>CM067371.1:52072473-52168284 GCA_034401795.1 Chaetoderma sp. LZ-2023a | reverse complement strand
TGTTCACGGGAGTGTCCTCCTCGGAGACAGACTGGTCAGAGGCTCTGGCTTGGCTAGCCAGGGTAGACCCGTCTGTGGTTTCGACAACGTCGGAGGAGGAGGCACCCCGTCCATTGGTGGCATCGATTAGGACGGGGATCTTACCCACAGCCCGGATCTAGTCTATTGGACTGGATCCAAGGTTTATGGAGTTATTGGATGCTATTTATAGCAAACAACTCCTGACCAAGGGCCAGCTTCCTGCGGCCTCCAGGGAGGTGCGGGAGAGATGTCGTATCCCACGGGGGGTGTATGACAGATAAGGTGTTGTTCCAACTGTCAGCGAGGATGACCGCTGGGTGCTGGGTGTCCAGAGTGCTGGAGCAGGTGGCCCCGCCCCATCGCTGGTGGACAAGTCTTAGGTATACCATGACGAAGTCCTGTCCCTATGCGATGAGGGGGTGAGGGCAGCAATGAGTGCTGTCAATCATTCTTATTGCCTTCTTCAGTCGGTGTGGGTTGAAGCCGGGTCAGGCCACCTGTACCACCTGTGGCACGTTCATGTGTCAATGACGGCCTGGTGCGGTCTATGGACGCATTGGCAAGGGTGCAAGCGTGAGTGACGAAGTCTAGGAGCCAGATGGTCCTTGACCATATGCGTCCAGCTACTGCCATTAGGGAGCATCTTCTTGGGATGCCCTTTACTAGCCCTAGCATCTTTGGTGGCCAAGCGCGGGCCATCTTAGAAGACACTGCCAACATCATGCAGAATCAGTTGGCGGTTAATCTACAGCTGGAGCTAGTGCGTCAGGCGCATACACTAGGGGCTGTAGCCAAGCCGCTAACCGGGCAACCTTCTAAGAAGCAGAAAAAGCACAAAAGCAAGGCGAAAGCTAAGCCTAGTACTGCTTCTGCTTCTACTAGGTCTTCTCAGCCGCCTCCAGCGAAGAAGGCCAAGAAGGTTGTGGAGGCCCCTACCCTCCCCAATGTTGCTCCTGATCGCCCGAGAGGTAGGAAGGGCAAGGGGAAGTGGAAGGGTAAGTCCTCTAAGGCTGGAAAGAAGGGAGCGGCTCGTACCTGAGAGTACGAGGCCTCCCTTTGTATCTGCCTGGACCGCACCTGTGCGACAGGAACAGCGGTACCAGTTAGACCTGCCAAGCCAAGACCAAAATGGTTCTCACTCTCTCTCTCTCTCTCTCTCTCTCTCTCTCTCTCTCTCTCTCTCTCTCTCTCTCTCTCTCTCTCTCTCTCTCTCTCGTCAATAGAGGGGGGGGGGAGCTGATCGCGAGCCAGACACCCGCATTAGGCGTCGATGCATCTATAGTGGGTGGAAGGTTCATGCGTTTCGTCGAGGCTTGGCGAGGTGTGACGTCAGACAGTCTGGTCCTGGGATGGTTATCTCAGAGGTACATGCCGGAGTGGTGGGATTTTCCACCACAAAATCTGTCTTTGGCACCTGTCTGGACAGCCGTACCAAGGGAACCAGACAAGTTGAAGCCATTCAAAACGAAGTGTCAGGTTTGCTTCTGAAGGGAGCAATAAAACCAGCAAACCAGAACACTCCAGGCTTCTATTCAAACATGTTCCTTGTCCCCAAGAGCACAGGGGGATGGAGACCCGTACTCAATCTCAGGCCACTAAATTGGTTTAACCATACGCCTCGGTTTCAGATGTCTCTGAGACAAAGCATCTGCAGAGGTCGGTTATGGCAGGATTGAGGAAGGGAATGTGGTGTGTATCGATCGATCTGAAAGATGCATATTTCCACATTCCAATGAACAGGAGTTGTCACAGGTTTCTGAGATTTGCATTTCAGAATCAAGTGTGGGAGTTTGTAGTCCTCCCATTTGGCCTGTCGACAGCTCCACGGGTTTTTACCAGAGTGGTCCTTGAGGTGACAGCGTTTCTCAGAAAAGACAACGTGGCGCTTCACACCTACATAGACAATTAGCTGATCAAAGCAGACATGTCAGCCAGGTTAGAGGTGGATACTGCTCTGACCCTGAAGTTACTTTCAGATCTAGGCTGGATAGTCAACAAGCAGAAATCCGAGTTGACAACCACTCAACAGTTCGTTTATTTAGGGATGCGATTCGATCTCGAGGAGGGCAGGGTTTACCCGTCAGAGCATATAGTGGTGTCTCTGTTAGCCATCCACAAGTTTTCGATCGGGAAACCACATTCAGGCGAGGCGGTTTCTTCAGATGCTGGGTATGATGGTCTCCGTGGAGCAGGTAATCCCGTACGCTGCTCTGATGCGAAGACTATCCAGTTGTATCTGATGTCTCTGTGGAAACAGAACAGAACCCCTGTCAAAGCTGCTGCCAGTTTTGGAGCCAATAATGTCACATCTTGTATGGTGAAAAAAGCGTCAGAATCTCCTAGTAGGGGCTTCGCAGCACCTACCCCACCCCCAGCTGTCCGTGTACATGGATGCATCGCTGGAGGGATGGAAGCCTGCCTGGGAGAACACAAGGTCTCGGGCACATGGACTCTCCAAGGGAGCCAGCTGCATATCAATCTGTTGGAAATGATGGCAGGTTTCTTCCAAAAGTCACGGGCAAGGCGATATTGATACAGTTGGACAACTCGACAGTAGTATCATGCATAAATCACCAAGGCGGGACCAAGTCACCCACACCATGTATGAAAGTGTGGCACTTGGTTCAATGGTGCAGGAATTACTCGGTTGTTTTGAAAGCAGCTCACATTCCTGGGCAATTGAACATTCTGGCAGATGCTTTGTCTCGGAGACAGAGAATTCTGCCAACAGAATGGTCTATCAACCCTCCAGTTCTTCACAGGATCTTCGAGCATTGGGTCAAACCCAACGTGGCCTTGTTCGCCACAAAGGAAAATGCTCAAATCATGACTTAGGTCTCGCCGATTCCAGATCCAAATGCTGTCAATACAGACGCTCTGGCGATAAGCTGGAGAGGGGTGCACGCTTACGTGTACCCACCCACCATTCTTCTGCCGAAGATATTGGTTAAGATCAGGGAGGAACTGTCTGGTCATGCTAATAGCGCCATTTTGGCCCAGCAGGGCGTGGTTCACGGATCTTCTAGATCTGCTGGTGGACAATCCAGTGCAGTTACCTGAGATTCCGAACATAATCTCCCAGGCCAAGGGACGCTTCCTACACGAGCGTCCCGAAATGTTCAAATTGACTGCGTGGATGTTATCAAACAACTCTCCACGTCAGAAGGCCTTTCTCGACAAGCTGCGAATTTCATCGCAGCTGCGAGGAGGTGGTCAACCTTCAAGTCATATAACAACAAGGTTAACAGATTTGCAGACTGGTGTGAAGAAAAGGGTATTGATACCTTTCAATCCACTATTCAGCAAATAGCAGACTTTCTCTGTGAGCTGTTCTTTTCAAGACTAGCTCCTGTCACAATTGCTGGATACAGATCAGCTTTGGCATCAGTTATCCCTTGTCTAGCCAACAGGGATAGTCCGGAGGTGGCCCAGTTGAGTGTGATGGTGATGGGAATGAGCAATCTCCGACTGAGACAACCGGTAGTCATTCCAGCTTGGAGTCTATCTTTAGTGCTTAATGTACTGGCCAATCACCCTTTCGAACTGTTGCGTTCAGCTAGTCTAAAACATTTGACTCTAAAGGCGGTCTTTCTATTGGCAGCTTCCTCAGCTAGAAGGCACAGTGAGATCCATGCACTTTCCGCATAGAGGGACCGATTTATTGTCTCCGGAGTGGGTCTGCATCTACTGCCAAGAGCAGAGTTTATGTCAAAGAATCAATCTTTGAGATATTCCGGCAAACCGATCATTATACCGAAACTAACTAGGTTTGATCGTGATGCCAGTGTCTGGTGCCCAGTCCGTGCTTTGACTAAGTACAAAACGGACAGACTCGTTACGGTCGAATGATAGACATCTGTGGATCTGCTATAAGGAGCCATATGGCGCCGCATCCGTGGATTCTATCTCTCGTTGGGTAGTCGAATGCATTCAGACTACCCGTGAGATTACGACTGCGCACCAAGTGCAATGCACAAGGGCACGATGTTAGAGGAATAGCCGCCTCTTCCGCCCTTTTACAATGGTGTTCCGTTTAAGGACATCATGGCTGTTGCACAATGGCACTGTGAGTCCTCTTTCATGGATTACTATATGAGGGATGTGTCAGACTCCGCCAATCCACTCACTTTAGCTGTTTTGAAACGATAGTTATACGACCACACTGCTCTTCTCCCTTTTTTGGCATTTGGCAGAAGGAATTAAGCAGACATGGTCCTGATATATTGTCCAGGTTCTATGCAAGGACCATGTCTGTTTCCACTGTACTAAGAGTAGTCTTGACAGTAGGTGTAACGTTTGCGCTGTGTGGTCGGTCGATATGATGCTTAAGCTCCTTGCCAGAAGGACTTGTCAGGGTCTGACGCGGGGTCAGGCGGTCTGAAAGTAAATCGTGGAGCGTCCGTTTCGGCCCGTGTGGGCGTTCCACATCTGCAACCGGAGGTGGCGGAGATGGCACCGCCGGCGTGGTTTGGTCTGGCTAGGCAAGATGTCTTGCATAGCGTTCTGCCCACGCTGGTGTCGTCCCTGCTGCCAAAAGTTGTAGGGCAGTCTCTCCCATGTTTGATTCGGAACCTGGTCCTTGGACAGGCTTCTGGACTGGCCACCAAGGGAGCCGTTTCGTACGGGCCCCTGGCAGTCCCGTTGGCTCCGGCCTGATGGGTTCTGTCTCTCTGCGGCCACCTCCGGGTGGTCCAGTAGCGGTGGCCAGGCCGTGTTTGGCCACAGTTCCTCAACCGCTACGGGTCCGCACGGTTTTCCGTGCAGGCCTACTCCATGGACTGGTGTGTTCCATGGGGTGGCGGCGGAACCATATGGTACCGGAGTTCCTGGCATATCAGCATGGCTCCTAGCCGGGAGGCCGTTGCTGGTAGAGCAGGGTGGACCCGTCTGTGGTTTCGACCACAGCCGAGGAGGATGTACCCCGTCCATCGGTGCATCGATTCGGACGGGGACCTTGCCCGCAGCCCTGATCCAGTCTGTTGGACTGGATCCATGGTTTATGGTGTTGCTTGATGCTATTTACAGCAAACAACGCATAAACAAGGGCCAGCTTCTTGCGGCCTCCATGGAGGTGTGGGCGAGGTGTCGTATTCCACAGGGGGAATACGACAGGTATGGTGTTGTCCCGTCGGTCACCGAGGATGACCGCTGGGTACTGGGTGTCCAGAGTGCTGGAGCGGGTGGCCCCGCCCCGGCACTGGTGGACAAAGCTCAGGTACACCATAATGAAGTCCTGTCAAAGTGTGATGGGGGTGTGAGGACAGCACTGAGTACTGTCAACCACTCTTATCGTCTTCTTCAGTCGGTGTGGGCTGAAGTGGGGGCAGGCCACCCTGTGCCACCTGTGGCGCTTTCGTGTGTTAATGACGGACTGGTGCTGTCTATGGACGCATTGGCAAGGGTGTAGGAGCGTGTGACTATGTCCAGGAGGCAGATGGTCCTGGGACGCCCCTGACAGGCCTTAGCATCTTTGGTGGCCAGGCGCTGGCCATCTTGGAGGACACGGCCAGCAGTGTGCAGAATCGGTTGGCGGTTTATCTGACTGTAGTCAGACCGCTGACCAGGCAACCTTAAAAAAACAGAGAAAAAGCAAGGTGAAAGCCTAAAGCATAGTGCTGCTTCTGTTTTCTGCTGGGTTTTCTCAGCCGCCTTGGCGATGAAAGCCAAGAAGGTTGTGGGGGCCTCTACCCTCCCCAATATTGCTCCTGATCGCCCGAGAGGCGGGAAGGGGTAGGGGAGAGGTAAGTCCTCAAAGGGCGGACAGAAGGGAGCGGATCGTACACGAGGGTACGAGGGCTCCCTTCGCATCTGCCTGGACCGCACCTGTGCGACAGGAACAGCGGTGCCAGTTAGACCGGCCAAGACCAATATAGTTCTCTCTCTCTCTCTCTCTCTCTCTCTCTCTCTCTCTCTCTCTCTCTCTCTCTCTCTCTCTCTCTCGTCAAGAGAGGGGGGGGGGAGCTGATACGTGAGCCAGACACCCCCATTAGGCATTGAAGCGTCTATAGTGGGTGGATGGCTCATGCGTTTTCGTCGAGGTTTGGAGAGGTGTGACGTCAGACAGTCTGGTCCTGGGATGATTATCCCATGGGTACATACCAGAGTGGTGGGTCTTTCCACCACAGAATCTGTCTTTGGCACCTGTCTGGACACCCGTTCAACGGGACCAGACAAGTTAGAAGCTATTAAAAACGAAGTGTCAGGTTTGCTTCTGAAGGGAGCAATAAACCAGCAAACCGGAACACTCCAGGCTTCTATTCAAACATGTTCCTTGTCCCCAAGAGCACAGGGGGATGGAGACCCGTACTCAGTCTCAGGCCATTGAATTGGTTTATCCATATGCCTCGGGTTCAGATGGAAACTCCGAGGTCGGTAATGGCAGGATTGAGGAAGGGGGTGTGGTGTGTATCGATCGATCTGAGAGATGCATGTTCCCACATTCCTATGAACGGGAGTTGTCACAGGTTTCTGAGATTTGCGGTTCAGAATCTAGTATGGGAGTTTAAATCCTCCCATTCGGCCTGTCGACAGCTCCAAGGGGTTTTCACCAGAGTGGTCCTTGTGGTGACCGCGTTTCTCAGAAAAGAGAACGTGGCGCTTCACACCTACATAGACGATTGGATGATCATCAGCCAGGTTAGAGGTGGATACTGCTCTGACTCTGAAGTTGCTTTCAGATCTAGGCTAGATAGTCAACAAGGAGAAATCTGAGTTGACACACCACTCAACATTTCGTTTATTTAAGGATGCGATTCTATCTCGAGGAGGGCAGGGTTTTTTACCCGTCAGAGCCCAGAGTGGTGTCTCCGTTAGCCATCCTCAAGAGTTTCGATTGGGAAACCACATTCAGGTGAGGCGGTTTCTGCAGATGATGGGCATGATGGTCTCCATGGAGCAGGTATACCCGTACACTGCTCGGATGCGAAGACCTATCCAGTTGTATCTGATGTCTTTGTGGAAACAGAGAATAGAACCCCTGTCAAAACTGGTGCCAGTTTTGGAGCCAATAATGTCGCATCTTGTATGGTGGGAAAAAGCGTCAGAATCTCCTAGTAGGAGTTTTCGCTGCACCTACCCCACCCCAGCTGTCCGTGTACACGGATGCATCGCTGGAGGGATGGGGTCCCTACCTGGGAGAACACCAGGTCTCGGGCACATGGACTCTCCAAGAGAGCCAGCTGCATATCAATCTGGTGGATATGATGGCAGTGGAACTGGCATTGGAAAATGGTTTCTTCCAAAAGTCGGGGCCAAGGCGATATTGATACAGTCGGACAACTCGACAGTAGTATCATACAGAAATCGCCAAGGCGAGACCAAGTCACCCACACTATGTATCTAAGTGTGGCACTTGATTCAATGGTGCAGGAATTACTCGGTTGTTTTTAAAGCAGCTCATATTCCTGGGCGATTGAACATTCTGGCGGGTGCTTTGTCTCGCAGACAGAGAATTCTGCCAACAGAATGGTCTCTCAACCCTCCAGTTCTTCACAGGATCTTCGAGCATTGGGGCAAACCCAACGTGGACTTGTTCGCCACAAGGGAAATTTCTCAAATCATGGCTTATCTCGCCGATTACAGATTACTAATGCCGTCGATACAGACGCTCTGACGTTAACCTGGAGAGGGATGCACGCTTACGCGTACCCACCCACCATTCTTCTAAGGAAGATATTGGTGAAGATCAGGGAGGAACCATGCCTGGTCCTGCTATAGCGCCATTTGTCCCAGCAGGGCGTGGTTCTCGGATCTTCGAGGTCTGTGGGTGGAAAATCCAGTGCAGTTACCAGAGATTCCGAAAATAATCTCCCAGGCCAAGGGACGCTTCCTACACCAGCGTCCCGAAATGTTATTGACAGCGTGGTTGTTGTCAAACAACGTTCCACGTCGGAGGGCTGCGAGAGGGAGGTCAACCTTCAAGTCATATAACAACAAGGGTAACGGATTTGCAGACTGGTGTGAGGAAAAGGGTATTGTTACCTTTCATTCCACTATTCAGCAAATAGCAGACTTTCTCTGTGAGCTGTTCTTTTCAGGACTAGCTCCTGTCACAATTGCTGGATACAAGTCAGCTTTGGCATCAGTTATCCCTTGTCTAGCCAACAGGGATAGTCCAGAGGTGGCCCAGTTGAGTGTGATGGTGAAGGGAATGAGCAATCTCCGACCGAGACAACCGGTAGTCATTCCAGCCTGGAGTCTATCTTTAGTGATTAATGTACTGGCCAATCACCCTTTCGAACCGTTGCGTTCAGCTAGTCTAAAGCATTTGACTCTAAAGGCGGTCTTTCTATTGGCAGCTTCCTCAGCTAGAAGGCGCAGTGTGATCCATGCACTTTCAGCAGAGAGGGACCGATTTATTGTCTCCAGAGAGGGTCTGCGTCTACTGCCAAGAGCAGAGTTTATGTCAAAGATTAAATCTTTGAGATATCCCGGCAAACCGATCGTTATACCGAAACTAAGTAGGTTTGATCGTGATGCCAGTGTCTGGTGGCCAGTCCGTGCTTTGACTAAGTACAATGATAGGTCGAATGATAGACATCTGTGGATCTGCCATAAGGAGCCATATGGCGCCGCATCCGTGGATTCTATCTCTCGTTGGGTAGTCGAATGCATTCAGACTACCCGTGAGATTACGACTGGGCACCAAGTGCAATGCACAAGGGCACGATGTTAGAGGAATAGCCGCCTCTTCCACCCTTTTACAATGGTGTTCCGTTTAAGGACATCATGGCTGTTGCACAATGGCACTGTGAGTCCTCTTTCATGCATTACTATATGAGGGATGTTTCAGACTTCGCCATTCCACTCGCTTTAGCTGTTTTGAGACGATAGCCATATGACCACACTGCTCTTCTTCCTTTTTTGGCATTTGTAAGAAAGAATTAAGGAGCAGACATGGTCGAGCGAGAGGATATCAACCAGATTGTGTCACTGATGGCCGGACAAGTGAATGGTTGGAGGCACCAGGTCTGTAATCCAAATATCATGAGGTAATTCAGGATTGAGTGTTTTGTATTATGTCTATATATCATGATCATTCATCTTATATATTCATGCTCATTCCCAGGCTAATATTTGCAAAGAGCAGTTAACCCTCTTGGCATATGTGTGGTTTCAGGCGAGATGCATCTTCGTGAGTTCCCTCCCTTTTCTTAGGAGAAAAAAGATGGGGGGGGGGGGGCAGTGATGCGAATGTGATTCGGTTCCGTTAACTTGACGCTCCTTTTTAGGTCTCTGTTAGTCAAGTTTTTAAGTCTAACTCTTTCTCCAAGGGACAAAAGTGGCATTTATGGCTTCCCCCTTCCCACCAGGTTACTGACTAAATCTGGTGTATATCAGAAGTAACAGAATGGTGAGTATTGATCGAAGGAGAATGAAGGAAATTTCAATTTCCCTTTCTCCAAGATCTAACAATACTCACCATTCTGTTACGGACCCAGCCTCCCAGCCCCACGGAGGCAAGCCATGGATTTCTCTTGTTTGGTGGCTATGCAAACAATATGAGCTCTGGTAGACGGGTACTCGGCAGTTGGGAGCCGAGTGCCCGGTTCCAAGGAGTCGGTAAAGCTTTCTAAGTCTATAGTCCTAGATCCAGCTGTCAGGGCCAGCTGTATATCAGAAGTAACAGAATGGTGAGTATTGTTACATCTCGGAGAAAGGGAAATTGAAATTTCCTTCAATCTATGCTCCCACCCACACCGCGTCCGTGTTTTGGATTGATAGATCTCTGAACTCCCTGACTATTAATTTCCAGAAAACTATACATGTAAGCTGTTGAATATTTTGAAACTCTATGGCAGCAAAAGCACCCAGTCAAATTAGTTTAAAAAGTATTCGACAGAAAGTTTATTGACTAGTAAAGACATATAATTCGTACAGCGTGTCGGACTATTAGGCGTTAAAGACGGGATATATTGAGTCATTCATGGCGTCATGATTATCACGTCATCCTACACGTCACGTACCGTTAGTTGGTTTTGAAGTCACATGACGTCAGATGATCAATGGATACACTGTGAATACGGACATGTTTATGTTACCGAGATATGGTCGCTTCATTAGAATGATAATGTCCATTCATTTTTCAAGTAGTGTTATCTTGTTGTTATTTTGAGAAAAAAACCTTTTCGCAATTTCCTGAAACTTTCTTCAGTTAATAGGCCTATATTAAGCCCAGAATTAATCAAAATTTCGAAAACGGAACTATGTGGTCGCAATAACGCTGTGCAAAAGATCACACATAATTATAGTTTTCTGAAAATTGATGGTCAGGGAGTCCATAGATCGATCGATCCCAACACGAACCAGGTGTGGATGGAGCATAGCTAGAGATGGGCGGGGAATGGCTAAAATGGTAAGGTCCATTCTTTGATTTCACAATTCTAAATCTGGAATCACATTTTCGAGGTCTTATTTTCCTCCATATTTGCATTAAACAAATTATGGCTTTGGGATTCATGATTAAATCAGAAAATTTTCCAAGATTAAGTAAGAGTTTTCCAGCAGGGTACGATGCCATCAGTCACAGGTGCTGAAACTGTTGCGAAAATACTTATACATGCACTTTATGAATGCTAAAATCGTAGCCAACTGGAGATATCACGGTAGATATTACTGCAGGGATGCAATGATCGTTCTTGATTTCTGACCCATTTGGAAGAAAACTAATTCACATGAATATCGAGGCAAAATATGGTATGATGGGAGATCACTTAAGCAAATTTGACTTTGGATGATTCACTGCCACGTAACTTAGACCAGTAGCAAGGGGTGAACAAAGGGTTAAATATAGTCAACCAACAATGGATCTGTCCAGTTTATCCATTCATCATATGACATCATAATCAATTACATGACGCGTAGGATGACGTCATAATCAATTACAGTATGAAGGACTCGATTTAGTCCGTCTTAAACGCTTAATAGCCCGACACGTTGTACGAATTGTTGTCTTTACTATTTAATAAAGATGTTGTTGAATATTATGAAACCAATTTAACTGGGCGCTGTTGCTACCATAGCAACAGCATCCAGGCAAATTTGTTTCAAAATATGCAACAGCTTACCGCTATAGTTTTCTGGCATTTGATAGTCAGGAAGTTGAGGGATAGATCGATCCCAACACAAGCCATGCGTGCGTGGGTGGAGCTTAGATAGAGATGGGCGGAGCATAGCTAAAACTGGAAAGGTCCATTGTGAAAGCATTGAATGTTAGCGGCCGATCTTGGCCTTGGTGTGTACATAGCTATCTGGACAACCAAGATCTCACGTCCCTATGCATATTAATACTCACAATTGCTTTCTGATTGTAGTAGGAGCTCAATATGCTGACTTTTAGAAGGGAAAGAAAATTACGAACCAACACTTGTGACTAATTATAATCAGGCTTCGTACTTATTTTACTGTCATCTTTATCCCATTGCTAATTGAGAGTTAATAATATAGGCATTTGTTCAGATTTTAGGGTAGGTAGAGAAATGGCCAATGTACACAGTAATGTCAGATCCTGTAGATCCGCGGGAGATGAATGAAGCATGCCGCGAGTGACTGGACAGTGTGCATGGTTAAAGGAGAATGTGAATGTATTATTTTATGACTGCGTCTTCATCTTAGATGCAATATGGAGGCATGAAAAAGCACTCTTGCTCTTTTATGGTGAGCCCATAATCTTATGGCGTGTCGGTGAAGGGACATTGCGGCAAGGTATACGACAATTTAAACTAGTCGATTTGGCAGTCATTTAGTTAAGGTTGAAAGAGAGTTATTAGCCATTGTATGTTGAGATCATTATTTGGACGCACTCATTTTGGTTAATATATTCTGGATTCATAACACATCGTAGATTGGTCAGTTAGGGAAAACCAATCTAGAACAAGTCAATGACTGGATCCGATCGGACATTACTATCAATGTACGTCACTTGTTAGCCGACGTTACACTCAAATGACGAATGTGACAAAGGTCTGACAGTAAGGACTTGAAATGAATGTCTTTGAGGAAATTACAATTTAATAAACATTCGGTTAAATATTTAGACTGAACATATACAGCAACAGCTGGCAGTCGGAATGAATGGTTTAAAACATTCTTTAGTTTGTCTGTATAGCTATCTTGAAATTGGAATTCTGGGAATTCGGGGTTGAAAGTGGCATAAATCGATTCAAATGCGCACACAAGGCGGAGCTCAGCTAGAAATGGGCGGGGCATAAGGAGCAATTGATCCCTTAAACCAGTCCAGCATCATCATTTCTGGCTACTCAGACGGGAGGAATCATGGGTCTGCATAGCATATCAAAGGTTTCGGCACTGCTTCATCATCCATAATGACTGAAGGATCGATGAACTGGGCTGCACACAAGATTGGGCAAACCATTGAAAGGAGAGAACACCGAGAGCTGCAGACAGCCAGTGATACACAGTGTGGATTCAGGGTTTCATGTTGCTCCATGCTTGTTATATACTCCTTATGCGTCTTCTTCTAGGGGCCTACTGTGTCATCATGCTGGCTCTGGTGATAGTCTTCATTTCACTGCAACTCGCATAATTTTGAATCAGACTGAGGGGTCCACCCTCTTCAGCAAATGCATAGATGGTCTTCTTTCCAGGAACATGGCACCATCCTGGGATCCAATGTTGTGGCAGCTTTCATTCACCCTTTAAACCAAAGTGGCGAATCCACAATACAGTCACAACTTCCAAGGATATGGTCAACCCATTAGTTTAGTCCTTTCTGTTCACATATGGTTCAATGCGCTGTGACCACCCCCGAGGGTTGCCCTGCTGGGAGGGTGAAACCTCGCAGTGTGGTGAGCTGAATGGCAGAACGGCGAAATATTGGATGAAGCCAATATAGCATATAGTCACTGGACCCCACATCTGTGAGTTATGACTGCCAGAGCGGCATGCCCTGAATTAACTATCGGGTCGATAACTAGGAATAACAAGAATTGACATTACTTATGCAGGGAACCAGAATGGCAAACTGAATAAACACCATCCCTGAATAAACTTAAACAAATTAGAAATAGTATGGCCAGTGAAGAATGCAGCGAAACTAATACCCCGTATCAGGACACTTACAACAGAACGGAAGGCTGAATAGGCACCGTTTCAAGGGGTAGAGCATCTGGATGATAGGCATGTATGGATTAAGCATGATTAAGAATGGCAGAGGTACTGCGTATGAAAAGAAATGTGCAGGATGAACTAGAAAATTAGGTAGCGGAACTATGAAGGAGCGAAGATGAGATACCTCTATTGCCTCCAGCCTCTAAAGGGGCGCCCAATGGTCACCCGGATATTCATAACCATACGATACTGACACTGCTGGCTTGGCCAATGGGTCTGCCAACACATTTCCCTCCTCTATAGATTCATGGCAGATGGAGCCGCGGCAATAATGGAAATTACAACTTTAACATTGTTTAGGAGGTAGGCTACGTGTAGATGTATGAGCCTCCCAGGATCCCAAAGGGGCATCGGCATGAAGCATCAGAAGATTAAATGTCCTTTATATTTTAAAGGTAAGCAATGGTGAATGAACCAAGACAACAATTAATGACTATCTACAAACATTTATTTAGATTTTACTAAGCCTAAAAAGCAACTTGCCAATTTGGTCTAAGTTGTAATTGACTATGGAACCAGAACTTTACTGATGAAATGCATCACTCCATTGGTAGCAATAATGTCTGCTCTCAGAACGCCCGCATCGTTAATATTCCAAACTAGAAAATAAATAAATAAATAAATAAATAAATAAGACAGCAGTGGTACAACCTGGTGTTGTCATAGTAAATTTGTATTTTAGATTCATCAGATGGTACCTGTCATTCACTGTTCCACGGTTGATGTTTGTAAATTTCGATGGCCTTTTTCGCTTGAATAAGTTGGCCTCGATGTTAATGGGCGAGGAATTGTTGGCGGGGATGGTATGGCCTGTGGTTTCTGTGTGCTCTACCACTGCCGAGTTCGAACTTGCTTTAAGATGGGCTTTCACTCTATTGCTGAGGAGGGGGCCTTTTTGTTTTGCCTATATATATGTGCCCGCGCATTGGTCTCACTCAATCTTGTAGATGACGCCAGAGCCTTTATCTGTGGAGAACTTATCTTTGGGTCTGACCATAGTTTCGATACGCTTTAAAATGCAATAGTATATAAAGAGACGCCGAAATAAGATTAACGAGTCTATAGCTGACAGATCCATAATATTTAAAGCACTCAGTTAAATTAGTTTCAAAATATTCAACAGCTTACCTGTATATTAACAAAAAGAATTTGGCAGTGCACGGATCGATCGATCCTAACATGGGCGATGCGTGGGTGGATCTTAACTAGGGATGGGCGGGGCATTGCTAAAACTGGAATCTTCCATTAGTGGGGGTACAAGGCGGGCTCCTACAGCCCAAATACTAATAAAATGCTTATATGATAACCAGGTTTTGACCCATGCATTTAGAATAACAAAATAAAATTATGATGGTATGTAATAACATCCCCACTGCACCCACCACCCTAAAAGGTTTCAAGAAATCTGGCTACAGGTTCTCCATGTTTAGTGAGATAAAAGAGTGGTGGCCGTCTTCCATTTATCCGTACTGATTTAATATCATTAGTGGCCTGTAGCCGCCGGGCGTGCACGCGACTCCACCGGATGTTCCCGTTCCGCAGCACTGCAGGTGCGCAGCGCGGCAGGGCGGGATAGCTGGTTATCTGCGGATCTCGAGGTTGCAGAGCCGGTGTTGTGCATTGCCGGATCGTACAGAAACAGACTTCGAGAGCCGGTGGAACGTTCACGACCATCGCCACCAAATTTGAACCTCACTGTCTTGTCCACGCTGTTGGTGTCACCGGTGTGACGGTTCCATGGCTCCATTTTACGGCCTGGACATAACACTAAAGATACATACAATAAGTAATGGGGTAACAGTCAAACAATCGTACTCGTTTGCTGCTACCTGGGAGGAGGTCTAGTACATGGGGCTGGGCTGACGACTCATCATCATGGTCCTCGCCAGAGGTACCTCACAGAGTGAGATCCGTGAGGTATCCCGCCAAAGGAGGGTCCTAGCGTGGCTATTTAGCTGGTTTAATATAAACCAAATTAACCCCTACGGAACATTATTTTATTGCGAGAGGACAGTGCCTTGCGTGGGCCTCTGTCACAGGAAAATGCGTTGGCAAAAAGGGCCAATCTTATTAAAACCAATTATGTAAACAAGTCAATCTAGTGAAGCTATGTTTGTTGTGCTGCACGCTGTTGTATGTGATGGTGGGTGGATGATTTCCGCAAAACTCAACACCGCCATCTTATGTAAGTTCCAAGATTCTGTGTTAGTAGTTTCAACCTTTATTCATGCTGGCCTTCTGCTAATTCCAACCCTATCGTTTAGTTGTTGGGACCAAGTCTAGTTTTAGCCGCAATTGGCAATGTAAGCTAACTACCTTTTTAATATATAAGTCTGACGGGCGAGCATGTTCGGTGACCATGAGGCCACCCTACGGAACATCCCCCTCAGTAGACGCGTGCGTACTTATCATGAGATGAGAGCTCCAGAATCATATAACGATCCTTTCACCATCAGGTCATGACCACACATAACATCACAAGGACAAATAATGGGTAAATAAGCGTTTGAAAAGCACATTTAAGTTTTAAGGTGGGACAAAGATGCAGCTATCCAACTATAGTGACTTTCCCAGAGGACGTTTTGGGTTCTAAGACCGCGCCCAGTCACTTGTAGAGTTAGATGGAGAGCGGATCCTTTCCGTCACTGGTGTGTTGGCTATGGATTGTTACTGATCCGTATCCGGGATAGCTAACATTTACCTGTTGTTAGGGTTATGTAAAATAGCCCAGAGATGCACTGCAGGGCAGTAATTATATATATATATATATATATATATATATATATATATATATATATATATATATATATATATATATATATATATATATATATATATATATATATATATATATACGCTAGGACCCTCCTTTGGCGGGATACCTCACGGATCTCACTCTGTGAGGTACCTCTGGCGAGGACCATGATGATGAGTCGTCAGCCCAGCCCCATGTACTAGACCTCCTCCCAGGTAGCAGCAAACGAGTACGATTGTTTGACTGTTACCCCATTACTTATTGTATGTATCTTTAGTGTTATGTTACATATACACCTGTGCAAAAGTTAAGCACCAGCAAAAACAATAGAACGTAGAAACATGATGGTACAACTAGGCTGCCATACTTTTTGTCCCCGCGTTAGCTGACATAATTCCAAGTACGAAATGCACATGCATGCATGGCTTCACGCCGCTTGATGTCCGTGCGTGGCGGGAAACAGCACACGTGTTCAGTTATGTAAAAGTCCAGTTTGAGGTGTAGAACATTACATACAGATTTAGGCGACAAGATTAGGAATTTTGTGTTCATGACCGTGGTTTATTTGTACAGAGAGAATTAGCTCTTGATTGTGAACCGCTATGGCAAGACGAAGGTTAAGTGATCGTGTGAAATGGCAAATCATAGGCATGCATACCACTGGTATGTCATGCAGAGAGATTGGCAGACAACTGAACATTAACCATACTGTAATCAGTCGTTTGATTGCAAAACATGGGCAAACTAACGAGGTGAAGGACAGGCCTAGATCTGGAAGACCGAAGAAGACTACTGCCCGTGATGATCGAGCCCTAGTACGCCTTGTTAGGAGATCTCCATTCACCAACAGCAGAGTGCTCAGCCAGCAATGGGAAACGCGCAATAGAGTGTCAATGTCTACCGTCAAAAGGAGACTGTATGCTGCTGGCATGAAAGCTAGGAGACCTGTCAGACGTCCTCTCCTCACTGCACACCACAAAGAGGAGCGTCTGAGGTGGTGCAACGAAAGAAGACACTGGAACATGAGATCCTGGAGATGGGTACACTGGTCCGATGAAAGTCGGTTCCTGCTTCATGCCACAGATGGTCGAACTCGTGTATGGAGGTCCAGACGCACGGCGTACGACCAACGTAACATCATGGAAGAAGTTCCATTTGGTGGAGGTTCCGTTATGATATGGGGGTGCATCTCATTTGATTGTAACCTGGATCTGTTGACTGTACCTGGAACACTAAATGGACAAAGATATCAAGATTCCATACTGGATAGAGTTGTGGTCCCTCATTTTGTAAATCATGCACCTGGAACCCACCTTATATTCATGGATGACAACGCCCGACCACATCGTGCTAGAGCTGTGCATGAATACCTCCGCCAGAATGCCATCGAAATCCTACCATGGCCAGCAAGGAGCCCTGACATGAACCCTATTGAGCATATCTGGGACATTCTGGGAAACATGGCGCACTCCATCTTGAATGGCAACGAATACCACAATGGCTTATCAGTCGGTTGGTGACCAGCATGAGACGTCGTGTCCAGGCCGTCATCCAGGCACAAGGTGGATATACCCGGTATTAATAATGACAGTCTCAAACTCGTGCACAGATGTTAAACTTCGTTTTCAGACACCATTAATGACAATCTAGCCACGTGTGTCAACTGTAGGGCAATAGTTGTCAGTTGTGTCAACGTAACCATATTCAGGCCTCGTTTTCAAGTTCAAACAAAAACATACAGTGTTTCCCCACCATCATAATCAGCTTTCCTCTAGTTGCATTATTACCTCTTGCACTAAGATGGATGGGTACATAAATGTTTATGCTATTGCTTTCTTCATAGCACATGAATATACCCTCGCATGTGCGTAAAAATAGGGTGGTGCTTAACTTTTGCACAGGTATATATATATATATATATATATATATATATATATATATATATATATATATATATATATATATATATATATATATATATATATATATATATATATATATTCGCAGTGCTTCCTACTTTGGCGGGGTTTTCTAACTAAAAAGTATCCGAGGATATGCGGGGGATGTATGCAGTGATTGTCACTACTTCTAGCCACTCTAGAACCCCAAATAGTTCCAGAGCTAACTCTAAATAACATGATGGAAGGAGGTCCAGACAATTAATAAGCCCGAAGGCTGGTGGAGCATAAATAGAGACAATTACTCATAACGGAGGCCTTAAAGTAACTGGCCAATTTATACAATCTACCCAGAGCGTGGTGTTACATATCCGCTACTCCGGAAAAGAGACTAACACAAAATGTCTCCTACCGAGTAATCGTCCCTATTACTATACACCTATCCTATCGAGCTAGAACAGTCCAGGTTTAGTCAGCCGCATGTCATGTTCGCATAATGAGAACATGAACAACGACCTCAGTGAAAAATTGATGCTGTGCATGGAACAAGGTGGTGCAGGTGTTGTTGCTGTATAATGTAACCTAGTGATACTGTTGTCCAAGAGTTTTTATAATAAACAAAACAATTTAACATGGATGGCTACTGCCATATCACTAACATTAGAAAATACAGTAAAATAGAAGGTCACTCGACTTTACGGTGCTTATGGGCACGGAAAATGAGGATAATATATACATAATAATAATAATAAACTATAAAAATGCAGTCTCAAATGGCCGGGATGTACCTATTAGTCATCAGTACCTGTTACACAAAAGTAATACAATAATAATATAATAAGACAGAGTACCTATTAGTCATCGGTACAGAAGAAGTCCCATATTCATGATAGTTGAAAGCGTAACACAATTTGGAACGCGAGATGGCACGATGCGGAAGTTAGCAGCTAAGAAAATACTGCAGACATACTACTGAAACGGCCCATTCTCAGGAAAACGGAAGATGATCCTTCGTGGAGGAAGATGGCTAGTAGATAGTCAAGTTCACATGAAAAGTTGTTAATTTAATGGAGTGGTCTAAAAAGTTCCGTACTGGTGCGGAAGTTGAAAAATGCCCTACAGTTCTTGACGGGCTATGGATGAATGTTAGTTAATGCAGATGCATTCTGAAGGTCCACAAGACGGGATGCATCAAATAGCTCACACGATGCATCAAGCAATGTTCCCATAACTTCAGTCAAAAATGTCAAAAGGCTAACACATGATGCGCGGATTAATTTCCACCATTGGTTTCGTGGTACGGCAAATCTGGCACGCCATCACCGAGTACGTCACCCACCCCACATACTGGACGACGAGCTACATCGGGGCCAAAAGGCCCATCCACTCAAAAGGTCCCTTTACGGAAGTCGTGGCTTGGGCTACCTGACTTTCCTTTGTTTATTGTCACCAGGTGATATCTTCCCGGGAGCTTACAAAAACTGCGTTTGCAGATGTGGTGGCTTGTATTCTACAGACAACGAGTCTGAAAACCGAAAGGCTCCACAGCAGACGTTGGATACCTGCCTTACGGAATGCAGTCACTTGCTCTCGTCCTCTCAGACCAGGCATCTCACCACCACCTGAGTGCTCTCGAAACTGATTTTTCGACCCCTTATATTCTGCCTGTGACGTCACAGATGGAATCCCACAGCCACAGGTCACGTGACGCGCTATAGTACCCATGCACTGAGAGCATACATGCGCTAAGCCTATGGGGTTCAATATTTTGAAAATAGAATAAATGGGCTCATTTAGCCATAACTCAACCAATTCTTAACCGATTTAAAAATGGTAAAGAGTTTTGGAATCCTCGCTTCATTCTGGTCATGATCGATACAAAGAACGGCGAGAAACATGCAATCTAAAATGATTACGAGTACCAACTCGGTACTGTTTGAGATGTCTTTTCTGCCCAACGCTAACGCACGTCGTTAAGCAATCTCTGACACCTGCGCATACGCGCAGACGGGCTGGGACGGTCCGTACCTTACCAGTTGATCTGCTCTACACCCTGAACCAATGGACCTACTACATTAAACCCCTCTGTACAATGTTCTTTTTCGTGAGCACTTAATAGCCCATATCCATTCATTTCTAAAAAGTTTAATAAAAATTGTTTATAGGTTTTCCTGTAATTCTGGGAAAATTGCAGCTATCTTTTTGGCTGTATTGTTATTAATGCTGCTAGTGGGTGACCAAAAGCATTTAAGGAGTTAATAATTTTGGTAAAATGTTTGCTTTTATGGGAAATTGAAATCCGATATATACATTCATTTCCAAATACCTTTTCTTTATAATATGGATGCGAGGTTTCCCGTAGCCCATCTTTGATTTTGTACCGGTAGAACTAGAGTTATTGAAGAAAGTCGTAATAATTAATATTTTGAAAACTATTGCTAAAAGCTGTTGCTGTTGTGTTTTAGCACATCCCCCCCCCCCCTCGTATCTTCCAGGGATCCCACGAGCAGACTTTCCTTCAAATTTGGCGAAGATCTCTTCAGTAGAACCAGAGTTATTAAAAAATGTCAGAAGAAGAAGACGAAGAAGAAGAAGAAGAAGAAGAAGAAGAAGAAGGCGCACTCTATGTTCTAATATCACGTAACGGGGTTTCCCTAATGGTGGAGAAAATTACTGTACTGTCTTAGATTTGCGCATACTATTTTAGGACCTCAAGCAGGCATATCGTGAATTTCTTGAGGGAATTATGGACCTGCACAGAACTTCATTGTCAAATTATTATATATTTTTACGGATTTTCTCCTGCGACTATCAGAATAAAATATTTAGAAACGATTATGGTGTGTATACATGCCCAAGTCTGTGATTTTTAGAAAGCAACACATACAAAATGGTATCTGTGCCAATATGTGGCAATGAGTACGGTAGGCCTACTTACTCCATAACTTTTTGCTGATGGTCAGAATGCTTCCTACCATCGTTTCCACCGTCATGGCCTCTTCAAATCCCGCGCTGAAAAATGTGCCCGATAATATGTGGTTCTGCACAACTCCTGTTAAAATAAACATGCCACACCTATCTTTAGCTAAGCTACATCCACACTTCGCCCGTTGTGGGATCGATCGTTGAACTCCCTGACTATCAATTTCCAGAAAACTACAAGTAGGCTGTTGAATATTTTGAAGCTAATTTGATTGGGTGCTATTGCTGCCAATGGCAGCAACAGCGTCCAGTCAAATTAGTTTCAAAATATTCAACAGCATGATTATTAAATCGTAAACCCCTCCCATTTCGTACAACAACGCTTACACCTCCCCAAACAGGACGCGAGCGTCACCCGAGCGAGTGTCACGCATTAAAGTTCTCGTGTCCCATTAAATATAGACCTTTTTGCATGAGATATGAGATGCCTGCTGAGTTCTGTTAAATTTACCCAGTGTGCTACGCTACCCAGCATGCAATGCTACCCAGCATGCAATTTCCTGACTCCAAAATCGTTGTAACTATTGGACGCCGTATTCGTTTAGTCTATTGTCTGTATAGGCCATAATTTCTCAAACAAAACCAACCTGCCTGCACGTGCAAATATTCATTTATTCTCCAGCTCAGGACGCGTAGGCATGCACGTAGGGTGTAGTATTCACGGCAGTACATTCGACGACTTGCATTTCAATATTGTTCAGAGCAACTGTGTCAATTTCCAGAAGCAAATTAGAGAAAGCTTTTATATATATTTTGACAATAATTTACGTGAAAGTTATTGTCAAAATAATCATTAGGCAATGCGATTCCTACCTGGTACAGATTTTATACTGGGCCTATTTTGAATGAAAATTGCTTTCAGCTTTCAGTTGCTATATTCTAAAATAATAATAATTTTTAGTCGACTCTCGCTACGGATTTGAATAGCAACTTGACTGTAAGTTGTTGGTGTCTAAGGCACCAGCAACATTGTCGAATTATTATCTACACACGTGCAACCAATATATTACTATTTAGGTAAAGTGAGCGTAGGCCTATATATACGCTTTGTCGCCAAGAATGAATGCTTTGCAAACAGCTTATGTTTCGTTGACAGCTTTATACATTTGTTTGAAATGTATTGATCGAACAAAAACATACATGCGGTAGCTAGGCGAAATATTGCCTTAATGCAGGCAAAGAGTATTTTGGCCATATACTCACTCTACTTAGATAGTAATACTGAGCGCCTTGTGATTCTATGGACAACAATTTGATAACGTTGTTGGTAACTTAGTCAGCAGCAACTTAATCAAATTGCTCTGCAAATCCGTAGAAAGTGATGCCTGAAATTTATGATTATTTTAGAATACATAGTGTGTATCAAATATTTGGCAGGTAGTAATTGCATTACATACTAATTATTTTGACAAAAATTTGACTGAATGTTTGTGCTGTCATTGATAGCCACAACTTTCACGCAAATTACTGTCAATGGATATAAAAGCTTTCTCCTATTTTCTCCTGGACATTGACACACTTTCTCTGAATGGTATTGAAATACAGACTGTCGAATGTACTGCCGTGAATACGCCCTACGTGCATGCTTACGCTTCCAGAGCTGGAGAACAAATGACTATTTGCACGTGCAAGCAGGTTGGTTTTGTTTGAGAAATCATGTCTTGTGCAGACAATAGACTAAACAATTATGGGCCGAGTTTACGTCCCTAGTAGGGTAGCTACTCGAGTTACTAGAGTAGCGCCTAAACGTCTGGAGTACGTACTCTAGTACCTACTCAGGGCTACCCACCTATCAGCAAGGGTAAATCGAGTAGTCACGTGTTTGCATTGAAATCAATGTAATTTAAACACGTGCTCATTTACGCGAGGGTAACTGATTACGTGCTCAGCTACCCTAGAGTAGCTACGAGAGTTTTCGCCTAAACTCGCTAATGGAGTCAGGGCATTCCATGCTGGGTAGCGTTGCACGCCGGGTAGCATTCCATGCTGGGTAAATTGAACAGGCATCTCATATCTCGTGCAAAAGTGTCTATATTTAATGGGATACGAGAGCTTTAAGAAATTATTTTACGCTTCCATTTTCGTCTATGATACCTGCTAAACTACACACGTGCGCGACAATCGGGAAGAGTAAATCGCTGACGCGCCTATGTAAATTAGAAATCAATTCTAATTTTTACGCCCTACGCGATCGACAAATCGCATAGGCCAATCATTTGACTGTATTAAATGCACCAACCACGCGCAATTTGACTGGTGGACTGCACTCCGCGTGTTTTCAATATGCCTGTCTGTCTGCGTGTATGTTTGCCTGGCTGCCTGCCTGCCTGCCAGCCAGCCTGCCTGCCTGCCTGCCTGCCTGCCTGCCTGTCTGTCTGTCTGTCTGTCTGTCTCGGTCTGTCTGTCTGTCTCGGTCTGTCTGGCTGCCTGCCTGTCTGTCCCTGGTTGGACGATCTGATTTTAAAATACGAAAGCCTGTTCTATTAAACTAGTACAGGTTGTATCATATTTATGCAGATTCAGATTCCTGATCTACAGTTTTCTCGTAAATTAGTGATAATTTCAGTCACATTTTTCTAAGAGACAGAATTTACAAACTCTGATTAGATAATAATAGGTACAGTAATGGACGAATCCTGTTTATAGGTCAGTAATATGAGGTCATAATCAACTACGTCACATACAGGTTGACGTCACAATCCAGTGTCGCAATCCACAATCATAATTGACAGAAATAAGCCGTCTTTAAGCTGGAATAGTCTGTAAAGTTGTACGAATTGTAGTCTTTACTATTTAATAAACATGCTGTTGAATAATTTGACTGGACGCACAGCTGTTTTCTAGAAATTAAGATTCAGAGAGTGTTTGGATGGATTGATCCCAACACAGGCAAACCGTCAGTGGAGCTGCACTAGAGATGGGCGGGGTATAGCTAAAGCCGGACTCCTCTGCTTCCATGTATATATATTCCGTCAAACCATCCTGTCTTGCCATGGCATCATTCCTTCAACTGAGTTGAAGAACTGTCAGAAGTTGTCATGAAGGCTTCTAGACCAGCGCAATTTCCTCCAATGCGTCTTCATTGATACATGTATCCTCTTGCCTCATCAAGCCACATCTGATTATTCCTTGGTTACCGGAGTAAGCTGTGCAAAAGGCAAGCTGCCTTGATCACGACATCAACTTTGTCAGCAGTAGATTAATCTTCCGAGATATTCTCCATCTTGCAGAAAGAATTCAAAAAGCCTTTTTTAACAGCCATATCCTTTGCCTGCAATGTCGATAATTCTATGTGCGTCTTTCCAAATGCCGATTTCGTTCTCGATATGGATGCATTAAATATCATTTAAGCGAGAATGCTGCATCTCGTACTGTGACAAAGGGAATTCTACCCGACTCTGCTGAATTGGGCAAGAGAAGCAAGGGCAACCTTCTTCTTGTCCGATTAGATGTGTTCAGCCAAATCAAATATCATATTCATTTGTTAACTCTTTCGCCTATTAAAATAAATGTAAAAGTCGTCAACATTTGATCTTAATAATTGAATTGTGCATTTTATAATATAGTTGTATGATAGTAGAGCTTAAAACATTGCAGTATGTATAAGCGATTTATAACACCTGTATTATTTTAAAAATCAACATGATACAGGCATAATGTGGCTTGATATTGTTCCATGGCTTAAGATATGTTTTCAAACCGTCCGTTCCTGGTGAGCATTTAGTGACATTTATGATGGTTTTTCAATTATTCCAATTAGAGAGGTCAATATGAAAACGGAGTTTCAAAGCAGATATTATATAATAAGAAATGACTTGCAGCCTAAGCCAATGTAATTTGTGTAATTATCTACTCGAGTCATTACGCTTATTGATACCCTAAATTATGAAGCAAATCCGGCTGTTTTCTTAGCGTAGGCAAGCGAATTTCAGCATTTAGTGCTGCATATCTTTGATCAATTTTTGCTTTCCTACACACTACATATGTCATGTCGCGAAAGGGCAAAGGCCAGGTCTGGAAGCTGAGCTTCGAAAAACAGGAGAAGTTAATTGATCTGGTAGAGCAAATATCTGCACCCAAAATCTGTGCTCTCTTTTTTTGGTTTGGCAACTGCATTAACTACGTCATACGAATGCGAGTTCTTTGCCTCTTGCGCAAATAATACAAAGGAAAATGGCATCATTATTATATTTGCATAGTGTTCAAAGTCATTATTGCAAAATAACCTGCTTATAAGGCAACACGCATGCGCACAAGATCAACACGCGCAACACGCGCTTGTACCCGCTGCATGGAGACGCTCTCATGGAAATGGTTCTATCCACAAGCACTAGACCGACCTTTCTGCTCGCGGAAAAAGCGGGTAGAAAAGTCGCTCTGAGCGACGGGGTTTTCGGCGCGAGAGTTTCAGCGCGCTGAAACGCTCAAGTGGAAATGGTTCTATCTACATGCACTAGATCAACTTTTCTGCTAACAAAAAAGCGCGCAGAAAAGCTTACATGGAAAGCGGACCTTAGTCCGTCATCAATTAAGCGTTCGTAATGAACTTAGCTACGTAATTCATGGCGTAATTGATTATTACGTCATCCTACGCGTCGCATAGTTGATTATGACATCATATGATTGATGGATAAACGGGAATCCTCCATTATATTATCATCATAGTGAAGCACATTTCACAGTTTCATGATCGGTTGACATTTTATATGACCCATTAAAGCTATCACAAGCCAATAAGATATTTCCTGTGTGGGTATGGAAGTTACATTACCTATCGGAGTCTACTTCCGTGATAACGCAGGTTACTGGGCCAATACAGGGCCACATTGGTCCGGTACTGGTCTTGTAACCCGAATATTCAACATAATATTTATTACCATACATTGTAAATCGGGGTAATCGGTTCAATCAAAATTGAAGGTGAAAAGTGAGAGTATGATTTGCTCTAATATTATAGATATAGATTATAGGCCTTCTAATCACTAGTTAGCTGACGTCACAGTCATAATGACGGTCACAAAGAACGAAAAATCCGTCACTCGTGTACGCATCACATGTTTTTGATGAACTAAAAAATTAATAAACATTATGTTGGATATCTTGAATCTAATTTGACGGAAAACAGTTGCAACATGCCTCAGTCAAATTAGTTTCAATATATTCAACAGCTTAACTGTGTAGTAGCCTTGAAATTTAGATTTGGCGAATTCAGATATATATCATTATATCATAGTTTCAAATCGATAACAAAACACGTAAAATGTGGGCGGATACTAAGCTAAAATGGGCGTGGCATATACTGCCATGGCTTGAAATGGATCCCTCTATAGGCATTGCAGTACGCGATACCTACGTGCTCTATACAACGAGTCAGTTCTCAGTTGTTCAGTGACGTTCTCTGACAGCTTACTAAAGGCACGCGCGTGTGGAACCAGCAGTGTCACGGCGTCAGTACCTGTAAAGAAAGCCACACTTATCAATATTATCTACAGCGCTTTTTCTTCTGACAATGGCATGCGAATTCTCAGAACCAATAAATAGATCTGGCCGAAATTTGGTAGATATGATTAGGGATTAAGGGTCATTAAAGTTTCTTCAAGGGAAGTTGATCTGCCAAAAAAGCATGGCCGCCGTGGGCCAATCAAAATGTAGTGTGTTTGGCCGCCATATTGGATTTTTTCATTTGATGGACTTTAAGGCCGAAATTGGTTTTATATATTTTTTTCGGTATTCTGATTTTAAATTTGCCATTTTCGAAACTGTCGGATAAACGGGTTGGCGGCCATCTTGGGTCATTTTCCCGCCAAAAGCTCCCATACTAAAGCAATTGAAAAACTTAAATGTCTTCTCGATAACCACTGAGCCGGTTTCAATTATATTTGACAGGAACAATCCTTAGACGATGGATATTCAAGTTCCTTCAAACGAACCCAATCAGGCAATTTGGCCATTAGCCATCTTGGATTTGGCCGATTTCTGAGAAATATCTTTAAAAATCTTCTCCGAAACCGCTTGGGGCATCGATTCACAATTCATGAAATATGATCTATGGGCAGAACTGGACCAAGGTTGTTTAAGAGAACTTCATTGGACAAATAGTTGAGTGGCGATCTTGGCTGACCCAGTTTTCGCGAAAACGACTTCTCCTGAACAATTGGACGGGTTAGGGCAAAATTTGAGAGATATGATTAGTTAGGGCTGTTAGAGTTTGTTCCATGGAGATATGTCAAAACAACATGTCCGCCATGAATCAATCAAAATTTAGCTTTTTTGGGTGGACATCTGGTATTTTCTGCAAATTTTTGAAAAAATCCTAAAAAGACAACTTATTAACCACTGGGCCAATTTGAGTAAAACTTGACTAAACCTTCTTCACAGAAATTTTATTGGTAAAATTTTCCAGTGATCGTTTCATATTGTTCCATTGTGCCAGTGACCAAAAATTGCAGGTGAGCGATATAGGCCCCTTGGGCCTCTTGTTCCACTACGTCACATAACAAGAAATCAAAGGACTGTAAGTAAGCGTGGGCACGTACAGCAGAGCTATGTGAATGGGCGTGCGTTAGTACGATGCCCCTTGGGGGTCGTGGGAGAGTGTAGGTCTAACTCAGCCCCTCTCCACTACCCCACCCCCCTATACGCAGGTTACTGGACCAAAAACAGACCCGCACAGCCTGGTATTGGCCTAATAACGGCCCAGAACCCTGCTTTATCTGGTGCACTCACCTCTGCGACAGATTTGCTGAATAGCAACCTGGGTTCACTTTTACTGATCTGGACACATATCTTGAAAGAGGGTGAATGATGGCGGAACTCACAGATGAAACAGTTGTATATGAAACACAGAATACTTGGGCTCAGGCATCTGCAGATGTGCCTACGGTTATAGTTTATAGCCCAATTATCCACAAAGATAGGGTTGTCTGCCTCTCATCTTCTTTTCTATATCGAGACTTGGGACATCGGATGTTCATTTTTAGCTAAGAAGACTTCCTTAACAATCTATCGGAAGCAACTCACCACCATTTTTCCGGAGGAGTTTTTCTGAATGAATATGCATTGTACGCATCTGACGAGTTCCAGGAGTAGAGTACAGTACAGCTCAGCAATAACTTAACATGTTTCATAGACGGACAACAAGGGACTCGAGCATCTTATGCTCACAAGCGTGTGAATAAATGTGCGGAAAACTAATACTTTTGGTGTCCCATAGGTCGAAAGGGGCGACTCCATCGAAAATTGACGAACATGCTTGAAAGCTGCTTCTTCTCCTCCCCCTCCCCAGATTTTACCAATATGGGACTAATAATGCGTGCGTGCGTGTTTGCGTACGTGTGCATGAGTGTGTAGGCCTACTTACTATTGAGGATGTGCATGAGCCCAGATTCTAAAAGCAGTTCGTACATGATAGAGGAATGTACGTCGGTTTGTACAAGTTCTGCAATGTCGAGCTCAGGCTTGGGCAACAGCGCCTTCACAATATGTAATACTCCATTGATAGCCAGTTTGTTTAGTTCCAGTATCTCAATGCCATTTGCCGTATATAGCTGAAATACAATACAGATCATAAATAAGTCAAGGGCGGATCCAGCCCTACTACAAGGGGTTGTCCCCCTACGGAAAGGGCACCTCGAAGTAGCTTGACTCTCCCCAGAAAATTTTGTTCTGCATCGTAAAAAGGTGTCAATATTTTGCATCCATTATTTTGCATCCAAATAATAAATTTTCTTTTAATTAGATTAAATTGACATCATCACGACGAAGCCGGCCAAAACCGGCCTCTGCAGCGGTCTTGCGGAATATCCATTTGCAGACCAAGAGAATGCTCTTTTTGAAAATTTACAACCAAAAATGACTGGCGCGATAACCGCGCCAGTCATATTAGTGGCAAATATTCACAATAGTATTCTCTTGACCTGCAAATGGACATTTAATAAGCAAATATTTAGATTTTCTTGACAAAATTTAGCCATTGAAGAGATAAGTTGCATGTCCTCCTTACAAAGGTACGCAGTTACATCGAGTGATTCTCGAACTGCGCCAAAATGCATAGAATTCATATAGTAGCCTATTTCTCGGACAGTTGTGCTGCATGTGTCGGACTACTGTCTTTTGGCTGTGATATGTCAGTTACCAAGTGACATCTTTTAATGGAGGGATCCGATCTGCCACACAGGTTGCATACGTCATAATCAAATATGTCACATGTTAGCTGACGTTGCAATCAAATTGATGTAGTTCTATCACAAACGTGGAATGAGTCCATCACGAAAGTATATGACCACCAGTCAGATTAGTTTTAAAATATTCAACAGCTTACCTCTATAGCTACGTGGAAATTGGCATTCTAGGAATTCAATGTTCAACGTTTTATAATTCAGTCAAACACACACGTAGAAATTAGCGGGAGCTTAGAGAAATGGGCGGACGCAGCTAGAGATGTATAGCTCAATTCACCTTTCCAGAGTATCCATTCATCATCAGACCTCATATGACGTCATAATCAGCTCAGCGCTTGTATGATGACGTCATAATCATCACGTCACAAAGGGTTCCATATAGACCGTCACCAAATCTCAAATGGTCCGACACGTTGCATGAATTGTATATCTTTGTAATTCTTTGCTATTTAATAAACATGCTGTTGAATATTTTGAAACTAATTTGACTGGGCGCTGTTGCTGCCTTAGGCAGCAACAGCGCCCAGTCAAATTAGTTTCAAAATACTCAACAGCTTACCTGTGTATTTTTTTGGAAATTGATAGTCAGGGTGTTCAGAGATCGATCGATCCCAACATGAGCGAGGTGTGGGTGGAGCTTAGCTAGAGATGGGCGGGGCATAGCTAAAATCGGAAAGGTCCATTGTGACGTGAGGTGAAACGACTGCCTTCAGAGTGACAGATCTGATCCGGGAATATGTACAAAGTACTTATCTCTTTCGATGTATCGGTCTGTTTTACACTTTATTTAATGATATCACAAGATCAGATTAATTGGATTGTAAAGACGGAGAGTTCTATAAAAACGTTTACTAATCAGGAATTGTGATCGAAAGATAGCTGACGAACTAGGGCCTGCTTTTTCAATTTCGAGTTATCGAATCATAAAAGCTATTTATTGATTGTATATGCAGATGTACGAGTATAAATCATTGCAGGCAAATAAATGATTTATACAACTTATGCGAGGAAACCTTTCGATTGTAAAGCAGTTCTTAACCCGCCAAAACCTTAAAATATCAATTTCTCAATTTCAAAGCAAGAAAGTCGTTGATGATATAAAAGTAAGTCGACTAGAAGCCGTTGTAGCAACATCTTTCAGTCAAATTTCTTTCAAAATATCCAACATAGAATTTCTTACACCGTGAAGAATATGCGGTTTCTAGCCTATAAAGGTTAAAAGGTTAAACACGTTATATTACCTACAGTGTAAAAGAGTATTTTATATCAGTTTTCTTTGTGGGTATTATTCCATTCTTACCTTTTAGTTGTTATTATTGAAAGATATCTGATTATCCCCTCGTGTGTCATCAGCGCCTCAGAGCGCTCAAAATACAACTTGATATAGCAATTAGACATTTTGATGGTCAATATTTTTCAAGATGTTTTAATTTTGGAAGATTATTTTTGTAAATTCACCTCTGAATTTTTTTTCGTCGGCTTGATCATTAAAGGCCTAATGGGCAATAAAATTAAAGTTTTTACTAGGCCTAGAGAAGAGTATTTTTGAAAATTTACCGCTAGAATGACTGGCTCGGTTACCGAGCCAGTCATTCTAGTGGTAAATATTCAAAAATACTCTTCTCTAGGCCTTTCAAATAGCCATGTCTGAAGACCACGGCAAAGTTGTTTTTTTGGTCAGTGTGACCATTAAAGGGTTAAGTTCCCACAAGCGGGGTTAAGAATAGCACACGTGATTGAGCATGACAGAAGCTACACCTAAATAACTCAATGTACATATACGAGTGTGATGCATTTTACCTACGCTCCGCCCATTTTAGCTAAGCCCCGCCCACTTTGTATACGGGTATGAATATGTGTTAACACCTTGAACCGTGAATTTACAGAATCTCTGTTTCAAGGTTAGCTTGTGCGATTATGTGATTAAACGAAAATCGCGATTATTTCTTAAACGCTGAATTTATATTATTAAATCGAATAATCGTGAATAATTTCTACTGCATAAAATATTTGAAATCCTATTTTTTTTATTGATATTGGTCACGAAAATGTACATTTTGCTCAGTGAGTGTATGCTCTTTTGCAGGCCAAGAAAATATGCTATTTTTGAAAATGCATCACCGGAATGAGAATCGAGCCAGTCATTTGGTTGATAGATCTTCAAAAATAGTCTTCTCTGGGCCTAAGAATGGACTTTTCCAAGCACTAATTTGTCATCTCGATTGATCCATTTAGCGTTTCCTGAGGAGGTGCCATTTCCCCATAACTAGGTCAACCCAAATGGCTGTTAAAGTTTAGCCATTGCCCTTAGATGATGTTTCTAAAGTTTCAAGTTTATCGGCCAAGCGGTTTCTGAAATGACGATTACGGGTGTTTCTAACTGAGAATTTCACAAAATCCAAGATGTCCGCGGACCAAATCGATCAATATGCTTCGTTTAAAAAAATGGTGGATCAATCACATACGAACGTGTCAGATTCGTATTTTGTAAGAACGAGAACCTATATATTGTTATTTTCACTGCAAAAATATATCAGCTAACAAAGACTGGATTTTGATTTGTCGTTTCATCAACTATCCTTCAACAACCTTGAATGGCACTTAGTCGCTAATCAAATGTTCAAAGCTTGGTGCCGAGACCCCTTGAGCGGTTCTGCCGAATTCGTTTCTTTCTCAATATCATGCCACCCAAGACAGTCTCGAGTCAAATCTAGCATTCTGGTTCTCTTGAACAAAGTTTGTGTGGTTCTGACCCATCCGGAATCTCTTACGTTTCACAGCAATCCACCAAGCGGTGTTAGAGAAGAGGATGTTTAGAGGTATTTAGAAAAATGGCACACAATTCAAGATAACCACCGAACAAATCGATCGATCAACGTCGTTTGGATAGCATTGGATCTCTATGCCCTAATGATGCTTCCTGTCAGATTTAATTCCAATGGACCCAGTGGTTCTAGAGAAGAAATTTTCTAAAAGAAAATGTTGATTGACAGACAGTCTACTGACAGGTGACCGATGCGCGACAAATAGTCGCCATGACATAATAGAACCTGGCCTTTCTGATAATCCATTAAAATCTAGCATATAATCTAATTCAATAATGTGTTATTGAGCTAAAGACGAAACACTACATTTGATTTATCTAAAGGGCGGCGCATTTGACCCATCATATATACATCTATATAATCTTAATTTAAACGGTAAATATTGAAATTCTTTCGTATTACAATCAAAGCTGCTCACGAGGCCACTTGCCTTTGGCGCTACATGGTGGTGGTTCTTTGTGGCAGGTGGTTGTTTAGACCGCCTGTCTTAAAGAGCCGCCATTTCTGGCTCCAAAAGGCATATCCTATAACGAGCCATTTGTAATAAGAGACCACCCATCTATTTATAGTGCCTAATTGTCTGTGTACCATAAGGTGGTCGCTTAAGACAGGCTTCGTCGTATTTTCGTGGATGGCTTATTCTGAATCAGTTACGTTTATCGCTTGTATATTTGTTTGCCATTCCGATCGTATTTGTTAGTAGTATTGCCATGCCCGTGTTAATACTTGGTGGTAATTAACTGCGCAAATAATTCCCACATCACAACAATCTATAGCGCACATACAGTCAAACACGTTGATAATGTCGCCTGCGTTATCAGGCCACAAGACCGTGTTTCATTAAGGAATGTGGTTGAATAACCACCATATTTTTTCTTAAACAGCTATTGCACATAGCAAGTTAATTTGTATGTTGTGAAATTATGTACATGCCTATACTTTTTACCCCTCAGTAAAGTCAGATAACACGACATAATGCTGTTATTTGATTGGTTAGATAAAGTGCTTGAGGCTGTTGTTGACAGCGGAAGTGACGGATATTTATCATCAAGCGCGGCCAAACGATATACCCCACAGAGAAGATGCGCTTTAACTAAAGCAGCTACACAGTCCCAGTGTCACGTGTCACTAAAATGCTATCTAAGCAACGTCTGCTTCGGTAATTCAATCGCCTTTAAATTCTTCAATAAAGTATTACCAGTAATCGTTATGCAACTGTAATTCTTGGTTGAATGTGATTTTTACTTGGGCAAGTAAATCCACTATGATCAATGATACGGCGAATCCATTTCAAATCGGTGTTTTGATTGCTGTATTTACCAAAATGGTCACGCCCAAAGACGACATATTGTTTGAAGACCAATACTTTTGGCGAAAATTACTTTTGCTGTTAAGCTATTGGGACCGCTCTCCGTTTTACGGTTTCTCTGTCACCGTTGTTACCGTAGCAACATCTGGGTATTTTTGCTTTAGCTGAATATGTAAAATATTGTCTTCAGCTTTAACGGATAACAAATCCCATCTCTTGATAGCTATTCAGGCGATCTAGCACGCCGGTCATAAACTATCCAGGTAATTTTAAGCCTTGTATCACGCCGCTATGGAAATATATTCAGGATTTAGTAGTTAAATGTTGGTACATTTCCACGCCCTATGATGGCTGTCATGATTTACTTTACAACCAATCAGAAAAAACCCAGTGTGTCTGCCTCGGTATTTTCGTTCAGTCATAGAGGCTCCAGCTATAGTTTGGCAACGTGGTATAAAAGTAATCCTACATGTAAGCTGTTGAATATTTTGAAACCAATTTGATTGGAAGTTGTTGCTGCCTATGGCAGCAGCAACTTCCAGTCAAATTAGTTTCAAAATATTCAATGGGATGAGCATTATGTAATAAAGAATGTGATGCATTGGAGCTTACATGACATCACACACAATAGCTTGAGGAGACAAGGGAATGTGACAGGATATGAATGATATGGAATCTATAAACCATATTCTATCGGTGCAATACAACATTTGAGATGAGATTAGCATCACTTTAATATGGTTAGGCCTCGTATCATCGTATGCAATATTGGGATTAAGATTGAACGCATTGAGAGACTGTAGCAGGGTGGTGTTGATGTCACAAATGCCAATTTCAATGTAGTTTGGATACAAAGCCCTGCTGTTTTGACAAATTAAATGCTTTACAAACACATATCTCCATATTGAGTATCTCATGATTGGTTCACATACCTGGATACTTACTGGCGTATGTTAATGGTGCAGAATAATGGCATCGGAAAGTACTAGGTCAAAGGTCGTGATCACTATTCCCGTGCTAGATAGAAATCGCTGACATGTTAATTTCTCAGTTTAGTTCTGCTACTATCTCAGGATTAGTTCATCATATTGGCGCTAAACTTGAACAAGGGCTTACATACATCAAAAGGAGTCGACATTACTGTGCAATGTGCTGGAATGTGCTAGAATTATTGACAATACCCTTTCAGTGTACCACTGATCGCTTGTATTGTATTATATATGGGATGGATTCCTTCTGGCATTTACGCCCACATAGTGTTGGCAGGTACTCTAATGGTTCTTTCCAATTTATCCATCCATCGTCTGACGTCATATTACTTCATAATCAACTAAGTGATGTGTAGGATGACGTCATAATTAACTATGGCATGAACGACTTGATTCAGTCAGTCTTTAACGCATAGGCCTACTAAACGTTGTAAGAATTGTGTCTTTACCATTTAAGAAACATGCTGTCAAATATTTTGAAGCGAATTTGACTGGGCGCTGTTGCTGCCAACAGCTGGCAGAAACAGCATTCAATCCAATTAGTTTCACAATATTCAACATCTTAGCTCTATAGCCTTCTGGAAATCGATAGTCAGGGAGTTCAGGAATCGATCGATCGCAACACTAACGAGGTGTGGGTGGAGGATAGCTACAGATGGGTGAGGCTTAGCTAGGGTCGATTCTCTGGCCTATACAAGTTATGAGGTGACGGACTGCGACATCAGAATGTATGATAATGCAGCGGCCAAGCGAACACGAACGCCACACAAACGAGAAGTCCCACGCTACAAATAACACGAAGCAGGCTACCTAAATTATGCCTATGTATATAGAGGATAATCGGATTCGTTTAACAGTTGGGCAAACGTTTTGTGGGCACGGTTTCATACGAATAACAAAGGAATATCTGTTAAATGTTTGGGAATATGTTATCAAAACACGATGACCGAGCTAACAAAGGCAGCTAAGTCTCTGATCAGGCAATTGTTGATTCTGTTAATTTGAACATAGTTGCTACGGTTGCGTTAGTTCCGTGTCACGGGCTTTGAAATAACGCATAATTATCCTATTAACACGAAGATATATCATGCCACACCACCATTAGGCCTGTTCCCATAGTGAAGGTTGTGGGTGCATGGGACTATCCAACGTATAGGATAATAGTATAATTAACATTCTACATTACACATCATCAATTTTTTTTATTCTACGATTGTGGTTTCCTCATGTTTAAAGAAGCCCCACCACTCTCCCGCAAATACGTGGAGTAGATACAACGCGCATATCATAATCATAGTCTGTTACTACCGCAATTAATTAGTATGACTACCTTGGGTGTATGTACGTCAGTGAGCTTCTCCATATCTCGTGAGCATGTGCCCACGCTTATTTAACCCTTTAATGACAAAATTTCTTCGAAAAGTTAAAATATTTACTTATTTAATGTCCATTTGCAGGCCAAGAGAAGACAATTTTTTGAAAATCTACCACTGTATGACTGGCTCTGTTACCGAGCCAGTCATTTCAGTGGTATAATTTCAAAAATAGTCTTCTCCTGGCCTGTAAATGGACATTACTCAAAACCACTACAGAGGCCGGTTTTGGCCGGTTTCGTCACGAATAGATTAAGAACGGTAGCTATGAATGTCCATCAACCACTTATGTGTGTGGTGTGGCGCATAGAGGTAACATCTAGTAATGCTGTCTAACATTTGTGTACAACACCTTCCTTTCCCATAACCATACCCAGGAATGATCAATTATAAATATGACAGCTTTTTCCTATCATGAATTAGGTGATAAACTCTCATGACGGCGATTACACAGTGGTGCAAGAGGTTTTTTAGTTTTTTTAGGAAATCAGAAGTACCTTATCAATCTAGTGCAAAAGCACTAGAAAACAAAACCCGCAGCCATATAGGTGGTGCCTGGAAAAGGCCCAGACTAGCAACCAAAAGGGTGTCCAAAATTACACACCTAATGGGTGACTGTTCTCCTATTGCATAAGACGCCTTTAAACCACTACCCTAGAATGGTCTTACAACCATCTGCGTAGTGCGACGTACTTCTTCCTCATGCCATGTACGTTAGAACAATTTAAGCTGATTTATCTGCTTTGTTGAAGTAAATATATATCACTTAGGAGCCATAGTTTGACAGGAAGAGCGCTGATCTTGTGTGTGTTGGTTATAATACAGATGTGCAGAGTCTATTATTATTATTATTATTATTATTATTATTATTATTATTATTATTATTATTATTATTATTATTTTGTCGTTAGTGATCATCTTACACAGAGATGGATTCAGATTTGCTTTTCTTCTCTTCCTGTATGGTTAGATGCACATGCTATGTGGTGAGGTGAGTAGGGTTTATATTGATGGCAGTTCGGAGAATAGAAGAACTTTTCTGGCTTGGTTACATCAACTCTTCCTCTCGAACTCTTTATTAACGCTTTCACGGCGAAGACGGCCAAACCCTGTATTTGCGGTGGTCTTGAGAAATGTCCGTTTGCACGCCAGGAGAAGACTATTTCTGAAAATCTTACCGCTCAAATGACTGCCTCGATAACCGAGCCAGTAATTCCAATGATAACATTTCCAAAATAGTTTTCTTTTGTCTTGCAAATGAAGATTTAATGAACAAATATTTTTATATTATTAACCAAATTTAGCCCTTAAAAAGTTAATACCTCGAAGCCCTTCATTAACACCTGTCGACTGTAGAGATGTGGTAGAATGCAATGATCATTCCTCAAAAGCGTTACTATTTGAACGTGGATCCGTGTTTCTATCGGTAGGACAATATGAACATATACTATATTCGGTGCTGCAGAAGGCCTACGACTGCTCCAGGTCAACTGCTCCATGTCAAATACATTCAATGACCCACACGATTACATTTTGCACATTACGTACAACATCTGACTAGTTGCCAACTGACAGCAGACGGGGACATCAGTAGGCCTATATGCATGCAACCCGGCAGTACACTACAAGTTCAAAATATCATCGTCACGATAAAATCACGAGTCATCATCAAACCTATAGTACTATGGGAATTAGGTAATCCTAATTCACACACATACATATGTACATTAGCAAAGCCTACGGATCAACTTGCTGGCCAAAGTCACACAATTCAACAATACAGTTGATCTAATTTACATACTTAGCTTAGCCATTTAGGGCATCCTGTCTACACGAGATGTTTTTGACAAATTGACAAGAAATAGCGTTCCGATGAATAGGTAATTAGCATATTGTAAATATGTACGTCACGCACGTACAGACTAACACACAGGCATAGATAATATTAATACACCAATTATTGGGAAAATCTAGTGATGTTTTGTTATCGGTAGAGCGTGTGAAGTCCTTTGACGAGATTTGTCATTTCGTTAGTTTATTTAATGAATAATGTATATTCTATTGACATAATCAAGGTTTTCTTTTATCAAACTTGTTAGAGTTACGACTAAACTTCTCTATAGCGGCCACTTTCTTTTGGGATCCACAAGATGGCGGTTCTTTAAGACGGGTGGTCGTAAGACCACCCTTCTTAAAGAACCACACATTGTTACCTAAAACAATTTATTCAGCTTCATGACCAAAAATATGTCTGTTGTAGACAGGTTTGACGTATGTTGTTCAGATACTGAACTCGAATCACCATTAATAATAATATATTTATTTGACAGGTAAATAACCGTTTGCGAAGCATAATACTTACTAAAGATATTAGAAAACGGTTGATGACGATTACGAGATTTATAAGATATAAATTTATATTTATATATCAATCCGTGGTCATGATGAGACATCATATTTTTTTTAGAATGATAATAATGAGCATAAATACTGGGTATTATATACGTAGCTCCCTTCCAGTTCCAAAATGACGGACTGTTTTTTCCGAATATAATAAATGCAATCTCACATATTCTTCAGACAACATATAATTTGTGAGCTACAATGTGGCGGTTCTCTTAATAAATATGGCGGAAAGTCATAAGGAACCACCGGATTGTGTTTCCGAAAATACAATCCCAAAAACAATTACGCCCTAAATTGTATTAACTCTTAAAATCCAAATGAGTCAAACATCAAGACATCTATACACAAAGTGTGTTGATTTATTGATACTAATTCGACTGGAATCTGTTGCTGCTAGAGGCAGCTACTAGAGGCAGCAACAGCTCCCAGTCACAACAGTTTCAAAATATTCCACAAAGTATTCTCTACATCATTGAGACTATGTCATTTCTGGTCTGTACGTGTTATAAATGACAAAGCGACCACCCGTCTATCACTTCCAGGTATGTGGTTGTATATATGCTGCGATACTCAGTTACTACTTCTGGGGCATATGAAGTGATTTGGGGATTTTTTGGAAATCTTCTGGCACCAAGTGTATCTTTAGAATCAGTCCTACATATTTTGTTATCAATTTTTACTTTTAATTTAAGATAAACGCATGTTTGGTTTTAAACGATACAAATTTAATTTTCATATTGACTTACCACGAGAGCTCATCGTACAACCCCAGATATTCCAATATGGTTAGTTAGTGCGCTTTATCCATTCAGCTACGACACACATCACCAATAGTCCATCATGTTATCAAATTGATATTTAATTCCACTGTATATTTATTACAAATAGCCTGCCTTCTGTACGCGCTAACGCAAACACACAACGTGATTTTGCTCTGTAAACCCAACTAACATTGGCCTTACACATTTCATGGGCGCTCCTGCGTGCGTTTGTGAGTGCGCACATGTGCGCGTGTGTGCGTAAACATGCGTGCGTGTGTGCGTGTACATTTGTGCCCGTGTGGGCATGAACGTGTATGTTCACGCACATACACGCGCCATTCCTATATGCCTGCGTTGCATACTATGTCAAAGCAATAGTCCGGCTCATTGGAACCACTTTATCGACTATTAAATTTCTATTGTTGGACTATTGGGTTGTCTGACGACTGGGTTTTGTAAATTCGCTGTTATGTCAGACTGTTGGGCTGTCGGACTACTGGGTTATCGAACTATTGGATTGTCGGACTACTCGGTTGTCAGACTACTTGGTTGTCGGACTACTGGGCTGTTGCTACTTACGTTATTGCGTTCTATATACATTGGATGCGGCCCGAGCGGCGTGAAACGGATTTTATTTTTCGCTGACATGCCGCTTTATGTCACTGTTCGAATCGGAGCCAATCAAATAAGAGGTCAAATGCTTGTGGTCATACCTATTGCCTACTGCGAACCTAAAGTTTGGATATGTTGTCGGTGTTAGCGAGGTATCTCGACAACATATCCGAACGACCGAGAGTATAATCGGACAACGGTATCACGTTGTACAAATTCGTATTGATCACGTCGTACAAATTCTACTCGATTACTTCTCCTTCAAGCAAGAGTAAAAGTGTGTACATGCATAGACAGTCAAAGCAACCACGTTATACTTCCGGTCGGAGTACTGAGACAACCTACTCGAATTCAACCGATGTCTATCTATATGTTCTGTCTTGCCAATCTAAGGTCAAATTAATATACATAGTCGCGCCACGCAAAATCCATGTCTGGTGTAGATTCAATATTATAGTACCTTATATAGTACTTTTATAGTACTTCACTAAGTTAGCAAACACTGCATCTATGACATCACAAGTGCCAGCCACTCGCCAGCACTGTCACACATTTCCTCCCCCACCCACTCACTCGATCGGACTTAGTGACCCCGTCAAACTCACACACACACGCACGAACGCATGCACGCACGCACGCACAGTCAATGGCCCCATTCATTCACCCACCAACCCACATACTCTATCAAGCGACTCACCCACCCGCGCACTGAGTGATAAAAAAACCACATCAGTGTTACACCGACGGGATATTGGCGAAAATCTTGGCAATGACCGTGACCTCAAACGTCTGAATGTCTGTGCCGCTCCTCCTGGTTGATGTAACTATATGACGAGGCTTAGTTCCAATAATTTGGCTAATTCTAAAATAAAGGCCAAAGAGTAAAATAGAACCCAAATGTTAAACTCTGCATTTTAAACAAATGTTAAAATGACCTTGACCTCTGACCTCCACATCATTGTATTTAATATAGGTAAGCGTACGATCAAGTTAAATTTAAGTAAGGTGACCCAACCCTCAGATATAAGACAATATGTTGAGCTAAACCAAAGATTTAACTGAAAAGAATAGTTTTATATTAAGGTCACAGTGAATTCGCCCTTTGACCTCAATAGCATTGTGCTGCGTCTGGTCTAACCCTAACCCTAACTAACTATCTATCTATCTATCTATCTATCTATCTTATCTATCTTATCTATCTTATCTATCTTATCTATCTTATCTATCTTATCTATCTTATCTATCTATCTATCTATCTATCTATCTATCTAATCACAATAGACTGAACCAATCTTTAGATATGGTGAACAAAACTAAAAACAAACGGAAACAATAGAGTATTATACCAAGGTCCTGGGGAGCTTGACCTTTGACCTCGATATCATTGTGTTCCATCCGGTTGATATATGTAGCCCAATCTGTGTCCAAGTTTAGTCCCAATGGGATGAAGCCATGCCGAGATATAGGATATGTTGAGCTAAACACAAAACTTAACCGTAAAAAGTAGAGTTTTATACCAATGTCACAGAGCCCTTGCACTGTGACCTCATGACCTCAACATCCCATTGATATAAGGAAGCGTGTCTCGAAGTTTAGTCCCGCTGACATAGTTTTCAAACTAACCGAACTGCTTAAGAGTAATAATATACCGGTTACGCGAAAATTATCAGCTTTTTCACATCATGCCTTTAAATTACGAGGGGAAATTTTATCATGAGCATGTTCTCCAGTCTTGTGCATGGTGTGTGTGTGTGTGGGTGCGTGTACATGTGCGTGCTCGTGTATGTATGCGTGTGCGTGTATGGAGGAATGTGGTGGAGTGGGGTGAGATATAAATGAGGGGTGTGACAGAAACCTCGAGTGCTGAAAACGGAGGTTCCAGGCCGCACGGCGCACTCTAATAAACCATGGATCCAAGCACTTAACGCTTATGATCATGTCGATAGTCACTTACATGACTGGCGGTATGATCGGCGAACGAAAAGAAGAAGAAGAAGGGGTGTGGTGGGGGTAAACACATGACAGTGTTTGACACTAGTTTGAATATAGGTGATAGATATATCTTTATAGACCAAATGCATAGTTTTTCCAATGGATTCTGTTTTCCGGGTTTAGAGGTGTGTCCTTGATAAAGATAATACTGAATTAAATGTGATTGACATCGGGATGGGAGTAGGTTTTGGGGGTCGTCGAATCGTCAATCTTCTAAAAATTCTGTCTTTTTATGAGGAGACTGACAATTAACGGAACTAATATGGAATGTATCAGCCGGGCCGCACTCCTCATTTCCCGTTCGTTTCGTTTCTTGGTAGGAAATGAGGGGAGATGGGCATGCGCAATGGCTATTGCACTGGTCTTCAGAAGCGTCCTTTTTGGGGTTCCCCACTGGAATGACCGACCCGATAATCGGGCCGGATATTCAAGTGGTGAATATTAGGGATAGCATTCTCTTAGCCCGCAGATGGACATTTTCTGTGAGAAAATTGAATTTGTTCTAGCTTCATCCCGTCTTTTAATGGATAATATAGATCAGTGCCTTCAATTTCATGCAAGTTCGAAATATCCAAACACACACATTAGTAAGTGGTTAACCGTATGTCAAAGCGATTATGTTTATTATTGCCACATTGTCATTATACGTTCTGATGTCCAATCGTAAATGCATTAATTACACCTTTATGTAAATGAACCTGTAAACTTCGCGCAATTTACATATTTAAATTGATGTTTATATTATATATTATTTACAATGATTATATATTTACATACACATGTATTAATGTGCGTGCGTGCGTGCGTGCGTGCGTGCGTGCGTGCGTGCGTGCGTGCGTGCGTGCGTGCGTGCGTGCGTGCGTGCGTGCGTGCGTGCGTGCGTGCGTGCGTGCGTGCCTGCCTGCCTGCCTGCCTGCCTGCCTGCCTGTCCGCGTCCGTGTGTGTGCATGCACGTGTGTGTGAGTCTACATACATATGTTTTCCTAGTTATCCGCCAATAATAATTGTACCGCTGTACAATCAAGTACCGATGGTCTATCCGGAAATAAACTAATACATACTAGGCCTAATACTTTTTAGGGTGAAGTCACGCCGGCATATTAGCTCAAATGAGATTAGACGTCGACAAAAAGAAAAACAGACAAATATCAGACTGACAGACAAACGGTGTAACGGAACCCATCGGTATATTGGCGATTATGAATGTTTCTGTTAACTCGGTAGAATTTCAGTTTTTACACAACTTCACTAGCCAAAGTACGGACGTGTCCGTTTACCACGCCGCGAAAATTGGACGTGGTCGCGATCTAGAGAAAGAAATTCCGAAATTTATCGATGTATTCAAATACTGCTTTGCATGGGGATCATTCTGGCTAAGCGACAAGTTTGACACTAGGACGAAAATAGGCAATATTACGCTACGGACAAACGAATACGCTAGCCTAAAGTTGCGCGGTTTTGGCATATGTCAAACCGGTGACGATGTCAATTTTCAGACCGGTTTGAACCGTAGATCGGTTTCATGAGATGAGGTAGGTGACATGGAGTTTGTAGAATTATAATATGTAATAATTTTCGAGCTTACTGCCTATAGCGAGTCGCTCACTATACGAACGTAAACCGCAACACGTTCCCTTGTACACGTCCCAGGTCTATCGTCACCGTAATTTTTTACAAGCAGAAATCGCTGTTTCATCGCGTTTCTTCAGTTGTTTAGGTTAATTATTTAAATTGTACAATGTTTCCCCGTTTTTAACTAGTAAATTGAGCATATAGGTGACATGCACTTACGGTATCGTGTTTGTACATGTTTAGACGAATAGGTTCGCCTGCGAGAGTTGGATAAAGGATATCGTTGTCAAAATCGCCTTGGGTTAATCCTATGCCAGTTAACACGTGGTACTTTAAAAGCTGAATCCAGTCTTCAGGTTGAAACTTAGTTCGTGTCCTAAAGCGTGTATGCCAAGCGTATTTTGCAGCAAAAAACGTCATCGGACCTGTGAAAAAAACAATTTCAAATTTAATTCATCAGCTGGCCTTATATGAGAGGTTATCAAGAGAGAATACCCGCTAAACACCCGCCGCCAACAGCTTTCACGTATAACCGGAGAGAACATACGCTTCATACGTTTGGTCCGTCCGTCAGTCAGTCAGTCAGTCAGTCAGTCTGACGGTCGGTCAGTCAGTCGATCGGTCGGTCCGTCCGTCTCCCCGTGGTAAGTAAACGAGGCTGTGCTCATCTACAGAAGCTAATAGTTTGCCTGTAGCATCGTCATCATAAGAGGTCAGATTGCCGCTAAGACCTTAACGCAACTCAATATCATCATGGTACAATCATTCCCCAATGATACAGTGGGAGTAATGGACCATTCTAGTTTTAGCTATGCCCCGCCCATCTCTAGCTAAGCTCCACCCACACCTCACTCGTGTTGGCATCAATCGATCGTTGCACTCTCTGAATCTCAATTTCCAGAAAAATATACAGGTTAGCTGTTAATTATTTTGAAACAAATTTGACTGGATGCTGTTGCAACAGCGTCCAGTTAAATTGGTTTCAAAATATTCAACAGCATATTCATTAAATAGCAAATACGTACAATTCGTATAACGTGTCGGACTCTTAAGTGTTTAAGACGTACTAAATCGAGCCATTCATGCTGTAACTGATTATGGCGTCATCATGCACGTCACGTAGTTCATTGTGACGTCATAGGATGGATGGATAAATTGGAAAGGTCCATTAGAATGGAGAGACCATGGTATGGCGGCTAGCTCACCTGTGAACTGTAGAGTTGGATATCCCTGTCTTAGCAAACGTTTATAAATGTACCAGTCGTCAACCAGTTGGAACCAGTTCCCTTGTTCCTCATGCTAGTAAATCCTTTCTAGGAAAAATATTTTCATTCTAACCGGTTAAAGATAAAGTTAAGCTAGAAGGAAATTAAGAGATTTACTCCTTCTGGTTAGAGGGACATTTACGCCGATTAAAACACCTTGTGATTGAAATATAGATATATATTTAAATGCCTTACCTGTTCCATTAATGGTGTCATAAAAGTTCGCTTGTTCTACCAAATGCAACAGGTTTGTCAGGTTATTCTTGCCTAATATGTTGACAAGCGTGGCGGGTGGGGCTGGTGTCACAGCTTTCACGAAGGTTTTAATCGAAAGCAGGTCCGGCTGCCACCTAGAACATGAATTGAAATAATGATGAGATATAATCGATCAACTGATTAACCTACCAACGACCGACCTGGCCGGATTGACCGAATGACCGACTAACTGACCGCACTAACTGACTGACCAACCAACCGACCAATCTAGCGAGCGACTGGCCTACATACCTACCAATGTACTTGCCTGTCTGTCTGTCTGCCTGCACGCCTGTCTGCCTGCCCCTGCCTGCCTGCCTGTTGCTATATTTTTCTTGTTTCAATTAAGGAATTTACGATGTTATATTTCAAGCATGACGTCATTACAGGCAAAAATACTCTATATATTATTAGCTCATCTGGCAAGAATGGCCAAGTGACCTTATGCCAAGGCAACTGTCCGTCCGTCCAGCCGTCTGTCTGTCCATCCGTCAACCTTTGCTTTAAAATGTATCTCCTAAACCACTTGGCAAATTTTAATCAAATTTGGCAAGAAGGATCCTATCGAGGTACACTGTTACTAAGATCCGTATTTTCAACGGACATATTCAGTTTTATAGGCTCTAGAACTTCTATGCTGACTTTTGATTTTTAAATTTTTATGTCAAAAATCGTAGATTTTTATAAAAAAATTTTTCAGAAAGTGTCAAAATGTATCGCCTCCTTAGCTTCTTGACAGATTTCAACTTAAATTTTCCAGGAACGATCATTTAGTGGTAGGCTCTTGAACGCCTATTCAGATTTTGGAAATCATTTGATTTTGTAAAAAATCTACCGGAAAGTGTCAAAACGTATCTCCTCATTAGCTTCTCGAGAAATTTCAACCAAATTTAGCTTGATGCGTTCTGTTAGCGTAGGTTCTAGATGTTCTATTCAAATTTGGAGCTGGCAAATTTCCGCGGGAATTTTGGGAATTTTCAGGAAATTTTCTGAGATTTTGGAAAACATCACCATTATTTGTCTAGCTGTAAATACCTACATGTATGATTTTAACTTGTACTAGCGACATGGTATTACATCTTAGATGAAACTACAACCTCATTACATATTTTACATCTGCTTTAAATCTTTTATTTCAAAGACAAAATTTGATTCATGAACATAAATGTATGGTTCACACTTGGTAGGGAATGGCACCTTTAGGAAACCGTATAATTTATTCCATCTCAACTTGTTCGATTCATTGAAAGGTTTATTGCTATTAAAAGCTTTGGATATGTGAGAGTAAGAAATGAAACATTATTGAAAACATTAAAAGACACCATCAAGTTAAATTTATTGAGGATGAACTATATTTATTTATTTCAATGGCTTTCAGATTGGTTCTACTGACAACAAGTTTATTTACCAGTTTTACTTTGTTGATGCTGATCTAAGAAGTGTAGCAATAGATGGCACTCCTTCTGAACCATAAACACCAGTCCACCATATAGCAGACACGTACATTGATTCTACTGTCCACAGACAATCTTTTGCATATTTGATCAAAATTGTTGTACTAATATTCCTTCTTAACCATGTTATAGATCGTTTCTATACTCGCTATCTATCAATAAGCATTGCCCACTTTCTCATCACTGTGAATTTTGAATACGCAGGATCTAGCATGTTGGCATCAGCGTGGGTTGGTCACTCAGTGATGAAATTGGCAATTGAGTTTTATGTGCCTGAATAAAGTGTGATTATATTATATATTTTATTATATTATTGGGCCCATCTGTCGCCCGCTTGTCTATCCATCTGTCTGATTCTTGCCTGGTCCAGATTTCAAAGAACTTTTCAACGTACACTGGTAAAAAAAAAATTTCAACAGATATATTACGCTAGACGAAATCTCGTGATATTGTTTTGGCAAGGTCCATCCATATACGTCAGAGATATCTCAATTGAAAGACTTCATGCAAAATTTTCTTATAGAGTTTTGAACTAAGGCTCGTATTTGTATATGGATATGTTAGATATAGACGCAGTGTCATGGATTGGTTTCGGCAAAGTCTGTTCATATTCACCAAAGTTATCTCTCTTGCAAAACGTGAGATTGCTCAGAAAAATGTGTACTGCTCGAAACCTTGATATGGTTACAACATAAAGACTTGTATTCCTCTTGTGCCCATACTGGTGTGGAAAAATGTTAAGTTTTTTTATTTTGTTTCACGATGAGAGAATAGATTTGGAACAATATCACTCTTGACCATCGCTATTGCATTGTCAGTTGGTTGAATCGTCATCAGGCTGCTAATGTCCAAAATTCATCAATGTCCAAGATGACCTTCTAGACCTCTTTTTCACCTGTCAGATGCTCCACGATCGCGAATTCTTAGAGACACATTGCTCTAGAGCAGACACTCATACACGTTTATTTCGCCTCCACATTTGGATTTAGTGGGTTTGCTTGTCAAATTCAGGCGTGATTCCCTCTTTATTCAATGTTTGTTTTGGAGAAAAGTTTACATTTATCACTTAATGATGTTGTATGTATGATCACCCCATGCCTTCTTGGGGAGGATGTTCATAGAATTCAATCTCATGATAATGATCATGAAGAAGGTCAAGGCTTTGTGCTGCTCATTGTATAGAGGCCTTATGTGTGTGTATTCTGTATGAACTTATTCCCAGGAAGTCTTCATATATTCACACCGTTGTCAGTGAGTAAGGAATTTACTTTTTGTGGACCAATCTCTCTAATGACAGCTTTGTTAGTTTTAACATAAATACACATTTATCAAGCCAAATAATATAGAAATGTATCTTATCTTGTGATTACCTTGACAAAAAGTAAAATCAAAATACGTATTAGCTCACTGGCCTGAAAGTAAGTCGTCCGTCAACATTGTCTTTACAATGCTACTCCTCCTTAACCAATAGGCAGATTTTAAACCAAATTTGGGTCAAAGTGTCCTATCATGCACGACTCCAGAACTTCTATTCAGAATTTTGACCCATTAATTTCTTGGGTTCGAAATTTAAGATTATATTAAAAATTTACCAGAAATTGTCAAATTGTTTCTTCTCCTTACTATTTGGAGCAATTTCAACAAAATATAGCTGACATAATCTAGAACATCCATTCAGAATTTTTATTCGTAAATTGTTTGTGAAAATCAGATGTTATTTAACATTTACTGAAAATTATCAAATTGCTTCTTCTCCTTAACATCTTGACCGATTTCATCCAGATTGATTTAGAACGATCATTTAATGGTAGGTTCTAGAAATTCATAATTTGGATTTGTCAATTCTTGGATGAAAATCTGAGATTTTATGAAAAAATTACCAGAAATTGTCAAGTCCCTTCTCTTCTTATCAACTTAACTGATTTCAAGAAAATTTGGCGAAAAGGATCCTATGATCATAGGCTCTAGAGCTTCCATTCAGAATTTCGATTCCAATTTTTTTGTGTAAAAATCTAACATTTTATTTAAAATTTACCGGAAATTGTCAAATTGCTTGTTAATTCTTTGGGCAATTTCAACCAAATTTGGCTGCTCAAATGATATTATGCTCATAGGCTCTAGAACTTTCATTCAGAATTTTGATTCGTCAATTTTTAGCTCACCTGGCCTGATAGTCATGGCAACCGTCCGTCGTCTGTCATCTTTTACTTTAAAATGATACTCCTCCTTAAAGGATAACTAATCCCATCTCTTGATAGCTATTCAGGTGATCTAACACGCCGGTCATAAACTATTCAGGTAATTTTAAGCTTTTTATCACGTCGCTAAGGAAAGATATTCAGGATTTAGTAGTTAAATGTTGGTACATTTCTACACCCTATGATGGCTGTCATGTTTTACTTTACAACCAATCAGAAAAACCCTAGTATGTCTGCCTCGGTATGTACGCTCAGTCATAGAGGCGCCAGCTATAGTTTGGCAATGTGGTATAAAGGCAATCCTATAGGTAAGCTGTTGAAGATTTTGAAACCAATTTTATTGGAAGTTGTTGCTGCCATGGGTAGCAACAACTTCCAGTCTAATTAGTTTCAAAATATTCAATGGGATGAGCATTACATAATAAAGAATGTGATGCATTGGAGCTTACATGACATCACACACAATAGCTTGAGGAGACAAAATGGTGTCGATCACTGTTCAACATTTACTCGACATAACAAAACAGATAATTGCGATACAGATCTGGGAATGTGACAGGATATGCATGATATGGAATCTATAAACCATGTTCTATCGATGCAATACAATATTTGAGATGAGATTAGCATCGCTTTAACCAATAGCAGGATTTTAACCAAATTTGTGTCAAAGGATCCCATCATGCTCAGCTCCAGAATTTCCTTTCAGAATTTTGATTGGTCAATTTTTATACCCCGCCAACTCTGTTACCGTTTGTCGGATCGCATTGAAACTTCATAGGGTGGTGGGACTAGGCCGGGGGAAAGAAACCTATCTAAATCGACGATGATCCGAAATCCAAGATGGCCGCCAGCCACCGGCGGCCATCTTGAAAATTGGTTTCTGGATGATAACTCAGTTACCGTTTGTCAGATCGCATTGAAACGTCATGGAGTGGTTGGACCAGGACTGGGGAAGAAACCTATCGCAATTGACACCGATCGGAAATCCAAGATGGCCGCCAGCCACTGGTAGCCATCTTGAAAATTGGTTTCTGGATTATAACTCCGTTACCGTTTATCGGATCGCTTTGAAACTTCATAGAATGATTGAACTAGGTCTGCGGAAGAAACCTCTCGAAATCGATGATGATCCGAAATCCGAGATGGCCGCCAGCCACAGGCAGCCATCTTGAAAATTGGTTTCTGGATGATAACTCCGTTACCGTTTATCGGACCGCGTTGAAACTTCATAGAGTGGTTGGACTAGGTCTGAGAAAGAAAGCTATCGAAATCGAAAGTGATCCGAAATCCAAGATGGCCGCCAGCCACCGGTGGCCATCATGAAAATTGGTTTCCAGATGATAACTCCGTTATCGTTTATCGGATCGCTATGAAACTTCATAGGGTGGTTGGACTACCTCTGGGGAAGAAACCTATTGAGATTGACAATGATCCAAAATCCAAGATGGCCGCCAGCCACTGCTGGCCATCTTGAAAATTGATTTCTCGATGATAACTCTGTTACCGTTTATCGGATCGCTTTGAACCGTTATAGAGTTGTTGGACTAGGTCTGAGGAAGAAACCTATCGAAATCGACAATGATCCGAAATCCAAGATGGCTGCCAGCCACCGGTGGCCATCTTGAAAATTGGTTTCCAGATGATAACTCCGTTATCGTTAATGGGATCGCTATGAAATTTCATAGGGTGGTTCGACTACCTCTGGGGAAGAAACCTATCGAGCTTGACAATGATACGAATTCCAAGATGGCTGCCAGCCACTGGTGGCCATCTTGAAAATTGGTTTCCAAATGATACCTCTGTTACCGTTTATCGGATCCCTTTGAAATTTCATAGGGTGGTTGGACTAGGTGTGGAGAAGAAACCTATCGAAATTGATGATGATCCGAGCTCCAAGATGGCCGCCAGCCATGGGCTGCCATCTTGAAAGTTGGTTTCTGGATTCCATTTATTGGATCACTTCCTACGGTCGTTGGAATATGTCTGGTGAAGAAACTTATCAAAATTTACGATAATCCGAAATCTAATATGGCCACCAGTCAGTGCCAGCCATCTTGAAAATTGGTTTCCGGGTGATACCTCCTTGACCGTTTAGCGAATCGCTTTGACACTTCATAAGGAGTGCCGGTCTGAGGAAGAAATAAATATTTTCGGATAGCTCTCATTCATTGGCTTGTCATCTTGGCGGGGTATTATGTGCCGTTTGCGGAGCTCTTGTTCTGATCGCCATCTTGTTTAATGGAGATAATCAGGTATATTTAAATGCAAATGTTTCAAATGCGAATAGTCCAGGTGAGCGTCAAAGGCCCTTGGGCCTCTTGTTTCATATTGCTATTTAAGTAAAATGTCAATGTATGCATGAATAGACCATTACAATGATAATTCCCAAATAGTCCCAAAATTCCCACCTTCTGAAAGTTCCCGAAATATTTCATGGAAACGTTCCAAAATTCCCGGAAAGTTTCCATGTCTTTGCAACCCTATTTTTGATTGGTCCATTTTTTGGGTTAAAATCTAAAATTTTGTGTCAAAATGCATTATAAGGATCATATAGTGGTAGGCTCTAGAAAATCTATTCAGATTTTTGATTAGTCAATTTTTTGTGGTGAAAATCTTAGATTTTATAAAATAAAAAAAATTACCGCAAAGTGTCAAAACGTACCTCCTCCTTAGCTTTTGACAGATTTCACCCAAATTTGGCTAGAAGGATCCTATGGAGGTAGAGGCTAGAACCTATATTCAGATTTTTGATTGTTCCATTTCTTTTGGTGAAAATCTTTGGTTTTATTTTTTTAAATTACCGGAAAGTGTCAAAACATATCTCCTCATTAATTGCTTGGCCAATTTCAACCTAATTTAGCTGAAAGGACACTACCGGAGTGGGCTCATGAACTTGTATACAGAATTTTTATTGGTCAATTATTATTGGTTAAAATCCAAGATTTTATGAACGATTTACCGGAAATTGTCAAAACGTTACTCCTCATTGACCGCGTGGCTGATTTCAATCTAATTTGTCTGGAAGGAGTCTATGGGTGTAGGTTTCAGAACTTGTATACAGAATTTTAATTGGTAAATTTTTGTGTGAAAATCTTGAATTTTATTTAAAATGTACAGGAAATTGTTTAAAACGCTACTCTTCATTAACTGCTTGGGCTATTTCAACCAGACTTGGATGGAAGGACCGTCTATGGTGGCAGGCTTCAGAAGTTGTACACATAATCTTGATAGCTCAATTTTTTCCAGCACCTATTTTGACTTTTCCAAAGGTTTTGTGAAATAAGTTGGAAGGACTCTAGGTGGGTAGGCTTCAGAACGTATATACAGAATTTTAATTTGTCAATTTACAATGCTAATCAATGGCCAGATTTCAACGAAACCTGGGTGGAATGATCATATAGTGATCAGCTTAAAGACTTCTAATGAGTGTTTGGTCATTTATTCAGTAGCCAGCTTGGACTATCTAAAACCTTTCCAGAAACTTTAAATCGCTACCACTACTACTACTACGAAATGACCCTATGATCATCGGCTTCAAATGAGAATTTGATTGGTCAATTTTCTTGGAGGCCATCTTGGATTTTCCGAAAAGTATCCATCACGTCTATTTAAATGCAAACGGTTCAGATGCTAATGGTCCAGGTGAGCGCCACGGGCCCTTGGGCCTCTTGTTCTCAACGACCAACGCCCGCTCAGCCCTGTCGAATACGTATGAAATAAATGACCTGTCCAGGCTACTGGCCTAATACCAATGTAAAGCTGTACAGAATGAAACTGCCAGACTGGCTACATGAGTGATCTCACTATACTTTACACGCATTTGCTGGGACCCCATATAATGGAGTATAGACGGGCTTGATACTATGGGGGGTATCATCGTATGCAATGGTATCAGGAAGTATGGACATTGGCAATTGATTCATAAGAATGTACACAATGATGAAGTACTGTTCTGAAGGAGTAATCACATGTAATCGGTATATAAACAAGTCATTGTTGATGAAGATACGGACAAGAAGACCCGGTGCCACACAGCCAGGAAAGGCCACTAGCATATTGCCACGAGTATGCCAGGGTCAGATCCAAAGATGTGTGTGTGGGGGGGGGTTGTGTGCAGGGGGTCCGCAACCTCCACCCCACCCCCATTTCAACTGTCCCACTAGTAGCACCAGATTCACTAACCGTTCTAATAAATCCTAGTGCCAGTGCGTCGTCAAAGACAGGGTTAATAGAACTAATGCTTGACAATAATAAAAACTACATAGTTAATCTCTAGTTAGGCTATATGCAACTGTTCACTAGTTTGCACAGGGCCCTAAATTTTAAGAAAGTGCCACAAAATGTTTTTGTCTTGTAATTTCTTTGGGCCCTGTGTAAGTTTAAGCTAAACGCGCATAGTGTATATACGCATATATACATATACGACTGATATGGCCAAATCACACAGCCCTCCGACATCAGGGTTTCCTAGCGGCATTGCAGTTGAAACGGGACTCTAGCGTTCTAGAGATCTTAACGGAAGTTCTGAGGGCCCTGTGCAAGAATTTCTTTACACGCCCCCCCCCCCCCCCTTGAATCCTAGGTTCGGGCCTGATCGACTGCTCGCCATTCCCGAACGCAATAGTGTCGTCATATTATAACAACATGTGGATCTAGGCAGCAAATATTTCATTTCACGAAAGCAAAGGAACCCTACAGGTATTATAAGTTCTTGAATATTTTGAAACTACTTTATTACAAGCTATTGTTGTCGCATGTAGCAGCACCTTCTAGTCGTATTAGCTTCAACATATTCAGAGCACTTTATCGCTATACGTCCAGCCAGGATCTATCTCATTCATATCTCATAAAAATATGTTGTGACTACTTGGACTGAAATCAGTTCTCATATTTCTTAGCCTGACCGGACTGAAAGTTGTTGCTGCCTTAAATTGGAAGCCATACATGATGGATGTAACATCACCGTGCAGTTCAGATCGAGGTGTACTTATTCACCCTAGCACCATAGGCGTATGGTCGGTCCCAATGCAATTCAAACAATTCTTGGACGAGTAAAACGTCTTTTCTTTAAAGGGATGCTAATATCATGTGAAATGTTGTTTTGCACGGGTAGATTATGTTTTATAGATTTCATATCATTCATATCCTGTCACATTCACTTATCCGTTTGGCAATTTATCTGATTTGTAATATCTCATAAATGTTGAACAGGGAACACCACCATTTTGTCTCATCAAGCGATAGCGTGTGATGTCATTTAAGTGCCAATGCATGCCATTCCTTATTATGTAATAATAACTTTGTTGAATATTTTGAAAGTAATTTGACTGGAAGTTGCTGCTGCATAAGGCAAAATATTCAACATCTTACAACATGCATCTTTGCTTTTATACCACATTGCTAAACTATAGATGTCACATCTATGATGGAGCGTATATGCCAAGGCAGACACACTAGGTTTTTCGTGATTAGTTGAAAATTAAATCATGACAGACATAATATAGGCTGTAGAAATGTATGAACCTTTAGCTATTAAAGCCTGAATATCTTTCTTTAACGGCTTGATAAAAAGCTTAATATACCATACATAGTTTATGAGTGGCATGTTATATCACCTGAATAGCTATTATGAGATGAGGTTAGTTGTCCCTTAAACATATGTTATTATGCTAATTTTACATTGTGATTTGGAACAAGTCTTACTAACCTACCGCTCCCTATTAAAACTACTACCTGGCTAGGGAAGATTGCTTAGAAATGTTGATGGACAAGAGAAGTTCGGGGTACTTGGATCAGACCTCAACGGAATAGAGGAATCCAGTCTGTCAGTCAGGTATATAACGTCATAATCAATTGCGTCACATGTAGGTTGACGTTAAAATCAATTACGTAATGAATGACGTATCTAAACTCATCTTACATGATTAATGGTCGGTCAAGTTGTACGAATTGTTTGTCTTTACCATTATTAAACATTCTGTATTGCAGCAACACCGACCAGTCAAATTAGTTTCAAAATACTAAACAGCTTACCTGTATTGTTTTCTGGAAATTGAGATTCAGGGAGTTCAGAGTTCGATCGATCCTAACACGGGCAATGGGTGGGCGGAACTGAGATAGGAAAAGGGCGTGGCATGGTTAAAACTGGAATCACCCATTTCTAGCTAAGATCCGCCCACTTTGTACGTGTGTTTGAATCGAATTTAGCACTTTGAACCTCGCGGTCCCAGAATTTCAATTTCAAGGAAACTATACAGGTAAGCTGGTGAATATTTTGAGACTAATACGACTGGTGTGAGCTGCAGCCTATTTGCCAATCAAATTAGTTTCAAAATATTCAATTCATTAAAAAAAACACGTTCGTGACGAACAATTGCTACTTTCGTGACGGGCATGTTGACCGTGACGCCAGCTCACAAGTGGCGTATTTGATTATGACGTCAGATACTTGAGTGACATATCGGAGGCGCACACCACCCATCATACACCCCCCCCCCTCCCTCGCCATTGTTGATTAGAATTAGAATGGGACTGTTCTTCACAATGTACATTCATGACCAATAGCCTTAGCTATGGGTTTTGTGATTCTCAAAATGCAAGTTACAGAATGTATTAGACATATAACAGAATTCACCTTTCCAAAGTATCCATCATCATGTGACGTCATATGATGCTATAATCAGCTAAGCGGTGTGTATGATGGCGTCGTAATCATTACGTCTTAAATGATTCTATTTATCCCGTCTTTAACTCTTAATAGCCCGACACGTTATACGAATTGTATGTCTTTACTATTTAATACGGCACACCGCCCAGTCAAGTTTCAGATCATTCAACAGATTACCTGTATAATTTTCTGTAAATATTGATAGTCAGGGAGTTCAGAGATCGAGCGATCCCATCGCGAGCGAGGTGTGGGTGGAGCTTAGCTAGAGATGGGAGGGGCATGGCTAAAAATGGAAAGGTCCACAGGCCTACATGATATATATGGTATTAACGTTAACATCTTTGCATCTGTGAAGCATATTTATTGCATAGGCGTAAGAACAGGTTTATCCGTATTTGGGGGCGGTATGTGTGTGGGGTGGGGTGGGGTGGGAGGGGGTGGGATGATAGCCGCACCCCAGATTTTTCCTCTCCCGTAGTTTATCCCCCATAGCGTTCTCTCCCATGTTTTGGCCCCACACTTAGTTTAGCCCCAGGTCAAAATACCAAAATACGCTCTTACAGCCCTGCATTACACATGCATACACAACAAAGTTTTATATTGTGTAAGTAATTGGCTGTAGACCGGTACGTCGGCCTAGGCCACATTGTCATACGGTACGCTTACTAAGTGATTGTCGAAAGTTTGTTCTTCTGCCTATTGTCAGCTTGGCAGTGAAGAGTAATGCCCAATTTCTCTGACCTACCTTGTCTATAGTTGCTGCTTATCGAACTAATTAATGACATGCACAGAAACACGGGTGACCAGCCCATAACTCACGACTGTCAATTGTCCGGCGTTACGTTATTGAACTGGAACAATTATGTACGCACACGCACTTTGCTGTGATTAACATTGTAATTAATCAATTTCAATGAGTTAAAGGGGCACACCAAAATGCTCAAAGATAGAATTATTTAAATTGTATACATTTAGAAGCTTAAATTGCGTACATCAGTGTATTTAAATGAAATTAATCTTAACAAATGATGATTTCATTCCGTCATATAATTTTTTACTTGTGAAGTTGAAATAGGGGCACGTGTCTCTAATTAATTTTCGCATTCTTAAAAAGTATATAAATTTATATCTAATAAGATTTATTTCGTTTCATTACATCTAGGACCACGTTCTTACTAAAGACAACCAGTATAACACCGTACTGAGGTATGCCATTATTCCCGATTAACAGGTCAGTGATGACGCGGCCTAACGTCTCTTTCTCATTGCCTAATCATGCTTAACTATTTAGTGTACTGTGTAGGTTAATATATAGCCAATATATCGGTTTGCATTCACACAGCTGGAAGATAGTCCCGGACTGGATGATGGCGCTACCTGATGAAAAGCGAGATAAAATGTTGATCGCAGTGCTACCTGGAACACAGTGGGAGAAAATGCTGACGGTAACGCTACCTGGCAAATTTTGAGGGAAAATGTTGCGTTCACATAGGGAGGCAATAACGATATATTGGAAGATAAACCGCCGATTTTGTGGGACTAAGGCCGTGTTCTCACTGGAGAGTTAATCGGGAATAACGCCATACCGCTGATCTAATACGCCGGCCATAAACTATCCAGGTAATTTTAAGTTTTTTATCACGCCGCTAAGGAAAGATATTCATGAGATAGTAGTTAAATGTTGGTACATTTCTACACCCTATGATGGCTGTCATGAGTTACTTTTCAACCCATCAGCAGCAACAACTTCCAGTCAAATTGGTTTCAAAATATTCAATGGGATGAGCATTACATAATAAAGAATGTGATGCATCGGAGCTTACATGACATCACACACAATAGCTTGAGGAGACAAAATGGTGTCGATCCCTGTTCAACATTTACTCGATATTACAAAACAGATAATTGCGATACAGATCAGGGAATCTGACAGGATATGAATGATATGGAATCTATAAACCATATTCTATCGGTGCAATACAACATTTGAGATAAGATTAGCATAGCTTTAAGTCTCTAGTGAGAACACGGCCTAAATCTCGAAATAAATGACGTATATATTCCGGTACAAGAGCATGTTCATTGAGAACGCTAGCCGATACACCTGCTATTTACCGAAATAGCGGCTGTATGAGAACACGGCCTGAGCCTTTAAAAGCATGCACTTTTGCCAAAAAAAATTTCCAGCATTCTGGTGTGAATATGTATCTTTAATAATGGGTTGATTGCATATAGGCCTAATAAGGAACAAAAGCAACAACAAGTATATAGATTCGTGAAGGAAATCTCTTAAAGTGGCCATATGCTCAAACCCGCTCAAGAGTCTGCGCCTGACAACGCAGGTTACTGGGCCTGTACATGATTAATGCAGCCCACTATTAGTCCTGTACATTACCAGTAACCTGCGTTATCAGAGCACCTGCTTAATGTATTAAAGAACCACCACCGTATTTGGCTCCACAAAGCATAGAGTAATCATGCACTATCACTGATAGTTTTAAAAATTCTATTTTTTTCTGCCTGCCTGTTGCAAGCCACCAGACAATACGTTCAATGAGAAATAACTCTTGGCCTGCTGAATATTTTGAAAACAATTTGACTGAAAGTTGTTGGTGGCTAAGCCTCATGGAAAATATAGTATGCAGAAATTCAGCTGCAACAGACAGTTGCATGATCCACGGTGCCATTCTCATAATGGCGGCATGGTCGACCAGAGATGTCACCAATATAGGGATCCATACCTACGCCCATTTCTAACTAACGCCCTTGAACTTTGTGGGGCGGGGTATAGCTAAAACTGGAAAGGTCCATTAGACATATGACCCTGTCTATAATGGACTCAGCATGGCCCACTAAGCGACGTATTAACTACTGTACCGCTCAGAAATAACTTACAGTAACATGGTTCCAATATAAAATAAAACGTAATATTGAATATTTTAGAGCTAATTGGATTGGCAGCGAGTCCATCTTCCAATCCTTACATGAAATTACGTCCAAAATATTCAACAGATCATTTCTTACATCGTATTCAAAATTGTACTAACTAACATGTTTTTTTTTTAGCTCACCGGGCCTGAAAGGCCAAGTGGGCTTATGCCATGACGACCATCCGTCGTGTGTCTATCCATCCGTCCGTCCATCCGTACTCCGTCCATCAACGATTCCTTTAAACGACTTCTTCTCAAGAACAACTAGGCCGATTTCAATTATATTTGGCAGGAAGCACCCGTAGGCCATACGGATCCGAATTTGTTCAAACCAAGCCAATCGGCTGATTTGGCCGGCGGCCATCTTGAATTTTATCCGATTTTAGGAAACGTCTTTAAAAATCTTCTCCTTAACCGCTTGGGGCATTGATGCAAACCTCATGAAATATGATCTAGGGCAAGAGCTGAACCAAGCTTGTTCAAGCGAACTTGATTGGTCAGATGGTTCGGCCGCCATCTTGGTTGACCTAGTTTTAGTGAAAACAACTTCTTTTCCAAAACCGTTGAAGGGATCGGGCCGAAATTTGGCAGATATGGTTAGGGACTAAGGGCCATTAAAGTTTGTTCGAGGGAAGTTGATCCATAAAAAACATGCCCACCCCCCATGGGCCAATCAAAATATAGTGTGTTTGACGGCCATATTGGATTTTTTTATATGATGAATTTGAGGCGGAAATTGGTTTTATATATGTTTTTTTGTTATCCTGATCTCAAATTTTCAATTTTCGAAACTGTTGGATAAACGGTTTGGCAGCCATCTTGGATCATTTTCCCAGCAAAAGCCCATACTAAAGCAATGGGAAATTTTAAATGTCTTCTCGAGAATTACTTGGCCGATTTTAATTAAATTTGGAAGGAAGCATGCTTAGGGTGTAGAGATTCAAGTTTGTTTAAACGAAGCTGATCGGACAATTTAGTCTGCAGCCATCTTGGATTTTGGACGATTTTTAGAAACGTCTAAAAATCTCCGAAAACGCTTGCAGAATCAATTCAACACTCGTGAAACACCATCTAGGGCAAAAGTCCAAATTTGTTTAATAGCCATCTTGGATGACCTAGTTTTCGCAAAAAACAATTCCAGAACCTCTACTTATAGCCAATTGCCTTTCGAGTTTAAATGCCTATGTTCCATGTGAGCGATACAGGTCCCTTGGGCCTCTTGGTTTTGTTTTTTAAACACGTGCTTATTTATTAGCTGCACCTGTACTGTATATAGACAGGCGATCGCTTAAACCTTTAACAATCATATCCGCCAAAAACGGCTTCTGCAGTGATCTTGAGAAATGCCCATTTGCAGACCAAGAGAAGACTATTTTTTTAAATTTACCACTAGAATGACTGGCTCGATAACCGAGCCAGTCATACCAGTGGTAAATTTTCAAAAAATAGTCTTCTCTTCGTCTACAAATGGACATTTTCTAGGTGTAAATTGAAATTTTCTTGAAGAAATTCAAGTGTTAAATGGTTAACGCAACACATCGACCACAGAATGCAACATTTCGCGCCAAATAACGTTTTGGTTTGTTAAGGCGGGTGGTATTACTACCCGTTTTAAAAAACCAATATCTTTTGGCATCGCAGTGAGGTGTTCATTATAGATATGTGTGGCCAGGCCAATATAGTCATGCGCAGTACTTACAATGGCGGCCATCTTGAAGATGGATTCCACATGAACATCGCGCCGTTTCCATTGATGATGAAACAGACGTAAAGCGCTAAGGAGATCACAAAGACATCTAGCACGTGCATCGCTAACAGAAAGGAATCCGCTGAATGAGTCTGAGAAATAAATCTGACTACAACATCAAATAACTAGTTAGGAATCTGTATCTAAATCTACATGCGGTTCTGTTCATTTCTACGTTGTAAATGGCTTTATTATTTTCCAGTAAACAAAATGTCTTCATAATTGTTATCCTCATTGGCTATCGGTAGACGAAATTGGTTAAGAATGGTTTATTATTGATTTCTAATAAGTGATGTTTAATAAACAATCACTTAATTATTTGAGTGCACCTGTATGTAAAGTAGATAGATGTTTATACACGCATTTTGGGTCCTGAACAGCCCACGATTAGGCCTACACGGGGATACATCGTGAAATCTCTCAGCCTGTATGGTTTCCAATTCTAAGTCTCTGTGAACAGAAAAACATCAAACTTAAGTAATCAGATATTTGGACATTTCCAAGTTTATCAATCGATCATCTGACGTGTTATGACGTCATAATTAACTAAGTGAGGTGCATGATGACGTCATAATCACACGTTATGACTGCTTCCAAATAGTCCGTCTTTAACGCTTAATAGTCGGACACGTTGTACGAATTGTATGTCTATGCTATTTAATAAACATGCTGTTGAATATTTTGAAACTAATTAAATTAGTTTCAAAATATTCAAAAGCTTACATGTATAGTTTTCTGGAAACTAATAGTCAGGGAGTTCAGAGATCGATTGATCCCAAAACGCGCGCGGTGTGGGTGGAACTTAGATAGAGATAGAGAGACCTAGAGAGGTCCATTGCAGGGTACCCACCCGTGGCTTATGACTTCCCGCACACCGCTAGCCCATTCTTAAAACTCTTGGCTTGCTGATGGTGCAAACATACTAACTCAGAAGTTGATACATATCAGTAGAGGGGTTCATTTATAGATATGCCCCGCCTATTTTTGGCTAATCTCCCCCTCCTTTTTACGCATATTTCAATCGATATTGGCCACACATAAATAGCATAGATTGGCTATGACCATCGCAAAGACGGAATGGACCTTTCCATTTTTAGCTATGCCCCGCCCATCTCTAGCTAAGCTCCACCCACACCTCGCTCGTGTTCGAATCGATCGATCTCTGAACTCCCTGACTATCTATTTCAAGAAAACTATACAGGTAAGCAGTTGAATATTTTAAAACTAATTTGACTGGGTGCTGTTGCTGCCTAAGCAAAATAGCAAAGAATTACAAAGACATACAATTCATACAACGTGTCGAAGTATTTGAGATTTGGTGACGGTCTATATGGAACCCTTTGTGACGTAATGATTATGACGTCATCATACACGCCCTGAGCTGAATATGACGTCATATGGGGTCTGATGATGGATGGATACTCCGGAAAGGTGAATTTCAGTTCAGTATTTTATCATAGTCTCTAAATAATGTTTTGTTACTAATTCTATTACATAGTCGACTAAAGTATAAGAGTAATATAGCCAAAACCAGTTTATTTCTGCTAAAAATATATAAATTTGCAATTTTTCAATTTCTCCTCCAATTACCAAAAGAGAATTTACTCACTCACAGAGATCACCGAACATGCGCAGTTGCGTCACTGACGGTCGGTACAACTCGCCCCATAGTGAAGGTATGTGGCCTCCCGTCCACACTATAAGATTTCTATGTTATTAACACTTTGAACAACCTAGTTCCAAAATCATAATTTCAAGGTACCTATATAGAGGTAAGCTGTTGAATATTTTGAAACCAATTTGAGCGGGTACTGTTGCTGATTGCAGCGTGTTTATTAGGTCTTAAACATAATTTCAACAAAGATATAGGCCTACAATGCGGGCACCTTCGTGATGGTCCATTGCTGCTTTCTCGGTGGACTTACGTCACATTGATTGTGACGTCCGCTAACATGAGTGACAGATTGAATTGCCCCATTGCAACAGAGATATACATTTGAAAATCACGTTGTTAACACAACACAACAACAGCAGCCCATATCCACAAAGTGAGCCAAAAATAACGTGGTAGATCTATGCATTCAAGCCATGCATATTATCATTGTACCCACCCATCTAGATTATTCAAACGCGCGAAGTATTACAATTAGACCGGCTTCGGATTGAGCTAGGTACCGCCCGAAAAGGACCTTAATGGGATATTATTTTATACACATTCTTATCATTTATATAAATAAAAAATCTCAAGTAAACGTGCATCTACGGCTTACTTTGGAGAATAGAGGGCGTTTTCAAAGTGACAGATGGTCATATTTGTATTCGTGGCCTGAACCTTTCAATTCACCTTTACAGAATATCCATCGATAATCTGACGTCATATGACGTCACAATCAGCTAAGCGGCGTGTAAGATGACTTCATAAACATTACGTCATAAATGATTGTATTTGGGCAGTCTTTAACTTTTAATTTTCCAACACGTTGTTCGAATTGTATAGCTCAACTATTTACTAAACATGCTGTTGAATATTTTTAAACTGATTTGACTGTGCGCTGTTGCTGCCTATTTGGGCAGTCTTTAACTTTTAATTTTCCAACACGTTGTTCGAATTGTATAGCTCAACTATTTACTAAACATGCTGTTGAATATTTTTAAACTGATTTGACTGTGCGCTGTTGCTGCCATAGGCAGCAACAGAGCACAGTCAAATGAGTTAAAAAATATTCAACAGCTTACCTGTATAGTTTTCTGGAAATTAATAGTCAGGGAGTTCAGACATCGATCGACCCCAACACGAGCGATGTGTGGGTGGAGCTTAGCTAGAGATGGCGGTGCAGAGCTAACAATGGAAAGGTACATTGCTGATTAAACCGTTGTTTCGTTTGTGACTTCAGCTAACATGAGTGACAGATTAAACATCTTTTATCCTAAGTCAGCCGAAAATGCTGTAGTTCAGATCGACCGGGCGAGTACCGGCCGTACCAGCCAAGCTGGGTACGCGCCGCCCGTCCTGGATTCGTTCCCTGAACACGCCCCCTGGGTAGAGCCATAAACGTAGTTAGGCCTACGAGAGAGATCGCGTTATAAAAACGACAAAGTTCGTTAAAGCGCATAGTGCGCATGCGCGCGCTTAGATGCTATTTTTGATGGAGCACGTGGTTTACGACCAAGATAGGATGGCGCTTTTAGTGAACCGAGATGGTACACTGTAATCCTTTTTGATTAACTGTAACCGCCGAATCTGGCATTGATTATCTTCAAAATATTGCCGTGACGTCATAACCACGTAGGCGCAGAACTTCTAGAATGTTCTAGAACATTCGACTGCGCTATTATTAGCTACGCGCTGATTGGCTGTTGCTCGGCCGATGATTGGTTGGAGCTTGCGCCAGTGACGTCACGAGGAGTATAAAAGGAGACGCGATCCAGAGCTACTATCGGAAGACGATATGCATATTACTTCGCTTTCAGTCGGTTTTTCTCCCGTAACTGGCGGCTACTCAGCCCACTGCACTAAAACAATTTTGTAACTCCCTACTTGCGGGAGCAATTTGAAACTTTCTAATTATTGATCACGAGTATCAAGATCTACTTCGGAACACGAACTTGCGGTGAGGACTTTACGGCCTGAATATGTGATTCTACAGATGTAGAGACAGTGATGTTCTTTGATGGATGACTCGCCGGATCTGCCGGCCATGCCAAAAGGTGGTATTTCAACTGCCACCGTACTAATGTCGTGCAGGTTCTTCTAACTTTCGACATCAGCAAGTAAACTTTGCCCGGTGCGTCTTCAGAGCTGGCTGACGTACCCAGCACCGTTAAGCTTTGTTTTGTATCTTCATCTGCATCCAACAACCCCCGCTTGTGATCGGGTTGTTGACAACTTCCATCCATGCCATCGGTGTACGGGAACTTTCTTCACAGCAGTAATGCTATTGCGTCTCTTGCTGACTACTCGTTAGACATTCCATTGTGCTTACAGTCCTGAGCGATGAGCTCCCGCCATGAGCTTCTTGCGGGAGTCCTGTTTGCGGGAACCAACCTGCAGCAACTTTCCAGCTTCCAGAGAATGCATCAACTCGCGTCAACTAAAGGATGACGTATCAATTTCAGTAACACGATAGCCTAACCTAAGAATGGCTACCGAGTATTCAAGTAACTATACTTAACAATTTAATTATTCCGCTAAATGTACTCTTTTAATTATAGTGTATCCGTAAAAGCGGTCCCGATGACTAAAAGGTAGCGTACCGGTCTTAGGACCGCTAGTTATAATTTCTGTATATGTTTATAGTTATTCTCATTTTCTGTAAGGTGTTTTCACTAACCGCACGCTAGTAGGTTCGTTAACCTGTACTACGATATATAATTCTGATCATTTGATACTGTATAGATGATCTGGTTAGTTTATATATATATATATGGCCAGTAGCCATCAGTTCATATGTTTTGTTTATTTGTAGAAAATATAGGACTGCAGTGCACGTAGGAAACACTATACAGCTACACTTATATATGTAGCACTTTCTCCCGTCACCAACAAGTTTTCACTGAGGTCGCTGTCCGTGCTATAACTCTGTTTAGCCCGGCATGCTACTGACTAAACCTTTTCTATTCAGTGCGATAGGATAGGTTTAATATGATTAGAGACACTTTCTTCGTTAAGAAATCTGTAGTATACTCTTCTCTTCCGGTAGTGCGATAATCTAGCCCCGCACTCCGGTAAGACTCATAACTCTAAGATTGTGTCTCTCTTCATGTTCCACTCAGCCGTGTGGCTTCTTAATTGTTTGGATGTCCCTATCTGCACCATGGGCTGATCCGACTCTGGGAAACTGTTGAGGTTTCCGAGCGGTGATGGCCAAGGTGTGGTGTCACATACATTCCCCTCGTATCTTCGGATACTTAATAGTTGCCAATGTAGGAAAGCACTGCGAACACATATCTTAATTATTATTTTATTTGCTGAACAATCCTCCCGCACCGCAGTGCAAAACTGGGAAACTTGTATATAAACCTAACGACAGGTTAAACAGTTAGTTCCATAGGACCCGGTGATGGGCGAGATACGTATCACCACCGAATTCCCTAAAAATGTCTGGGCATGATATTTAGATCTACCACGCCCTCATGGGAAGGGCATTTATGGTGGGTATTCGTCTCTCTTACCCCCACCATAACGATAGAACAGTTGCCTAATAATGCTTTTGTGAAAAGTAACCAGTGTCCTGTGACGTTTTATGTGGTTACGGAGCGAGATGTTCGGATTGTTATCCAGTTCGGAGATCTTACTAAGTAACATGTATGAGCGCTGTCTTCAGTATTGATGTCTTAGGGCATCGGTTCTCAATGACAGCCATGTCTAATAGCTAGGTAGATACCAGCCATTTGCGGCCTAAACTAGTTCTTGTTCCTACAAACCTAAAAGCTAGTTAAGCAAAGCAGAAGGCCCGCATAAATAAAGTGGCGACTACTAATTCAGCATACTAGGAATTACATAAGGCGGTGACGTGGGAATCCTTCGGGAATCGTTCGTCCCATCTTCACATAAAACAGCACGCAGCCCTATAGTCATAATCTCATTAGGTATGGTCTTTTCTTTTCCAAACATTTTGGTTGAAATATTAGAGTGGGTCTACTACTCTTCTCCTGCTTTTAGCAGTGGCGACACCTTCCCGAGACGGAGGCCCGCACGAGGCACTTGCCTCTCGCAAGGATTCAGCGATGACGGTCCATGCGAGGATAATACTCCTCACCCAAACTAGCACTAGGAGTAGTGCCGGCATGAGGCACAAGACTTTTCGTCTGAGATAATCTTCTTCCTTTCAGCTTAGAGCTATAATAACTTATATTAAGTTAATTAGTTAAGTCTCGTGTACGGGAGCCTCCCTTGCGGGGATACCTCTGTGGACCTACGAGTCTGTGTGGTACCTCCAGGAGCCCCATGTTTAAAGGTTCATCTGACTGTCTCTATGTCTTGTGTTTTCGTATGCTCTTATTCAATTTTATCTAGCATACTCGATAATCTGTTTAGGTAAAATCATTGTATAGACTTATATTTTTAGGTCACCAAATCAAATCTTGTAAGCCCATAGATCACGAAATTGCCATGGACAGGCATACTGGTGACACAAATTCTTGGGGTGAGACAGTTGTATTTAATGTTCGCGACAATGGTCGCACGGCCCCACTGGAACAATTGAGTTCCACTGGCCTTAGGAGCTGGTTTTTGTTACCCGTAGGGCAGTTTCGTACAGGATCCATCAACGTGGGACAAGATGCTAACCAGCGTCATCATTCGTCATGCACTTGCGGCGCGGCGAGTCGACATGATACACCCGACCAGCCCAACACTACCCCACGAGCTACAAGTGGTGCCCAATGTGGGGCTCGAAGAACATCATTATTTTTTGCTTGTCAGTGATGGCACCTTTCGGGATGCCCCGCAGGCAGGAACAGCGTTCAGAACTATATCAGATGCCTGCGACAGGCCACCACCATCAGGACCGAATCATGGACGACCCCGACAAAGACCCGATTACGGGCATCTAAATAATCCTTCAGACTACTATCATTCACCCGTGTCATCTACGGAGACCATATGGCCGGGTGACAATCCACCTTATAGACAACCTCCCGCACCGCCCCCTTCTAGTGCAAGGCTATGCTCAAGGGGAACCCGCAGCATTATCGGGAGGAATCAGCACCACCTTTTTGCCGGTATATCAGTCACGCTACACATCACCACCATATGAGGAGGAATATCAGTCCTCACCTCAGGGAGAATGTCTGTGTAATCTTCACAACCTTCCGCCTCCCGTCCATAGACCCATGCCGGTCTATGCCTCTACACCGGGCTGGACTCATTAAATTGGGGTACGCGTGTCCTCGCTCCTCAGCATCGGCATCGACGGGAAACACCAACACCACCACCACCACCGCCTGCATAATGACCAGCCTCACAATACTCGTCAGACTCTCAGATACCCACACCAGCCGGATTTCAGCCACTTCATTCTTCCCGCGGTCTTGGCCGAGTCATTCTCCCTTCCGGGAGAGTGACTGGACCAATTACAAAATCCAGTTCAAGATAATAAGTCGGACTAACCACTGGAACGATCAGCAAATGGGTGAATATCTCACCGCAAAGCTTTCCGGAAAAGCCCTTCAAGTTCTTGCGGATCTTGGGACTGACTACACACCCACCTACACTCAACTGGAATGAGCATTGACGGAGAGATTTGGCGACACAGCTCTCAGTGAAACCAGTCACCTTCAACTCAAGAATCTCCGATGCGACATGGATAGAACAAGCCCATGAGTTAGTGAGAGAAACACTATTCACTGCACACCAGCGGCAAAAGACGTGGCATGACCGGAGGGTGCATGGAGATCCGTATGAAGCAGGAAGGATGGTTTGGGTACACGATTCACGACGATATGCAAACGTGCCAAGTAAACTGAGTTACCAGTGGAAAGGCCCCTATGTGGTAGTGGGTAAGACATCGGACGTGACCTACCGTATCCGTGCTTCGGATGGCCTGACCTCAGTCATCCACTTCGATCGGCTTAAACCGTGTGTCAGTGATGATCCAGCACCAGAGATCGGACTGGGTGTTTCTCATGATGCCGGTACCCAGACAGATATTTCTATGGAAATTAGTATCCCCACGGTTAGCGCAGAGCACCGCAGTGCCAGTTCAGCCCCCACTTCCACCAAGACAGAGCGTGGGTGAACAAGCAGCTAATGCTGACGACGATGGCGAGATACGTACTCGCCCTCTCCCTCCTCAGCGCGGGTCTACTCGATCTGGGAAGTCGTATCCTAAGAATTTTGTGTTTGTTTTGTCCAAGGGACCGGATGGAAAGGTTGTTCCTCCGATCTCTTCCCATTCCCACCCACTTCATGCTATGACCCCCATCATAGAGTTACCACAAGCGGAAGCGAGGCTGACCCAAGCCATGCTTCCTGTGGGGTGGAACATATGGTGAATAGCATGGAAGTGAAGAGGCTGGATGAAGCCTTGGCGTGTCTAGAACCGCAAAACTGTACAACAAGTTGTACCCGACCACCTCCCAAAAACGTTAGACCAATTCCCATCCAAGCGGAACCCATATCCATCACCGCACCCCCACCCCAAATCCAACTGGCGTCCCATATCTATACACCAAGTTCGGACATCACCGGCCCAGCCCATTCCCTCCCCCCCCCCCCCCCGCGCTGGGCAGGGAAGCAGCCTGTTCAGCAGACTCTCGGCTCGAATTTTCCCAGTGTCTAAAAACTACGACAGAACACCAACCATCGTGTAACGGGAGATAACCACATCCCCCTCTCCAAAGGCCACCCCCCTCCATTTGGCCTACCATACTCCCCCATGAGCAGTCAGGACATCACACAACAGACAGAACGTCCACACCTACAGAACACACCTGCCTTCAAGGCTGGATACGTCAATTCGTCATTGTGCGTACATCACATACTTACTCGGTTATACTCAGCATAACAGAGACATTTAACATCGCCAACACCAGCATTTAGCAGCACCTACCGGTATTAATTTAATTCCCGAGAGACATCAAAATTCCCGCAACAGTTCCTCCCGCACAAATTACGGGAGAAATAATATCTCACGCAAACCCCCACCTCCCGCAAATAACAACAGACTTGGCGTTCACCAGCATGGAAAACTGGAATACGCCCGCTTTGCTTATAACATCGGCATCATACAGCAGCCTGGACATCCCGACAACAGCATTATCATCAACAGACAACAGCCGACAAATCTCCCGCGCACACCTTCTTATCCAGTTACGGGAGAACTGATCATATGGATATAAGGAATGCACTACAGCCATCTACAGTACGCGTCACGGGAGGAACCTTTGTCCAACGGTCCTCCCTTTCCCTTTTCCCGACATCGTACGGAACCAGCTAAATCTACATGCATCATCTACACGTAATAACAGTCGATATTATTAAGAGAGCAAGATGCCCGCATTGTCGTCAGTCACGAGTAGGAATTTTCTACCGAAAAGTTGAATTCGACAATGGATTGATCAAAGTTACGACAGCATCCGGCAGGTCATCTGCGCTCTAAAGTAACTCTGTCCCGCCCACGGGCTCGGCAATTACAGAGTGAAATACCCTCAGGGTTCGATAAAGTTGACATTCCCGCCGCCTCTCCCTCCCCCACTCCCGCATCTAGAGGCCATAATCACCTTCACCACAATGGAAGTATCATCCACAGATAACCAGCCACGCATATCAGATTCAAATCACCAACATGTCAGAAACACAGACACTTTGGTTGACTGTATTCACAATCTCAAAACGACGGCATTGTAAATTATAATAACTGTGGCACCCACTTTCGAGTTGTACTGTAATTTAACCATTATTAAATGATAATAATGTGTCTGGTCTAAGCTGGGACGGAGCTAGCTACCCATTGAGGAGAATGCTTGGCAAGCCCTCCCGCTCGGAAAACACAGCTATCTTGTCGGGAGCAGTAACGTTGATCTACCGCCTGAATAGATCTGTTTAAACCACACATCAAATTACTTACAACTTTACTGTTAAACTTTTGATTAAGAACACAACTGCTCTACCGTGCTACAACTCATTAGCGCACGGGCCTGTAAAGCGCCATCACAAATCTAACAGTATAATTACAAATAATTCTCTTCCGTGCGTTCCAGCCCGTAATCAACACGGGCTGAGAACTACCTATTACTAGTCCGGGAGCCAATTTTCAAAAGGGGTCTAGAAGAATGGTTTCGTAGCACACCCAGTTTTCAGAAGGTTTGTCTCTATATTATGCTAGACCGATGTCTTGGGTATATTCTGAGCCGTGTTGTACAAGAAAATTGTGGTATCACTAACCCGTGAGAAGCCCATTTACAATAGGTGTTGAATGTAGTTTTCAGACAATTTTCACAATGGTAAATTTTTCACAAACTTAAGCGCATGTTATATCATTACAATCTTAACCAAAATGGAAAGGAGTGATCGTATATCGCAGATTTATACATAATCAACCTCGTTTAAGACACCCGTATGTTGCTTTGTACATATTGGGGCACTTAGGTCTTCTTGTGACTAGCAATACCTTAGCTACAACAATGCCCATGTTTTCTACATTTTTCATAATTAAACTTTTAACTGACATGCAGTGCATGTCTACACAAGCTGGCAGGACATATTTATCACGTGGGCAAATGAGAGAATGTTACTCATCCGTGTCAGAGTCATCTTCGACAATTGTATGCTGAACATTATCACACATTTCACCTCCCATACAAAGGCATGCTTCAGTGCAGAGTAGATTGTTAGCCTTGCATTGACAGAGATCTGTTCTTTTGCAGGCAGACTTTTGACATCTACATGATGTGAGTTCAATTAATCCAAATGGAGCAGGATCCTTTGACATTAGAACAGGCTTGAGTAGACCATCCACTATACTCCAGCCATGTCCATTTGGAGATGGAAGATTCTGAACAGCTTGCAATGAACGTCTCCAAACAAGAGCTTGAAAATTGGCCCTTTCGGTGTGATGCTTTAGACTATTCGATGTAGGTGAAAGATTTTCATTTCTTTGTCCCTTTTGACAAAAGAGCCAATAACGGGTTTCATCAGCTGTCTTTCCCACATCCCTGGTGGTATACAACTCACAGACAAATTTCTCACATAGAATTGCAGTATTCGGTGATAAGTCAACATGTTCGCCGAGTTGGGCTAAGCTAAGCTGATGACATTCAGATGACTTTAAGAGATTGAATGATTTTCTCTTAGCGACTCCAAATAATGCACTAGTGCTATCACAACCTGTAAGAGAATGAAACCCAGGCAAAGACAGACAGATAACTGGGCCCAGTACTTGAGCAACTGTATGTATTGGTATGTATCGCAATTTGTCCTTTGTGCCCGTACGGAACCATAGTTCAGAACAGTGAAGCGAACGATACGTATATATACTAAGTACTGCCACGTCTGTATCAGGAGACTGTATAACAACACGCATGTGGTCTTTTGAAGCGTGTAGCGCGTGCAACATCATACGCGTATCTGCTTCCTCGTGATCTGATCGAAGTTCTTCCAAATACGACGAATTGTTCGCTGAAATGACAACAACATCCATTCCATCGTTAAAGCCACCAGCAAGAATGACGCAATTGTCGGCAGATAGCATATTTGGACCAGTATCACGCCACCGCTTGCTGAGAAATGCAACCAGGTTACTTTTGTTGCTTGGATTGCTGATGTACTTGGCCCATTGCTTTGGAACGGGAGTATTTTCTCCAGCAATCTTTGCTTCAAATGCTGTTGATGACCCACGTTTTAGCCGCTCTTCCGCTTTGAGAGATTCCAGTCTATCATATCTGTCAAAAACTATATCTACTCTGTTGCAGTCTTCTTGATTCAGTGGAACTGTAAAGATGTGCCAGTATTTATCAGCCAATTCTCCAAATGTAGACGTACCTCCAGTTTTAACCATTTGCACAATTGCCATGCCATCTACTACATAAGCTGTTGCTGGAAGCCGTCCATCAACATTTACTTCCTTTTCTAGTTCACTTAACAAAACACTTTTCACATTCTTTCTTAGAGTCCCATCCGTATGTGACAATGATAGTGGAACAGCAGACAGTTCATACGTCATCACTAGTTTTAAATCAACATCTCTGGACCTTGCGGCAATAATTAATCGACCAAATAGTTCGCGGCCAGATCTCACATTGTGAATTTTTTCATCATTTGTTTTGAGTTTTTTCTTCTGTGATAGGTTGGCAAATGTTTTAAGTTTTAAGTGTGGCAACGTGTCCCAAAAGCTTCTCCTGTTAGTGTCCAGCCGCTCCTGAACAAAATTGTCCATAATCTCCTTACCAATGTCACAGGCGGAAACAAGTCTCTTGGCGATTTCACTAGGCAATACCACGCCAGTTGCAATGTTTACAAGCGGAAGACACTCGCTGTCGTCGTTTTCCGCAATATTAAAGGGATTGGTCATTATATCTGATGAGAACATCGAAAGTATCTTCTGCACATCGATTTCATCCCTGTTCATTCGATTAGTCCCCATTTCATTATGTACTCCAAACATGTGACTATCTTGTAACCCACACATTTGCTTTGTGACCGTTGTTATGGCTGCCCTCTCGTGGCTAGTTAAAAACCACCTCTCCAGAGCTCCTGGCTTTTGTGTTATTCCAATAATACCACCTCGCTTTTTGGAATCCAAATTAATCGATTGCTCTAAGGCCATATCTGTCCACACTTGATTGAATGGATGGTGTGAGCGACTTACGGAATGATTTCCATTCAAGAATTGTTCATGTACATGGGGATGTGTACTTGGAAGCATCTTCATGTCCGCAAGATATATTGGCAGCCATCTTGCATAATTGGTTCTGTCCATGCTGTAGAGATATGGCGCCATAGCAGCAGTAGCAGATAGGTGTGCCTGCCAATCTCCAGTTCTCTCAGCTCTTATGAATCCAAGCAGCAGCTCTACCATATGAATATATGAGTTCCAAAATGCGAACAGGTGTGATTTCGAGCTTGACTCAACTTTAAAGGATTTGAACAGCTGTTGCAATTTATTCACGTACATACACACCTCTTTGAAATTTTCTTGCAGTGCGTCTAAGTCGTCAATGCTGCTTCGGCACATCTTAATTTTCTCATCCAGACTCTCCAAATCTGTTGGAGTAATGTGGTCTTTATGTTGTCCATTTTGTTGAACCCATTTGGAAAAAGACTGCCATTGTAATCGCAGCAGCGCTTCCAGAACCTCGCCTTTGGTATATGCATGCAAAATGTATGTTGGATATATGTTAGGTCGATATCCGTCTAAATATCATATATGGTGAATCTAATACGATATTACTTTGAGTTATGACACGATCATGCTTATATCGTTGTGCACTGTGGATACAGCCAAAGCCTACACCCCCTATGCAAAGAAATCAGGATAACTAATTAGTGCTACCACAATTTGTTTGTACAACAGGGCTTTAAATGTGTGGGACATGTCCCCCAAGCCACAGCAAGTGTCAGACCTTCCGAATACTGGGTGTGCTACGTCACGATTCTGACCTAGCTTTAGCTCCTGGACTATACAGTAATATACCAAGACGCATGTTAAAGAACTCGCGCAAATAGGGGACATTATATTATAAAGATTCTAGATGTAACATATATATATATATATATATATATATATATATATATATATATATATATATATATATATATATATATATATATATATATATATATATTTCTATCTCTCACATCTACAACAGACTACACCTCAGCAACAGTATTTTGGCCGTCGCCATAAACAGCATATATGTTTCCGATCAACCACCTGCTTTTTAGAGCCACGTGACACTTACTTCTATTTCCAGTAAAAGCTTTAAACACAAGAGCCGCCCAGAGACGCGGCTACCACAGCGTGATGGAGGAGTGGCGATGGTGAGTCGGCGTAATTACCGCTGATGTCACCAGGCTCCCACACACCCCATCAAGCGCTCCAGCCTAAAATTAAAACAGGCAAGTTTATAAGCATCCAATCTGGAGAACCGCCTCACGTTAATTAAAAGGTGAGGCTCCGCAAAGAAAAAGTAGTACCACGTTTTTATGTTGATTGGAGGCTGTTAAAAGCGCGAAATTAGGTCAAAGTTAACGAGACATTCTTCCTATAATTAAAAGTACTCCCTTTATAAGGGAATAATTAATATGTATGCATATACAACGGAAATAATGATGCACTATACAAGATGTGTAATACTCTCTGTAAATGTCGCCCAGCAAAGGTGGTCCATGTTTGGCCATGTGCTAAGGATGCCAGAAGAGACACCAGCACAGAGAGCCTTGGAATTCTCCCTACTCGGAGCCAGCAAATACAAAGCCAGGAGAGGGCGTCATTGCATAAATCTGCTAAGCGTGCTACGAGGTGACCTTGAAAAAGCACGACTCGGTACACTCAAGTCAAGATTGGACCTGGGGAAGCTAAGGATTCGGCTGAGGACAAGACTCAGTGGGCAAACGCGAAGAAGGGCTGATAGCAGCTGTATGGTGTTTCTACTACTACAGCCGCAGAATACAGAAATCATACATACAATGCAAATCGCGAGGATCATCTAGATGGTTTACGATACAAGCGTTTCCGTGACAACTAACAAAAATACAAGATATACAATATATGCCGAGGCTCATAGTTTACCACCAATATCAGCGGCTGCTCGGTACCGTAGCCTTGGTGTGTACTACCAAATCCAGGCGTGGAACGGGACGGTTGGTTATTTGCTGCCAGCTGAATGGGGACGGAAGGGCAGTAATGGTCAGTAAGTCACTATATAAACTAATCTGCCACGAGCGACATCGAAACCAACTGATGTTATCAGATTCATTTGCAACATGCGTAGCAACACGGATAGATACACATGCAAGAAGCACAGCCTTGATTGCTCATGGATGTGTGGCGAGTGCAAAGGTTTGAGTTGTGCTAACGTAGCTGAGACGATGACCAGGGATATTCTATACCAGGGTCTTGTGTACTAATGATATTTCTTCACTCCAGATGATATGATATTCAATAAAATAGAATCTTTTGTTAATTACGACATTAATTTGCATATTTCATAAGTATCCATACATATATAATGAATCCAGAAATAGCTAATCGTATTCACTAACCCTCAATACATGGTCTAGACACTTGTCATGATTCGAAAATTAGATGCAGAGTTATTGTTGGAAATTGATCTTTCAACAAAGGCGGTAGGTAATTTGCATAGTATGCCATTTTAAAGACTCCACTGGTACTGAAGTAAACCTTTACTATGATGTTCAGGGGACATTCACGAAATGCCTGCCAGTACAAGAAACGCTTTTGCAATTTGTCTTGTGTTTAGATTTATTGGACTACACCCTGCAATTCGAAATAATTGAAACTTAATAAGTATTAATATACATCTGTATTTTGTTGGATATTTGGACATTGGTTTGACAAACAGCCTGCTAGCATAGCCTAATTAAGTCAACTAACGAACACATTGAAACCTGAGTTCACAGCAGCTTAATTTCATACAGGATACATACAGGATGACACTCAATGATCATATCATCCAAGGCATTAATAATTGGCTGACCATAGCAACCGCTCACCGTACACAACTATGATGGACTTGCAGTCATGCCATAAACTAATTCTACTTGAACAGAAAAAACCAATTCCCGAGTCATAGGTTTTGTAATTGGACAGAAACTGATGGGACATCTTTCAGTTTTGTATACCTCAGTGGACACATGTCAATTATTGACCTAGCCTTTACCAATGAGAAACTGCACTACCACAAAATGTGCATTGTGAATCCATATAACACAACTGCTGAGAAATCATATATCGGTCCTTCAATACGCAATTCACCTTTCGAGAGTACCCATCCATCATATGACGTCATAATGAACTGCGTGATGTGTACAATGACATCATAATGAATGAAGTACGTCACGAACGCATATTTGAAGATGGTCTATGCGTTGTTGTACAAATTGTTTGCTTTTACTATTTAATAAATATTCTGTTGAATATTTTGAAACTAATATGACTTGGCGCTGTTGCTGCCATAGGCAGCAACAGCACCCAGTCAAATTAGTTACAAAATATTCAGCAGCTTCCCTGTATAGTTTTCTGGAAATTGATAGCTAGGGCATTTGGGGGATCGATCAATCCCAACACGGCGAGGTGTGGGCAGAGCTTAGCTAGTGATGGGCGGGGCATAGCTAAAATGGAAAGGTCCATTCCTTCTGTGATGAATTGCACACAACTATCAACATTCCAGCAAGATGGCAACTCTTTCTATGCGGTGACTTCAAAAGTTCAACTCCAAACATGGAAAACTACAAAACAAACAAGCAAGCAAGCAGGATTTGATTCGAGAATTCAAGAACTGTTTATATGCTACAAACACAGCGTTTAAGCACCCGTACCCTCATAGAATAACATGTACAGGGCACATAGCCGACAAGAAAACTAAAACCATAAAAGCAATCTTTAATCAGATTGACTACATACCATGCCATGTGAATGCAAAGACGTTACTCCCTGACTCACGGTGGTGCAGACCTTAATTTCGACCACAAACCAGTGATTACTCCATGCCGGATTGATCAAATGTGCCTCACCTCCAAGCGACCCTCGAAGCAAAAATCCAAGGTCAACAATGACCTGTCAAAACTAACTAACGACAAAGCCAACCAGGCATCATATAAGAAAACAATGATTCAGCAAATGGCTACTGTTGACCTCAACTGCACACCAAACGAATCCCTAAATAAAGTCCTAAAATGTGTGGAGACATTAGTTGCTAAAACTATCAGTGCAGCTATGAGCACCAACCAAAGGAAGTCCTATGTTGATGATCCACTTGTTACAAGGCTGTCTGAACAACAGAGAACAATACGAATGCAAACATATAAAATCAGTCGAAATGAACACCAAACAGAACGAAGATAGAATCGCAATAAGATCCCGCGCCAAATCAGTTAACGATTGTAAGACGTCGCCATCAAATGGGCAGATGACCTGGTAAACGAGAATATCCTGGTAAACGAGATTGTCGCAAACTGTTCAGCGCAAGCGAAGGATTCGGTACTCCTCTTGCTGAACATAACTCCGATGGTTAATGGACCTTTCCATTTTAGCTATGCCCCGCCCATTTCTAGCTAAGCTCCACCCACACCTCGCTCGTGTTGGGATCGATCGATCGCTGAACTCCCTGAGTATCAATTTCTAGAAAACTATTCAGGTAAGCTGTTGAATATTTTGAAACTAATTTGACTGGGCGCTGTTGCTGGCTAGTTGCTGCCAACTCGTTGCCTAGTTGCTGGCAACTCGCTGCCTAGTTGCTGGCAACAACAGCGTCCAGTCAAATTAGTTTCAAAATATCCCAAAGTATGTTTATTAAATAGTAGAAACATACAATTCGTACAATAATAATAATAATAATAATAATAATAATAATAATAATAATAATAATCGTTATTTATTGAGGGTGGCACTTCAAGTACACGGCCTGATCTAGCAGAGGCCCTCATTAACATATATACAAATTTTTATATATATAATATGTACAAATTTATACATCTATGTACAGACAAGGAACTTAGGGAATCTATTTCTTATAATCATATAATATTCTGAATGTATTAAGAGTAATTTGAACAAAAGCTACTGATGCTTCCAACAGCAGCAAACTTTCAATCAAATTAGCATTGATATATTCAGCATTGTAAAGTAAATTCCTTTCTTTTCTGCTGAAATGCTTTGGAAACAATGCAGGAAATAGAAATAACGATATTTTATGTGCTAAAATATAGAAACTAATTCTCAATTTCGTAGACAAATACAGCTAAGCACATTATAACATACGATTATACATACATACATACATACAGAAACAATATATTTAGTAAAATTATTATCATTACCCACGCCGTCGAATGTCTTAACCCTTTAGTGACTAAATTTGTCAGGAAAACCTCGATTAGGTCTATCTATTGTGAAATGTCCGTTTCCAGAACAAGACAATGCCATTCTTGGAAATTTACCACCGGAAAGACTGGCTCGATTATCGCGCCTGTCATTCCTGTCAAAAAATTTCTAAAATAGTCCTCTGGACTGCAAATGGTCATTTCTCTAGCCGATTTTATGGACTTGTTTCTAGGCTTGTGCATTTATGGGTCAAAGAGCGGAAGAATCACCAAATTTGACATAGCACTTCATAATGTAGGATAAAATCAGAAGGTTCAATCGAAGGTTTGTATCTTAAAGGTTAATTAGGCATATTTAGTTTACTGAAATTAAGAACTTCAGATTCAGATTCAGATTATTTTATTTACACCCCCAGGCCACATAATGGCATATGGGGAATATGAATTTACAGAAATTATAAATGTTATGGCGATCAGACATTATATATCAATTCATAATTACATATTTTGGTATTTATCTAGTTATATAACCACTGTTTGTGCTTTCGGTAGTAGCAGTAGTAGTAGTAGTAGTAGTAGTAGTAGTAGTAGTAGTAGTAGTAGTAGTAGTAGTAGTAGTAGTAGTAATAGTAATAGTAGTAGTAGTAGTAGTAGTAGTAGTAGCAGCAGCAGCAGCAGCAGCAGCAGCAGCAGCAGCAGCAGCAGCAGCAGCAGCAGCAGCAGCAGCAGCAGCAGCAGCAGCAGCAGCAGCAGCAGTAGTAGTAGTATTAGTAGTAGTAACTTAGAATTATTATGAAAGTTACAGTTATTATTTACACGTACTTCATAATTAGTAATGACAAAATTATTACTGTTATTGTACCGCCATCTCAATAACAAAGTACTAAAATTATAGTAGTCATATTGTGGGGGTCATCAGGATTTAGATTATAATAAATATATAATAACTGATTATAAAAAATGTCAGATTGGTATTCTTAGAAATGGGTTATTGCTGTACATAAGGTAGTCATTTTTTAAACTAAAATACAGAACAACCTTATTTTCAACAGTAGACAGTTATATTCATTCATATCGCGACAGAGACTATTTTGGGTATTCACCACCGGAGTGACTTGCTCGATAACCGAACCAGTCATTGCTGTGTTAAATCTACAAAACAGCCTCTCATCGTGTTACTCTATAGTTTTTCTACAATTAGGTTTCTTGTTATTGTTTCTTGGATAGCCACAGTGTGGGTGCAACAAACTGGTTGTTAAGGCAGGTGGTTGTTTGCATTATGTGAATTTGGCGTCGGCTAAAATGTGACGTGTTTTTTATGACATCAGATACTTGGGTAACAGTTTTGGATTAAGGGAAATCTCACCAAGGCATATGCACTCCCAATCACACACACTCACTTCCACACGCACATGAACTCATGTACATACACTCCCGTGAGTTTACATCCAATATAGTAAGTCTACGCCAACATCTAACCATTTCAACACTAGTATTAGAACTCAAGGCATGCTATTAAGCTGTTGCATATCTTAAGCATAATTTGAATGAAAGGTCTTGATACCTTCGGCAGCAACACTATCCAGTCAAATTAGTATCAAAATTATACAGCAAGGGAACCTATTTTGTGTCTACATTTCGTGCTCTAATGATAAAGGATCAGGAAAGTTGAAAAATATACGATAGATATATTCATCACAAAGTAAGCATATGGCCCGTAAGTGTGCGCAATCACATAATAATGAGACGGACAATAGTATAATACAATTTCATAATGCATACACAAAACTATTTACATTAGGAGAAGTATTTTCCATGCATGTACTATATGACTATCCTGGAACTCTAACCTTTGGATTGGCGATATGTGAAATGGTCATTTGCTGGTCCGGAGGAGTGTTTACGACAATTGGACACAGGAATGATTGATTGACTCGGTTACCGAGCCAGTCATTCCAGTGCTCCATTGTCGGAAACACTCCTCTCCTAGGCCGGCAATGTCCTTTCATTGTATGTTTAAGGTTCTCTTTTTTTTTCTTTCTTTTTTTTAAACATTTTATTTTTTATTGTAATAAATGTATTTAGAGAAAAGGATCTTGTGGCATGCTCGTTTAACATACAAATATCCTTTTCAAATAGAAATATTACATAACGGTAGTTAAATTAGCGAGCGTGCGAGTGAGCGAGCGAGCGAGCGAGCGAAAGAGGGAGAGAGAGAGAAGAGAGAGAGAGAAGAGAGAGAGAGAGAGAGAGAGAGAGAGAGAGAGAGAGAGAGAGAGAGTGCAAACGAGAGAGCCTTTATAAATGATAACACAAAGAACTATTAGCATTACATTGCTCGGAAATGATCATATGCAGACCAAAAGAACACCCCTCCTGAAAATGTATGACCCGAATGACAGGCTCAGTCAGTGAACCAGTCATTCCAGTGGTAAACCCACAAAGAGCAGTTGACCTTTCGGTCCGCAGATGGCCATCTCCCAACAGACAATGCTCTGGAGAGTGCTCTAACTGTCTTTAAAGCAGACATCAATTTAATTCAAATGATTATAAATAAACAATTGTTAAATATAATTTAATAGAAGATGTGTATGTGTAGACCAGGAGAAGACTTCTCGAAGATTCATCACTGCAACGACAGGTTCAGTTGCTGAGCTAATGATTCCAGTGAGGAGCCCTCGAAAACAGTTGACTCCTGGCCAGCAGATGGGCATTTTGTTCAACATATTGCTAACCTAACGGGATATACACATTATAACTGTTCTCAGTGATTTTAATTTGCAGTTATAACTAGGTTGTTATTACTAATTATCAGGACTATTGTTCCGATGCCCATTTGCGGATCTGGGAGAAGTGTTTCCGAGAATTGGACACCGGAATGACTGGCTCGGTTTCTGAGTCATTCATTCCGCTGCTCATTTTTCGGGAACACGCCTCTCTTGATCAACAAATGGTCATTTTTGTATGTTTTATCTCTATTATGCTAAATGATCAGGGTTATTGTTCTTCCTAGTACTTATAACGTGTCGGACTATTAAGAGTTAAAGACGGGCTTAATAGAATCATTTATGACGCAATGATTATGACGTCATCCTACACGCCGCTTAGTTTATTATGACGTCATATGACGTCAAATCATCGATAGATACTCTGGAAAGGTGAATTCATTGGCTGTGACCAGGGAAAAGCAGTAACAATCAAGGAATGTTTCCGAAAATGTTGGTCCCGATCCCAAGATGATTCCGGAGAGGTAACTAATTTTTCCTTATTATGAATCAAGTAATGGTCCAAAGATCAGTTTCCTTACACAGAAAATTAACCCTTACCCATGGTTGAAGGCCAGCCACGTCGCCGGCAAAACCCAATAACAGAATAACAGGTGCTTTAACATCTCGAACGAACGGCCGTGCATGCGGGACTGGTGGCATTAATAACGAACTCCTTAAATATGCAGATATACCATCGCGACACAAATCGCACACGTCATCGGCTCTGCCATTGAATAACACCTCCCTATAGACGCTGTGCGAGAAGGTACACTCATTGCGCTCCCAAAGCCTAAGGAACCCCCGAACCTCTATACACCCCGAAACCAATAGTGCTTTCGGACAGCATCCGAAAAATTCTATCAAATGTGACATTATCTTGTATCAGAGATAAGATTAACAAATTTACTGGAAACTGGCGGAATGGTTTTAAGAGTTTTTAGCTGCGTTGGCATAATCTGGGTACAGCGAATACCGACTTCAGTAGCAATATGAAAGGGCTGGGACTTTTACAAGATGGGAATCGACATGACACGTGCATTTTGATGCCATCAAGAGACCACAGGTTCTTCGATTTCTCCATCAGGCTGGGTGCGATGATGACGAACTACACCTGTTGAGGCCTCTTTTGGCAAACACAAAACTAAACGGTCGTGTCAAATCAACGCTTTCTGCACAGTTTTATACTTCGTGTTGTATTTCGTCATGACTTCAGCCTATTGGGACCAAACCTGGACACATGGCTCCTTATATCAAAATGATTGAGAACAATGACGTTGAGCTCAAAGTTCAAGGTCACTGAATTTGGTAAAAAAATAATCTTTTTAAGCGTAAGTTTTCGGTTTAGCTCAACATATCGTCTTATTGGGACTAAACTGGGACACACGCCTCTTGTATCAAGATGGTGAAGCACAATGATATTGAGGTTAAAGGTCAATGTCATAGTATCATTTAACTTGTATAAAATGCAGACTTAAACAGTTAACGATAGCTTCCTCTGCTTAGCTCATTTTGCCTTTAATTCAGAATTGGCCGACCTTTTGGAACTAAGAATGGCCGGTTACCTCAACCAGTAGGAGCAGCACAAACCTCTAAGGACAGGGGCATTGTGATCTTGATACAAATAAAGATTTGCATTTGGAAATGTAATGCCAATATTTTCGCCAATTTCCCGTCAGCATAACGCTGGTGTCTTGTTATATTTGGAATGCGTTGTTTTCTAATTCAGCATTTCAATGACGTAATTATGGGACTGCTATCAAAACAAATTGCACCAGAAACATTTTCAAGGGTATGCATTTCACGATGCCCACTAAACACCAGAGTAAAACTATGCTTAAACATAGTTTATTGGGCAGGCTTAAAATTGCATAATATACATATTTCCTAACACCGTTTTAAAAAGCCCGAATGTTACGCAATAACTCTGTATTTATCAGCTATTGAATGTCGGTGGATACGATTATTACATTTCTGGATTAATTATACACACACAATTTTTTGAATTTTGAAATTAATGTCACCATTAGCAAGAAGTCTATTTTATGTAATACAACTTTTTACATAAACTGGATAAAAAGCCCAAGTAGTTTACAAAGTCCCTAGTGTATAATGGTACATGTCATCGAGATCCAACGTAATTAGATAAGACGGCTAATTAAACGGGTACTATTTCGACAGACGGGGGAATCACGGATAAATAGATGTATGCATTGCTTCAATTAGACAAATACGTCAAACATATTTACCTAGCTATGTTGTTTGAGACAAGTAATCTCATAGTAATTAGACTAATTAGTACAACAACTTAATTAACATAGATATTTAAAGACATAGTTAATTTACATACTGTCTTAGAAAAAGGCAATAAATTGTTTCGTAGAAAATTTCGCCTACCTCAAAAATCTGTTATCTATCTGTATTTTTTATGGTTAACTGTTATTAATTATATGTTATTAAGTATTAATTATGTTGATTAGTAAATACCTCATTAAATCGGCAAGTTATTTTGAGAATGTGAGCCGCGGCTTCAAATACTTTCTTTGTTGGAAATTGTTGGCTATCTCTGAGATTTAGCTACACTTATTATATTATTGTAGGCAAATCCCTTTTACGTACGAGGTGGAACGTAATTGTGTTATTGAGAATTAATATGTTGTCTCGCCTTTCTATGATGATCAGATTTCCTGAAAACAATACAGTTAAGGTGTTGAATATTTTGTAACTAATTAGACTGGGTGCTGTTGCTACCTATGGCAGTAACAGCGCCCAATCAAATTAGTTTCAAAATATTCAACAGGATATTTATTAAATAGTAAAGACATATAATTCGTACAACAACAACGCATAGTCCGTCTTCAACCATGCGTTCGTGGCGTACTTAGCTACGTCATTTATGACGTCATAATGACGTCATTGACTATGATGCCATTCTACACGTCACGCAATTGATTATGACGTCCTATGATGGGTGGATAAGGTGGAAAGTTCCATTATTCAAAATATGGCATTTTCCTTCTGGCTGAGATGGAACAGTTGATTACGCAGACCCCAGAAATCTACGCGGATTTCATAAATTGTCATTTTATAGTTAAAAGGAAACATTTGCACAGATATCTCCTGATTTAACCTTAGAGTAAGTTATGAATCATGACGAACTCATCTGGTTGGACCATCGACTTCTCCAAGTCTGCAGAAACAGTCCACAGATAGATACAAACGGTTAACTACAGAGTAAGTTTTTATTGCTCTATTGGTGCAGACACCCAACCTGGCTGCGATTAGGTCTGATATAAGCAAATACCAAAAACTAGACTCTGTTCGTATTGCAAATGATGAGCAGGATGTTCGAAATATATCAATACAGATAGAATTCAGTCAACCCTTTTTCACCTGATGAAATTCCACGACCATGGTTCCTGCAGCCTTCAGAAATTTTCACTCAAGAACCTTTCAAGGAATTTCATGGCACCAATTTCAAAATATGCAAGGGCCTGATACAAGGCTGGACAATGGACATGGGCTGGGAAATGAAGGAAGGATAGGACATCCTATACAATACAACGTATAAGGGGCTCTGAGAATCTGCTAATGCAATGATTTTAATATTAGATGCTCTGAGAAGGAATTCCTTCATTTTGACTGATGATCCACAATACTATTACATTCAGCGAAAATAGTTTGGGCTGAAATATGAAATTTAAGGGCTTTTCAATGCAATAAAGAAGTTTCAAAGCTCATTTCAAAATCCAAGTACATCTTAAGTTTGTATGAACCCTGGTGACTTTCCAATCTGAAATCAGTGGAAGTCGCAAAGAGTAACATAAAAGATCATCTTAACAATGCAGCAGTCGGCGATTGGACAGCAATGGTTGAATGGTGTTATCTGTTTTCGAATGCATGCTGGTGTGCGATTTTATGAACCTATAAAACAATAAAACCATGAAACGTTTGACAGTATGCGCAGGAAGGATATTAGAACAAAGTCCGATATATTCCGTCTTACTTCTAATCGAGACCGTTTCCCGTGTATTGTTATCATAGCACAGGCCAGCGTGTTTTGATCCTCAAGACTTATTCAAGCATGAACTAGTAAACATTCCCCTTTCAATTGCAACAACTGATGGAAACATTAGAAAGACTCAGACGTCTGTGTGGTTAAATCTTTTGCAGGAATTTATCACAGATAATTCAGATGTTGCAGTTGATCGTGCTGACAAATGCTGTATGGTGTTTGACTTGATGGCCAATGATTATCCAATCCTTCCGTGCAGTCGCATCAAAGTGTTATAACTTTGAGCAATATGCATCTGAGATGTTGGAGCGAATCTTGTCATGCAGAAACAGCATGCTAAAGAATGGGTGTTATTTGTGACGGGTATGGCCATACTAATTCAATTATAGGAGAACACAAATAAGGAAGTGGCTATACAGGAATCATCATGGCGTCGGCAGGAAATTCTGCAGAGGTGAGTAACGATGTGGGTGTGGTTCTGGGAGAGAGTTTGGCCTTCCAAAGCAGGTGTGCTGGTGGTCCACGCCAGTAACCGTTAGAAATCTCTACTGCATTTCTAGATGGATGTATCTAAGAATGTGGACACTTACTTGGCTGTGGAATTGGTTCCGCATCCACGTAAAGTAAGTGTAAATAAAAATCCTTTATCCATGATCCAGGGGAGGTGGGAGTGCTCCCACTTGTGGACGTCCATGGGAATCATTATAAACATAAAGTCTGATGTCATCAATACCTTTGCCAATGCAGTCGGACACATCTATTAATCATCCCAATAATAACGCATCATTGTCATATTTCCCAGTATACAATATCCCGCCGAGCACGTTCGCATTAAGAAGCGAATATACAGATTCTCTTCCATGTACATCATGCCATCAAGCAAGGGTATGCCAGCGGTAACAAGTGGTAGACCTGACACAGATGTGCTAGAGTTTGTGCATGTCATATAATTCGATCTTCCATGGAACCATCAAGTTTCAGAAAGAAGTTGAGAACAGACAACGCATCATTGATGTGAACTGTGTTGTAGGGATCTTGGGTTCTGTTGTCAGCAATGCATTACTCGATATTTACGTGCTTACGGGATGTGACACCACACCATATTACTATGGAATATGGAATGTAATCGGCCTCCAACCTCTTAAGAAATTCCAGCCATTACTCGTTGGATTAGGTGCAATATTTGAACAGACTGATGACATTCTTAAGAATGAAGAACAGTTTATCATACATTGTTGCTCGAACACTTCTACTTCCGTACTTAGACACACCGTGCTTTGGAAGAGAGCATCAGAAGGTTTGCCGACCATACTCTCACTGGAAACACCACTGGCTTTTGTCCAGTTTTGACAAAATGTCTTCCTGCACCTAGACAGTGTCTTGCACTACAGAATTGCATGTGCAAGAACTGTTGTACAATAAGATGTAGCTGCCAGAAAATGATCTTCAGAATAGCAAGCAGTGGATTTGGTCCGGAAGACATGAAGCCAAGCTCAAGTTCGAGAAGATTAAGTGTGACTACTTTGTTCTTCATTTTCACGAACCTTATTGTAATCAGTTTGCTAGATTTTGGTTTGAGGAATAATTCTATGTCACAGTGTTGATGCAATCAAACTGTACTGCCTGTTTATAATATGTGCACACATACTGTATTTACATGATATGTCATCTATAATCAGTTTTACATCGTTTCATGTTCCGCAATAAACTGGTGCAAGTCTGGATCCTACATGTATTTACTTTTTATGGAACTCCTAGGTGAACTCTCATTATTTCTCTAATTATTCCCGTTCTCTATGATATTCTTTCTTAGTCTCCAACGGACAGAGATATAATCATATCGAAGATGACATGGCAATATTATGCAAGATAAGGCAATCTTACTTATTTTGAAATCAATCATCCATTTTAAGGCTAAACATGATATTCTTGAAATACAACTGAATAAATCGAGGTAGGAAATCAAAGTTTACATTTGACAATTTGCTAAACAAAATCCGCTTTCTTGACCACAAATCCCAGAATTACATCACAAGTTTGCCTCTATGTTTTGAGAAGCATAGAAAAGACGAGTAGGCCTACTGCTGTCTTTTGACAGCCATTTTAACATCTGGTAGTCATTTTAAATTTTAAGGCGTGGATTAAAAAGGACCATATCAGAAATGATTTGGAAATTCTCAATGTATATTTATTAGCTCACCTGACCAGAAATGCCAAGTGAGCTTATGGCATGACGATCGTCCATCCGTCACCTTTTGCTGTAAAGTTCTACTCCTCCTTATCCAACAGCCAGATTTTAACCAAATTTGGGTCAAAGGATCCTATCATACACGGCTTCAGAACAGTCATTCAGAATTTTGATTAGTCATTTTTTGGGGTCAAAATCTTGGTTTATAATTGGAAATTTAAGGAAATTGTCAAATTGCGTCTCCTCCTTACCATTTTGAGCAATTTAAACCAAATTTGGCTAAACGGATTCTATGATCATAGGCTCTAGAATTTTCATTGGGAATTTTGATTCGTTCATTTTTTGGGTGAAAATCTTAGATTTTCTTAATAATTTGCCGGAAATTGGCAGATGGCTTAAAAGCTTGATTGATTTCAAACAAATTGGACTGAAACCATCATATGTTGATAGGCGCTAGATCTTCCATTCAGAATTTTGATTGATCACATTTTATTGGTGAAAATTACTGGAAATTGTCAAATCGGTTATCCTCCTTAACAGCTTGTCCGATTTCAATCAGATTTGGCTAGAATGAGCATATCATGGTAGACTCTCGAACATCCATTTAGAATTTTCATTTGTCAATTTTTGGGGTGAAAATCTCAGATTTTATTAAAGATTCACCGGAAATTATCAAAATTTCTGCTTCTTACCATTTTGACCGATTTCAAACAAATTGATCTGAAAGGGCCCTATGGTAATAGGCTTTCGAGCATACATTCTGAATTTTGATTCATCAAATGTTTTTGTGAAAATCTTGCTGGAAATTGTCAAATCTTGTTCCAACTTGAACGATTTCAACGAAATTAGAATGAGATGATCCTATGATGACACGTTCTAGATCTTCCAATCAGAATTTTGATTCGTCAACTTTTTTTTCTGGTGTTGGTGGTGGGGGGAGGGGCGTGGTGGTGGTAAAATCGTGACCATTTTCAACCAAATTTGTCTAGACGGATCATATCGTGATATAGGTTGTAGTTTGGGTGAAAATCTTAAGATTTTTTTAAAATCTTTCCAGAGGTTTGACGACTACTCATCGTCAATCAATCGCCCAAGTTTAACCAAATTTGGCCAGAAATACCCCGTAATGATAGTCTCCACAAGTACTATTCAGAATTTTGATTGCTTGATTTTTATGTTGACCCGCTTGGATTCTGAAATGCTCATGGCCCATATGTGCGTCACAGGCCCTCGTGCCTCTTGCTCCAAGTGCGATTAACTTATCATGATAAGTAAGGTATGGTTGGAAATATGAGTCTTGCTTCCCCGTTAATAAATCAACTAAAGCATAATAGACATTCTAGGATGAGGGTGGGGTGGGCTGGGGTGGGCTGTGGGTGTGGGATGAGGTGGGGGGGGGGGTCAGAAGAAAGTGTTATATCACTTTTTTGAGACAGTAGAGTTTTATAACTTGTTTTATTATATCACAGAATAGATTGCTTTGATGCATAATAAAGCTACATAAATGATAAAAGATTTTAGAAAATGGGAATGGTATTATATCACAAACTTAAAACAGCGTTATAAATACCACTTATTTGGTGCTAAGCTTCAGATTTTTCCTGACATTTTATGTTTTATGTCATTTAAAATGTGCTGCTTTGATCAAGAATATATAGCAACAGAAATCAGATCATTTCAATCATATTTCATGCCGGTTGCTACAACGTCTCTCTTAATAAATATATTTACGACTTAAATAGCATAGTTACAGTTGGCAACAGGCATTTTTGAATGTGTCAAAGTATCTAGTTTCATGGTCTGGCTTCAGAAATTTGTTTCCAGGGGTGACTACGAAAAAAAATAAAAATAAAGCCTTTTTCACCATCTGGCTACTGGACTATTTGCATATTATGCGATTTTGAAGTCTTTTCCTACTAAATATATATTAAACATAGGCCTACTCATATTACCTTGTTTTGAGGACATCCCTAAAATGCATACAAGTGAAAGAAACTCGGTTGCAATTATTTATGGATCAAACCGCAATTTGACCGGTGACTGTCTCGAATTTGAGAGTATAATGATTAATGGTAGACCTACTTCAGCTTTGTAACGCTAAGCCTTGAAATATTGTTGTAATTCTCCTTTCCGGAGTATCCATCGATTATCTGACGTCATATGACGTCATACTCATCTAAGCGGCGTGTAGGATGACGTCATAATCAGTACATCATAAATGATCCAATTAGGCCCGTCTTTAACTCTTAATAGTTCGACACGTTAATGCGAATTGTTTGTCTCTACTGTTTAATAAACATGCTGTTGAATATTTTGAAACTAATTTGACTGGGCACTGTTTCTGCCAGTAACAGCACCCAGTCAAATTAGTTTCTAAATATGCAACAGCTTACCTGTATAGTTTTCTGGAAATTGATAGTCAGTGAGTTCAGAGATCGAGCGATCCCAACACGAGCGAGGTGTGGGAGGAGCTTACTAGAGATGGGCGGGGCATAGCTAAAATAGAAAGGTCCATGCTTACCTGATTTACCGAAGAAAGGACAACGTCGGCTAATCTCGTGTCATCGTCCCTGATAGAAGGCTGACATTATAAGGCAGGGAGTATCCAATATCCACATAGCATAGCATCCATGTAGGGTAATATATAAAACTCGTCCACAAACTCGAAACTATTATGCTAATCTCATATCGTCATGGAACACACGGGGACATGTTGTAGCTACAGGCGTACAAGTGAATATAGATTATGACACTAAGATTCTATCATTGCTTTGGGTACCGGGTCACACCCGCGTACGATTCTGTTTTTAATTAAGTAGACTTCATTTTCAATAAACAATTTGAACTTCACTATATCTATATATAAGGTGTGACTAAATATATGTACTTAAGCTTAAGAAATTCAAATAATACAACTGATATATAGGCTACACGACTGAAAGCTGTTAATAGCTTCAGCCCAAGAAACTAAAGGCAATCCGTAATTTAATGTATGCCTACTGTGTTAAATTTATACTGTAATAAATTATATAATATGAACTATTATATTGACTATTTTCATTCTGACACTAAATTAACTAATGCGACAAACGGATTCCAAACATATTATTTTCAAAATATTCAACAGCTATGCACAGTTGGAACCGATCTGACGCGACTTCTAATTGTTGTTCTAATTACGCCTAGCGCGTACATTAGTCACGTGTGTTGCAAATGCTCAATTCATGCGAGGAATATACAATGCTGTTCAGAAATAACTCAAATTGTTTCCAATAAGGACAATTTTGAACACAATGTAAGAAACGTTCTGTAGAATTTTTTTTACTAAACTTGATTGGAAGCCATTGCTGTCTTAGGTAGCAGTGTCTTCCAATCACATTAAGTCCAGGAAATTCAACAGTACGTTATATTTTGTTTGGAAAACAAACGTACATTTTTCGCTGTATTATATGACTTGCTGATCTAAATATCATGGCTATTCTAGTACTAGCCTATCAAACCGTATCTCAAGAATGAAAGACATGGAGTTGAAGTTATTTAAAGTAAGAAATAACGATCTATCGACCATGCCCTTTTACGCCAGGTCACTTCACGATTGCTATCTATGCATAATAACAGGTTTGTGGGTACTTGGTTGTTTGGTTGGAATTACTGTATGCAATATATGTAACTTTGCATGTATTTATTTATTAACAAAAATTCATTGTCTGAATGTATGCGCCTAATTTGGGGCTAGAACACTCTGATCAGGATTATTCATTAGTCATTCCAGTTGGATATTGCGCATAGGCATAATATAGCCTATGTTCGATTTTACCTAAAGTAGGTTTATATAGAGAAGCTCAAAGGAATTATTTATATGTAATAATTAAACTCATCAACTCATCAAAGAAGTTGCGATATAAGACTTGTCCAAAATGTCAAAACATTTGACAGACTAACCGACCGACAGACTGGCAGATATACTAACAAACCGACTTTTTAAATACTAAAAATTTTAAACTAACTGCGGTTAACTCTCTTGAAATACTAATGTTTCAAATCTTCAATTTCAAGACAACTAGCCTATATGGGAAAGATGTTGAATATTTAGAAATTAATTTGACTGGGAGATGTTCCAATGAACTCAGTTTCAAACTATTCAACGGTATTCGCGCCGCATTATAAAGAATCTGCCATTTCTGCTTTGTACTGGCTAACAGCTTAGTACAAACACATGCTAGGCTAGCCATAGGCGCATAGTGTACGGTACAGTTAATAAATTGTTGCCAAAAACAGAAAAAACCAGAAACATGTTAGTTAGTTCAATTTCGAACACGATGTATGAAATGTTCTGTTGAATATTTTGAATTTAATTTGATTGGAAGCCATTGCTGCATTAAGCAGCAATGACTTCCAATCAAATTAAGTCCAAAATATCCAGCGCTAGGCTTAAGATTTATTTTTATTTTTATTGCAAACATGTTATTTCCGTGATGCGCTGTACCTCATCCCAACGTTCAAGATACACCTCCCGATCGTCGCATTTGACTACCGTTAGCAGACGTTAACACAATAATACACAGATAATATGGGAACTGACTTATCGATAGATTATTAAGAGTTGATTGTATGCCTTTAAACAATTTACTTATCTTGTCATGTATCTTGTATTTTGTTATTTATTTTTCTTCTAAAAAAGCCAAAAAGCCCTGTCTATATTTTCTCAATAAATCCGATAATACCGCCTAATCACACACGTCTATTGGTCGCGTAGGCGAAATTATTTCATATTTATAAAAAAAACCCCAACCTCATTAACCAAGAGTAGCCTAAGTTAAATGGAAAACGTAGTCACGGTCTGCTGACCATCGCGTGAACGGTAAGTCATTCGTTATTCTCGGGTATGATCTAATAGGTTGATAGTCTTACTCCGACAGACAGATTACGTGACTTCACGTCTTGAAATTGGGGCACGGTGATTTCAAGAGTTAACCCTCATATCAGCCAAAAACAGTTTCTACCGTGTTCTTAAGAAATCTCAATTTGTAGACCAAGAGAAGAGTACTTTTGAAAATTTACCACTGGAATGGCTGGCTCGATAACCGAACCAGTTATTCCAGTGATAAATTTTCTAAAATAGGCTTTTCTAGTCTGCAAATTAACATTTTCTTTTGAGAAAATTGACGTATTCTTGAACAAATTTAATGGTTAAAGGTCAAAACAGAGACGGCTTATACTTTTACAAGTGTTTTATGATTAATCTTTCCCAAACCTTTCACCCCAGTTTCAATAACCGTCACGATAAAAATATAACATGTATGTTTTTTAATGTCCACAGTTCATTCTCCTGTTATATGCCTACGGTTAATGATTATTTAACTTATTTTGATCAATATGCCTATAGCGAATGATTCGGTTACTCTGTCCTTCCGTCCGTCCGTCTGTCTGTCCTCCGTCTGTCCATTCGTCAGTCCGCCCGTCCGCCCGCCCGTTAGATTAGGTTTTTGGTTTACCAAAACATATTGTCTTATGTCCTAGAATAGCTTTATTCGATTGGGACTAAATTTGGAGAGATGCTTCCCTATATCACGATTATGATATGAGTACAATGATATTGAGGTCAATGGTCAAGGTTACGGTGGCCTTAGTATAAAACTCTATTATATCCGGTTACGTTTTTAGTTTTGCTCAACATATCATCTTATAGCTTAGGATTCGTTCAGCCTATTGTGACTAAACTTGGACACATGGTTACATATATCAGCCAGATGCAGCACAATCATATTGAGGTCGCGAGGTCCAAGGTCAATGCCACTCTGACCTTGGAATAAGACTATTCTTTTCGCTTACGTTTTTTACTTAGCTCAACATATTGTCGTATATCTCAGGATTGGTCCATCCTACTTGTATTTAACTGGGTCACATGTTTAACTACATCAAGTGGATGAAGCACACTGATATTGAGATCAAAGGTCAAGGTCATTGTAACATTCGGCACGTATAAAATGCAAACTTTAACAGTTTTGTTCTCTTGTGTGGCTCCATTAGCCAAATTACTGGAACTAAAGCACGGTTATATAGTTACGCCAACCAGTAGGAGCAGCACAAAGACATTCACATTTTTTTGGTCAAGGTCATTGTGATCTTGATAGAAATCTAGATAAACCATTTACAAATGCAATATGTCAAAATTTTCCCCAATATCTCGTCAGTGTAACACTGATGTCTTGTTCTAACTTCTAATCATCGTTTCCTCAACCAAGCGTGCGTTTACTCATCAACTGAAATCACCAAATCTGACATCACGACCAGATGGCATAATCAAATGGCTTCATTTGTCTGAGTTTTTGTCGAAGTAAAGCTACTACACGGAGGGACCCGATCCGGTATATGATGTCATAGTCAAATATGTCACTCGTTACCTAACGTCACAGCTCTGTCACGAAATCGAAATGCCATGAACGTGTACAAATGGACCTTTCAATGTTGCGAGATTAATTTGACTGGGCGCTACCTACAGCGTGCAGTCAAATTAGTTTCAAAATATTCAACATAATGTTTATTAAATGATAAAGACATAAAATTCGTACAACAACGCACAATCCGTCTTCCACTATGCGTTCATGGCGTACTTATCTAAGTCATTCGTTAAGAATTGTATGTCTTTACGACTTCAGAAACGGTGGAAGACAGACGCTCAAAGGATCTGTGAACTATTTGATTCTTTGACCATTGATCCATTAGACATTGTTAATGCATCCACATGTCTTGTGAACATTGCAATCGACTCTGTTGATCCATCCTTGAATAAGAACAGCCTTGACAAAGGTTCAACCATGATCACAAAGTTTGCAAAGGAGAAGCTCGTAGATCCGGATCCAGTTGTGAACAGGATAAGAAAGAGTCTGTATGACACTCTATCTCGGTCGACTGTGAAGACAATGTCAAAAATGGGCAACGAAGTTAAAATAAAGTTGAAAACCATAACAATAGATGCTCACCACCACATGCTTATCAGGTTCCTTCGACTACTGGCAGTTAATTAAAATAAGGGTCCCGTAGCGAAAGTTATGTCGTTGAAACTGCACCAGTTCCACTCAGTATGTCTACAAAAGATGGTAGAATGATATCAAGTGTAACGTAAGAGCCGATGCAAAGTCTAGGACTTCCTTTCCAGTAACGGATATTCGCACAGAATGTGCTGCTATGTTATTTGATGACCATGCCTCCATGCAGATGTTCAGCGCACATACGTTTGCTGTTGCACCATTACGTATCTTCGAAAATATGAGGTTTTATATTCTGTGCAATAGTGTACACTCTAACAGTGGTTATACAGTTGAGCAAATTCACGTTGTATTTGACAAGTACAGCAAGGATAAGTGAGAGGCGCACCACGGCTTGCCAATGGAATGTTCAGCGAATCGGACCAGGTATTTCGATTCATACAAACAGGAAACAATTCCTGGATGATGGTGAAAATGAAGGTAATCTTGAACAATTCTATGATTCGTACATGACTAATGAAGATATTTTGCTTGATCAACATCAGGAATTGTTCATCAGTGGTGGACAGGATGACAAAATAGTTCTGGTAACACGAAGCTCTGTCACTAAATCTCTACATTTCAAATCAAATCAAGAGGAGGCTGATACATGCAGTGTCTTCAATGCTATCTAGCCTCACAGAGTGGAGCTGATTGCCTCCACACACACCCCACTATTTGCTACAACAGAAAGGTTTGTATGGAGATATTTATATAGTTATTTTATGTAGAACGCAAAATAAAGATGTTATTTATTCATAATACAGGAAATGGCTTTTTATATCCAAGTAACCTTATGAAGCGTGACTGCGTGCGCGGGTTCCAGTGCCCCCATATCCATGTTTGATGACAAAGACAACTTGAGAATTGCAACAGCCACGCCTGTGCGTAAGGCTAAAATTAAAGTCTATGGTTCGCAAATTATATGTCAGACTCCAGATGGAGTGTTGTTGTCATCATTGAGGGAGGTGCTATTCAGTGCGTAATTCACTGGCCTACTAAAGGAACTATTAACGGGTTTTTTTTTTACAAAGATCTTATACAATTACATATTTCAGAAGTCAAACAAGAATTGATATCAGCATCAAAAGTGGAACTGCTACTCTTATGTAGGTGTTGATTGTCCGTATCATCAGTGGCACGAGTGTCATCAGTTGGACGCTCCTTAATATTGAGAGGATTTGCACAGAGAGGACCACTACCACAGGAGCAAAACATCATGCAAACAAGGTGGCGCCACATGCAGTCTCCGTTCCCACTTCCCACCGCTACGTGCTCACTTTGATGCGCAGCCAGAGCTGACCAACTTGAGGACATTTTCGGGAGTGTCGGGTACTTCGTCTGCCAAGCTCATTTGGATTACCCGGATTAGGTATCTGTTTGTGTTATCTGCTTTTCACCTATAGTCTGCTGCATTGAAAGGCCGTAGATTTCCACTCAGGGTACTGTACCGTTGAGCAAGTTGATGGTGGTCTCTGGCTCTCTGCGACCATTGTGCTCAAATGCTTCAGTTGTTGGGGTCGAACTGCACAATTTTGGCACCCCTGTTGTTTTCCCAGTCGTCTGCGCCCATTGTCGCTTGCAGCACTCCGTAAAGGAGGAACACGGATTCTTGATGCCGTAGCACATAGTCATGAAACCCGAGGCTTGCTTGGCGACTTTGACAATATATGCCGTTAGTTTGCCGACCGTATCCTATGTATAACATTTCGAACCACACCGATCGCCATTCTCTTGCCAACTCCATCTGTCTCCGTAGCTGAATCACAACCACACGCCTCGTGATTCTGGGTTCTCTTTGGCAAGGTGGATTGGTTTGTTGAGCAATTACTATATCCGCTTCTTCGTGTGTCAAGGCAAAATCCAGGTGTGGCTTTTTGCGTAGTTTAGACACCTGGGTGGGTACTGTGTTGTCTCCCAGTAACCACCAACATCGGATATTGCGTCACATTTTGTAGGAACACTTTGTAAATTAGGATATGTTCGCAAATGAGTGAGTTAGCTCTGCCTTCTTGGCAGAGTCCTTGAACACTACATTCCGAGCAGGCAGATGTTGGTTTAAGATCGAGTTGGTGTACACAGCGAGCAGTTGTTTGAGCGTGCCTTATGTTACTCTTGATTGAGTCACGATATTGGTTGAAACGCAGGTGCACCTCAGCCAACCACGCAGAGAATCACACATTGAAATCCGATATGAACGTGTCACCAGTCCATGATCTGGCCAGCCCACTTTCAAACGAACAGCCAACACATCCATCGCGATAGCTGCTCGGCTTATAGTTAAGCGTTGTGACACTTCCACCTGGATGCTCATCTTCCACGTAGACTTTCCGGTAGCGACCCACATCTGGCCATCAACATGGAACACCGACTGTGGATAAGTGGTCAGCTCCGTGACGTTCACTTGTTGCAGGTCGAGGTCGCATTCACTTATTAGAACGTCGATTACATGAGCGTAGATCACCTCTTGATCAATGATGACATTCTTCCCGACCATGAGATGTTTCCTCTTTACGGCGTAGGTAACCACTAGTTTTGAAAGTGAGCTGTAAATGCCTTCTGGGAATAATCCCCTACTCCCACCCCGAACAGGTTCAGCCGCTCAATCCCGATCCCCATGGCCCTGACATTGTTGAGATTTGACGGAGTTAGTTGGCGACTCGAGATATTGAGCAGACATCCTTCAGCGTGGGTAACTGAATCCATTGTGTCAATTCCCATCTCTAGAGCTGAGTATAGTGACTGGCGACCATATCAGTTTCGAAGGATCGTTTGTACATTCTCTTCACCCCTGGCATCTTCTTGATGCCACCAGTCAGGGTCATGCTCACATTCATAGTGTACACGCACATCGCCATCCTTTGCGTGCTCTCTGTGGTGCCAATAATGTCACCTGGTCTGTGTCCTTTCCGCATCCAGTTTGTCACAATAAGTCAGAATCGCTGAAATATCCATTAGTATTCACTACTTTATCCGTCCGAACCAATTCA
>CM067371.1:51659973-52067473 GCA_034401795.1 Chaetoderma sp. LZ-2023a | reverse complement strand
CCTTTAATGGTCAAGTTGGTAAAATCCGCCCTCTGCAGTAATGTTGAGAAATGACCATTTGCAGAATAAGCGAAGAATATTTTTAAAAATTTACCATTGAAATGACTGGCTCGGTAAACGAGCCAGTCATTCCAGTGGTAAATTTTCAAAAAATACTCTTCTTGGTCTGCAATTCGACGAGTTTCTTGACCATTACACATTTGATGAATTTTCATTTGAAGGATAACAGAAATCTTTTTTTTTTTTAATTTTCGTTATAACTTTACAAAAATAATCCTTTTGGCTGCAAAAATCAAAACTTCCTTGGAAAGTATTGGCAATTAAATGGTTAATTGAAATAAATAGTATTTTGAGCGCTTTAGTGAGCTGTTGGCACAAGACGGGTTAACGGATACACATGGATGGAGAAACTACGATTTGCTAAAGAAATGACGGGGGTGGGGGGTGGTAAATGTTGATAAGAAAACCCATGAGAAAACATGTTTGTGACAATAGTATATCAACTAGATCCACAAACAAGCAGCCAGTAAAGTGTATCGAAAATAGCCAGCTAAAGTACAATTGTTTGGCTTGTGGTGAGGACTATGTAAATTCTCGTCCTGGTGAAAATTAGGACTAGCTACAAGGCGTGGTCACGCGAACAATGTACCAATGGTGATCGTAAGATGTTTCTATGTCTGTCATTTATGTGACTGGCGTCTGATGAGGAACTGCAATGTGAATCACTCGCATCGCTATAATAAATGAACATTGCGACATAGACCCTCTGAGTAATACTTTGATCAAGAACAACTGGCTCCCATTAAAACATTTTAGTTTTGTTAAAATGCCAAAACGTGTTGTCATTATAAATTGGCCTTATATGCAGTGAATGTTACATATTTCCTTGATTGGCTTCTAAAGTGATAAATAAAATGTATTCTGTTCAATACTAATGTTCACTCATCTACTTCTTATTGTAATTTAATGATTTTTGTACATTGTAACAACATACCTCATACAGTGTAATAAATGACCCGAGCCAGTCATTCCAGTGGTAAATTTTCAAAAAATAATCTTCTCTTGGCCTGCAAATGGGAATTCCTCAACACCACTGAAGGGACAGCTGTGGTCAGTTGTACCACTAAATGGTTAAGTTGACACAAGCTGGGTTAACAAGCCAACATCCGAGACCTGGACATTCCGCGTACTCGATCATATAAATTCACATCTAGCTGTCAAATTACCGCACAATAAAGCAAAAACTAATTCCACTTCTGGCATCAAGTGTTCCAATATCAATACCACACGATCACACAACTGACATAATGACAACTGACCGGAGTGACCTGCCAGTGACCGCCAATTTGCGACGATGAAGCGACTGAGATGGTCGTGTAAACGCTATAGGCTACCACCAAACCTAACTGACCAGATGGATATATTGATTGATTTATTTCACAATAAGCCATAGGGCCCTTGAGTGTACATTTAAAACATTATATATATATATATATATATATATATATATATATATATATATAAACGCGCAGTGTCTGCGCATCTGCAGCCAAAGAAAACGTGGTTAACTCTTTCATCGATGAATTCCACATATCTCATTTTCAAGGCACACCTACAAGAAAACTGTTGAATATTTTGAAATTAATTTGACTGTAAACCGTTGCTGCCTTGGGTATCACCTGCTTCCAGTCAAATTAATTTCAAATTATTTAGCAGAATAAGTTTTATATCGTAAAGAATTGATTTTTTTCAGGGATTTGTCGGTGAAATGGTTAAAGAAATATACATACTTACATCATATCCAATATTGTAGAGGATCTCACAAGAGTTTTGATTATGTATCAAAATTATCAGACGTGTTTAGAAAGATCTCAGTTGTAGCGAGTATTAACGCGCTCCAAATGAGATCTTGCAAAACGAGTGTGCTAACTTTTACCTTTGCCCCGACCATCTCTAGCTAAGCTCCTCCCATGCTTTCTCGTGTAGGAATCGATCGAACCATGAACCCACAGTATCTAAATTTCCAGAAAACCATGCCGGTAAGTTGTTGAAAATTTGGAAAGCCATGGCAGCAACAGAGCGCAGTCAAATTAGTTTCAAAATATTTAACAGAAAGGTTATTAAGTAGTAGCAACATACAATTGTATCATTACGTCATATACTTGAGTGCCAGATTGGATTCATCCGTTTTAATAGAAAATGGCAAGGAGGTTGTCTGTATAATTGATCTTTCCAGTTTATCCGTCAATCCTATGACGTCATAATCAACTATGTGACGTGTAGGGTGACATCATAATCAATTACGTCATGAATGACGTAGATAAGTTCGTTACGGGCGCTTAATTGATGACTGACTAAGCGTCGGTGTACGAATTGTATGAATTTGCTATTTAATAAAGATCATGTTGTATATTTTGAAACCAATTTGACTGGGTGCTGTTGCCGCATAGGCAGCAACAGCACCCAGTCAAATTAGTTCCAAAATATTCAATAGCTTACCTTTATAGTCTTCTGGAAATTGATAGTCAGAGAGTTCAGAGATCGGTCGATCCCAACACGAGCGAGGTGTGAGTGGAGCTTAGCTAGAGATGCGCGGGGAATATCTAAAACTGGATTCCTCCATTATATTGAAATTGGGATTCTGGGAATTCGGGATCTAAGTGTATAAATCTATTTTTAAAACTTGTAAAAGTGGGCGGGGCATAGCTTGAAATGTATCAATCCATTACCAATAAAATGATACAGTACAGAATGAATCTATCGACGTTTAGCGATTTAACTCTCGATTTTGTTTTAAAAAACTTCAATTTCCTTATAGAAAAATGTTCATTTGCAGACCAAGAGAAGATTATTTTTGAAATTTTACCACAGGAATGACTGGCTCGATAACCGAGCGAGTCATTCCAATGGTAAATTTTCAAAAATACTCTTCTCTTGAACCAAAACCGCTAAAATAGTATCAATGCAAGAAATCGGTCAGTATAAAGAAGCAGTCCTGTAAACAGGTCAGTTATCGTGAGCAATGCATTATGGGAGACACAAGCTCGTTATTCTTTCGAACACGTGTCGTAAAGGAGCGCTATCTTCTGGCCCGTAATAGGCAGGTGGTCCTCAATCAAGCGTGACCAACGGACTGTTCACGTGTCTCTAACTCGATTAGTCTGCCCAATTAATAAACATTTATAACCCTTTACAGCCTAGTGTTCTAATTTCAATACAAGTATAAATATAAGTTAGCCGCGTATAGAATAGTTTAATCTAATTTCACAGGAGCCTGTTACCGTCATAGGCAGACCAACACATCCCAGTAATATTAGTATCAAAATATACAACATAATATTTTAAAACCAATTGATTTTTTTTCGTAATTGGTCTTTCAGGCTGAAAGAGTTAATTCAATCAGTATTTTTTATATTTTGTTAATCATATTGCACCTATTTCTGGCGTATTTACGACTATTTTGCTTCGAAAACAAGGGCGTTATGCACATAAATTAGGATAATAATCTTAAAGTATAGTGGGCCTAATTGAAATAGGCGTTTATTACTTAATCAAAAGAATAAGAGCAAAACTTTTAAGAAAAATAGTACGAATGAATAAGCACGGCAGCCCTGATTTCAATTATGTAAGTTGTGTTAAAAACTATGTTTAGTAAATTAAATTTGTAACGCGCTTTAGCCACTTCATGCAGGCCACGAAAATTACACGATCCTGTGGTCCGGGGCAACCACATTTTACTACAGGGCAACCATACTTTAGCACACTAGTTGGATGGTGGGAGGTTGGGGGTGGGGGGGGGGGGGGGGGGGGGTGAGGGGGGGGGGGGGGCGGGGTGAGCAAGAAAATGTCCATTTGCAGACCAAAAGACGACTATTTTTTTTTAATTTCCCATTGAAATGACTGGCTCGGTTATCGAGCCAGTCATTCCAGTGGTAAATTAAAAAAAAATCTCTTGGTTGGCACATGGACATTTCTCAAGACCACTGCAGAAGCCGTTTTGGCTGATATGAGTGTTAAAGGGTTAAATGGCTGTGTTGGTATTCACAAGGATTCTGCAGTCTGTCACAAGGATTCTGCAGTCTGTCACAAGGATTCTGCAGTCTGTCACAAGGATTCTGTAGTCTGTCACAAGGATTCTGTAGTCTGTCACAAGGATTCTGCAGTCTGTCACAAGGATTCTGCAGTCTGTCACAAGGATTCTGCAGTCTGTCACAAGGATTCTGCAGTCTGTCACAAGGATTCTGCAGTCTGTCACAAGGATTCTGCAGTCTGTCACAAGGATTCTGCAGTCTGTCACAAGGATTCTGCAGTCTGTCACAAGGATTCTGCAGTCTGTCACAAGGATTCTGCAGTCTGTCACAAGGATTCTGCAGTCTGTCACAAGGATTCTGCAGTCTGTCACAAGGATTCTGCAGTCCGTCACAAGGATTCTGCAGTCTGTCACAAGGATTCTGCAGTCTGTCACAAGGATTCTGCAGTCTGTCACAAGGATTCTGCAGTCTGTCACAAGGATTCTGCAGTCTGTCACAAGGATTCTGCAGTCTGTCACAAGGATTCTGCAGTCTGTCACAAGGATTCTGCAGTCTGTCACAAGGATTCTGCAGTCTGTCACAAGGATTCTGCAGTCTGTCACAAGGATTCTGTAGTCTGTCACAAGGATTCTGCAGTCTGTCACAAGGATTCTGCAGTCTGTCACAAGGATTCTGCAGTCTGTCACAAGGATTCTGCAGTCTGTCACAAGGATTCTGCAGTCTGTCACAAGGATTCTGTAGTCTGTCACAAGGATTCTGCAGTCTGTCACAAGGATTCTGCAGTCTGTCACAAGGATTCTGCAGTCTGTCACAAGGATTCTGTAGTCTGTCACAAGGATTCTGTAGTCTGTCACAAGGATTCTGTAGTCTGTCACAAGGATTCTGTAGTCTGTATAGCTCACAACAATACATATTTTCATCAGAATTAAATTTATAGAAATGGGTCAAACTGGAAATACAGCCGGGCAACCTAATTTAAATGGCGTACTTGCTCTTGGGGGGCAAACCAATATTTTCTAATTTTCGACCCCGCAAAGCGTTCAAAATGGTACGTATGTGAATTAACATTTTGACAACAAAGGCTATATTTATATATAGCTATATCGGATATATTATCTGGGTACTCTGATCAAAGGTATCACGTGGTTGGTTTACCTGTTTGTACTCTCTTGAAGCATGAGAAATTGAGTAGAATGTGTACCACGTGATACTGTTATCCGATTATACTCTCGGGCATTCGGATACGTAATCGGGGTAAGCGGGCGTAATCGATAACATTACCGAATTTAGCGAAAATAAATACAGTTCTTCGGGAGAAAAAGGGGCCGCCTACCACATATATAATTGAATACATTCAGTGGAACTTGCCTTATCCCACGGAACATTTTTTTAACATGCCCAATTTATTGGCAAATCGTCTAATGGGGAATCCAGTTTTAGCTATGCCCTGCCCATCTCTAGCTAAGCTCCACCCACACATCGCTCGTGATGGAATTGATCGATCCCTGACTATCAATTTTCAGAAAGTTATACAGGTAAGCTGTTGTATATTCAACAGAATGGTTATTAAATAGTAAAGCCATACACTTCTTACAACGACGTTTAGTCCATCTTCGATTAAGCGTTCGTGACGTACTTATCTACATCATTCATGACGCCATTGATTATGACGTCATCCTACAAGTCACGTAGTTGATTATGACGTCATATGATGGATGGATAAACTGGAAAGATGCATTGGTTTACTAGTATGGTGGAACTGCTGTAGCATATGGACCTGACACAAACATCTTGCCTATCTGTGGGTGTAGGGACATTCCTGTCCTCCATTCTCGACATTTCCAGATTCGTATCGTTCTAATGTTGCGTTACAGGTGTTGTATAGTATGATGAAACCTGTCTAAACGGTTTCTATTATTTATTTATATACGCACGCACACGCGAGCTCACACCCGCAAGCTGCGTCCCACACACACGCACGCACGCACGCACGCACGCACGCGCGCGCGCACGTACGTACGCACACACAATCTGAATATATATATACTGCCATCCACTGACAAAAGGGGATAAGTAAAGAAAATCCAAAATTGAGATTTTGACACATCTTGCCTAATTTGGACCTGCTCTTTTCAATGGAACTATTGCCAATGTAAAATTCTTTTTAGATTTTTAGTCATACAATAACAAAATAATGTATGTCTTCCCCATCACAGACAATTACAATGACAAAAGGAAGTAACCGCATTTCCTTTGACAGAAGGACGTATATTACACATACTCCCTTTTGTCATTGTAAATGCTGAACATACTTCCTTTTGTCAATGAAATATCTTCAGTCAAAGATATCTAATTTGCATATCAAATGGGCATATGTCTAGCTCATGTGTCATGCATGGTACTCTCACTGCATGTAACAAGTGCATAAAAAGGTATGAATTTGCACTATTGAGTACAGCCTACTTGTAAACATATAATATGGTTAGTTCAAAGTACATGATTTAATAATTTACAAGTCAGGTCTACAAACCAGATCCGCTATTAAATTAATAAATTGGTCAGTTTTCCTAGAACTAGACTATAAGGCTACAGCTCCAGTTTACCATTACACATAAGATAATAAGCAAAGTCACTATTACTATTATTATTATAGCGTAGAATGCAAAATATAAATAAATATCTTTGCAAATAGTATAAAATAGTTTATCTGATGCTATGTGAAATTTTTAGCCCACCTGACCATACCACCACATTTTTATGCATGGCCTGATTGGGCCACAATTCACAATTCTCAATAGCATCGATTCCGTAAATGGTTTGAAGTAGATTTTGCCATGAGCGCATGTCGAATCAATTATTATATGGTGTATAAGGCCTAATTTATATGTTGAACCATTCTTGCCACGATAATGGTGACAATTCTGAGTCTGCACTTACCAGCCACTTGGCTGACATTTGTTTGGATGTGCACTGGTTGTATGGTCAGAGCACATTCGGGTGAGTCCCGGTTGCCGTAGAATATAAAAGGTTATCCATATAACTTGAGGCTAAACACTGCTATTTGATTCTCCTTCAGGTGACAATGGCAATGGCACGCACAGTTTTAGAAATCTTTAGAGAGCTGCGTGAAGAGAATATTTTGCACTACGCAAACGTACCCGCCCTCGGATATCAGGGGGAATCGAGAATACTGGCTGTCGAAGGTCAGGAGCAGGAAGTGCCCACTCTCACATGCCAGGGGGAACAGGGAGTAGCCGCCCTCCGATATCAGTGGCCAGAATTATCCACGCTTGCACAACAGGAGGAACCATATCAGGAGCCAGAAGTGCCAACTCTGCCATGTCAGGATGAACCAGAATTGGTTTCCGAACAACCTGAAGTATAGAATTCCCCAAAACAAACGACTTTCTCATTTGGACCGTCACGAAAAAGCTAAGAATGACCATCCTATGCGACCAGCCTGTAACTGTAAGCCACTCAAGTGCTATGAAAAAATTGATGAAACTAGACGAGCTGAGCTATATAGTAGTTACTGGAATCTCTCTTACAATAACAGGAAATACTGGATGTATGCACAAATTAAAGTATCTAAACCTTGATAGATATCTACCGAATATCGACCTCATCACGCATGAAGGGAGATCCAGTACACGGAATTTCTTATCACCGGCCAGGACCTGCCGCATAGTGATGTGACAATTTTGTACATGGCGAATGGAGATAAACCCCCCTATCGCAGGTTAAAGATTTAGGGCTAATTGATTCCTAGATTTATTACCTAGACTGCCTACCTGTATTCGGTTTAGCTTGTTACTCGGCTTAACCCATCATTTGTTACCAGGTTCTAAAGATTTGATTCATAAATACCACAGCGATCATATTTTATGCATAATCATGTTAGTTTAAGTATATTTCTCATTGTACGAAATATGGTTTACAACTTGGTAATAGCTAGTCTATGACCTGGTTTAAAGCTTAAACCAAGTCTAGCTAAACCTCCTTATTGAATTCGGGCCATGATGTTTAAGTTTAGCCCACTTTAAAAAATAATATTTGTATTTTCACCTAAATTACCTAATGAAATGTTTTTCTGTTAAAATTATGTAACGAAACTGTAAAATTAGTTTTGTTTCTAAAAAACCATCTACGTCATGTATGTTTTATGTGCAAATAATTTAATGAAACTGTAAGATTTTTTGAAAAATTGATCATTTGATTTTGTTGTAGGAACACATTTACATATTGTTTTGTGTTTACTTGAAAATAAATTTTTGTAGGGCCCTACATTGACAAAAGGAAGTATGTCCAAGAAATCATTTTTTGAGAAAATAAATAAAATGCATTTATGGTTAGCCCTGTGTCAATTTCCAGTACATTTATATATATCATTTGTTGCTATAGAGAGCCTCGATTTCAAGTATATGTCATCATAAGCAATTATGTCACATGTCGGATGACGTGACAAACAGTATGACGTTTGATAACTCTCTTATGAGTTATGGCAGCAACATCGCCCAGTCAAATTAGTTTCAAAATATTCAGCAGCTTACCTTGTTACCTTGAAATTGGGATTCCGCTAATTCAGGGGTTCAAAAAATATCAATTGATTCCAACACGCGTAACTTGAAAAATGGGCGTTGGCGGAGATTAGCTTGAAATGGGCTAGCAATGGATCGCTCTATTTTCAGAAATCATGGATACCTTTGTGAAATTGGCCCCTGGAGTAGATAAATCCGACCTGTCATTCAAGCATATGCCGTCGTATTAAACTATGCCACAGGCTGACGTCATAATCAAAATGCGTAATGAATGATATTTCCGTCAGGAGCATTGAATAGTCCATCAGTTTTAAAAATTGTATGACTTTACTATTTAATACACTTTCTGTTGAATATTTTGAAACTAATTTAACTGGGCGCTGTTGCCATAAGTAGCAACAACTCCCAGTCAAATTAGTTTCAAAATATTCAACAGCTCACGTGTCTAGTTACCTTGAAAATGGGATTCTGGAAAGACAGGGTACAAAGTATATAAATCGGTCCCAACACGCTCAACGCATGGACAGAGCTTATCTAGACATGGGGGTGGGGGGGGGCATAGCTACAAGTGGATGCATCCATTCGTGCAGGCAGACCATAATGCACATCTAGAGAGATCGACTTTTGAAATGTTGGCTGTAAAACATCCTGATGATTCTTGTAGGCATATACATCGACGACTCAGCCACCGGTAGAGCACAAGATGGAGGTGGGGAATATACATAAAGATGACTACAGGATGAATGATATCAAACTCCAAATCATCCACACATTATAAGGCAGAAATGTGAGCTATTCTGGATGCGACATAGATATCAAGAAGAAGCAAAAGACGGTCATGTATTTAGACTCAGTGATGTAATGTTAGCACTTCAGGATTTGAATAATCCCGGCCCACAAACAATGATAGTCTGAAATGCTATGTAATTTCGTAAGATTGATTTGCCAAATTTGATTTTTATGTGCTTAATGTCATCTTTAGGGATATCAAATGACAGGAAATATTTGGTGTAAATTTTCCTTTTCATTTTTCCTTTTAATTTTGTGGTTTGATATATAAATCGCCTTAGCAATCACCATTGCAACCATCAATATATCTGGATAGCTCAGTGGAATTTCATCCCACCGTCACCAAATTTGGAAGTTTTGGAAGACCAGATCCAGAAATGAAATTTGGAATGGAGATTTGATGTGTGTTTCCCAGCAAGAACAATGGGAATGCATGTTCTTCATGGGTGCATGAGTGGTTTAATTGGTACCAGACCGATTACCATGTAATGCCGATGCTATTTGCAAGCTAGAGTATCGACATGTGTTTAGTGCCAATAACACAATCCAAATTCTGTTGAAAAATGAAATAACCTTATTCAAAGTAAGTGTGTCGTCATGTAATAGGCCCATTTTTTACGCTTAACACATAGGCTCAATTGGTGATCAATACACTTGACCCTCTATATAGTACCATCAATACAGTTCAAACTGCAACATCAGTGCATAAACCACACGTATAACAAACACAAGCACATCTAACTACACACCATCATTATCAAGAACTAGACTTAGCTCTATGATGCCACAGTCACTAGATTTGCTCAAAGAAGTGCAACGCAGTCCATTCTTTAGGCCAACGCAGTTAGTCTTGCCGCGAAGGCCCTATCATGACATCCACATTTTACTAACTCTGGTTGGTCCAGATATTTGGTTGTCACGGTGATCACGGCGACCTCTACCTAACCATGATCAACAAGTGGTGGAAGTGACGGATGTAGTGTGATGTAACATTTCTCTCTCATAGTTCCAATACATCAAAGCCAGGCTCATCAATATTGAAGTCAGGCGTGGCATATCTTTGAAAGGTCTTTATAGCATCATCAGATGATTGAAGGGAAAGGGACGACAAAATATATGTTCTCTTTGAGATGCCATACAACTTTCCACCACAGTCTGCCCTTGAGAAATTCTCAAGGCCAAGTACGCCTCCGGAGCTCTCCTTGCCCACAGCAGTAAATCTGTGTTTGATATCGATTGTTCTGGCACATTTTTCCTTGCCAGTAATGAACACCATGGACATTTCCATTTTTAGATATGCCACTCCTATCTATATCTCGCTGGTGTTGGGATCGACCGATCTCTGAACTCCCTGACTATCAATTTCTAGAACACTATACAGGTAAGCTGTTGAATATTTTGAAACTAATTTTACCCCGTGTTGTTGCTGCCTATGACAGCAACAGCGCCTAGTCAAATTAGTTTCAAAATATTCAACAGTATGTTTCTTAAATAGCAAAAACATATAATTGGTAGGACGTGTCGGACTATTAAGCGTTAAGGCGTAATCGAATCATTCATGACGTCATGTTTATCATTTCAGCTTTTACATGTACAGTTGGTCCCCTGTCCACTTCCTGTTATTATTTCGTAGTGATTGTCTCAACAGTTGGTTGGTGCGCATACTTATCACTGTTTTTCATGAATGGACTTTTGTCTGTTGGCAATAGTAGAGAGCCATCTGATGCAAACAGAGGAGGACCTTGGAGTGATAGCGAACTCATAATTACCAATGGCCCCACCTAGTTTTTCAACCAGTTGCTGTCGAGATTGCTGAATGACGAGGGAATATGCAAGTAGTTGCCGATTGGAACTTCTCATAACTTTATAATTGTGTTTCATGTTTCAACTGACACGGCAGTTTGCTTTTGTTTTAAGCTTCATTTTTCCCAATTCTGTCCACAGATACATCTTTCATCTGTCAGTGATAAATGTACTTATCAGTCTTGACCTTACTTTTCACGCGTCAGAAGCCTCTTTGGCCTCAGTAGACAGAGTCATCAGTGACACGATGTTGACATGTTCAATTTCCAAGGTGAAGGGATTACAATCGCAGTGTTCTACGATGCAGCTTTGAATTTTTCCCCCGCATTTTGAGCAGAACGATGACTCATGGTTCCCAGTAATCCAGCAAGAAATCTCGAAATATCCTATTATTGTTGATATATAACAAATCGCCGTTACTTAACCCCTCGTGTGTCAACAGCGCATACTATTTATTTCAATTAACTCTTTAACTACCAACACATTTTAAAGGAAATCTTGATCCTTGCAGCCAAAAATAGTATTTTTGTAAATTTAGAACGAAAATTTACAAGAAAAAATAGATTATGTTATCCTTCAAATGGACATTCGTCAAAAGTGTAATGGTATAGAAAATTTTCTGCTTAGCCAGCGTCAAATTGCAGAGCAAGAAGAGTATTTTTTACAATTTACCACTGGAATGACTGGCTCGGTTACCGAGCCAGTCATTCCAGTGGTAAATTTTCATAAATATTCTTCTCTTAGCCTGCAAATGGGGGTTACGTTGACACAAGCGGGGTTAAGCTCTGTCAGGTGAGCTAAAATTAAAAGTAAAGGCTACATCCAATTTCTTGTTACTTGGTGCCATAAAGATGACATTGAGCACATACAACCAATTTTGCCAAAATAATCTGACGGGAGCCATTTTTCGTACATAGCGTACTATAGAGTAAGGGTAAATAATCGAGCATTAGTTCGGATAAAGGTTATTCGAAACATCAACATAAACATATTTGAAACGATGAGAAATACAAGGCTTTTCTCAGAAAGGAGTCTGTGATAAGTTATATACAGTCGACGGTGCGAGGAACCAGCCTTCTGGAATACGCGAAATAATGAAGAACCAGTCAGATTTATTTATCATCAAACGGGATAAGAAGTCCATCAATCACATGAAGAACGCCATTCAGCAGAGGGAGGTTAGTCAGTACCAGGTCAGCTGCAGAGAGGAAAACAATTATAATATCCACTATTGTGTTAAAAAATAATAATGCAGAAGCAACACCAACAACACCGCCGCCGCCGCCGCCACCTCAGCCGCCACCACCACCACCACCACAATCACAGCCACCACTACCAACCCACCCACCATCACTACCACATCCTCCTCATTCCTCCCCCGCCTAAACCTCCTCCATCACCACAACCACTACCCATCCACCCACCCACCCACCACCACCATCATCACCACTACCTCCACTACCCACCTATCCATCAATACCATCACGACATCAACATCAACAACAACAACAACAACAACAACAACAACAACAACAACAACAACAACAACAACAACAAAACTGTATGGCATTGCTTTAAAATAGCATGTATTATTGTAGGCGAGAATGACTGGAGTTGGTCTGAGTATAAATAATAAGAAACTAGAAATTATGGAGCAGTTTCCATTTTCTGCAATTTCTTGGCTTTTATATTTAGGATTTTATTTCTTTTTCGGATCAAGCCCCAAATTGAAAAATCTTAGGTCAACGGAACATCAAGTCTAGCGTTAATATCTTCAAGAGTTAAATCAGATCAGTAACTTTTAAACACGAGACGCAAATCCACAGCCAGACATACAGACCGATCAGCGGACAGCCGAACGGATTGACGGATGGACACCTTGGTGAACGGACTTATAGACAGACTACAGGTAATGGATCTTTCCATTTTTATCTATCCTCCGCCCATCCTTAGCTAAGCTCCGCCCACACCTCGCTCGTGTATGGAGCGAACGATCTCTGAACTCCCTGACTATCGATTTCCAGAAAACGATACAGGTAAGCTGTAGAATATTTTGAAACTAATTTGCATGGGTGCTCAGTAAAATTAATTTCAAAATAGTCAACAGCATGTTTATTAAATAGTACAATTCATACGAACTATTAAGAGTTAAAGACGGGACTAATACAATCATTTATGACGTAATGATTATGACGTCATCCTACACGCCGCTTAGCTGAGTATGACGTCAAATCATCGATGGATACTCTGGAAGGGTGAATTAAGTAGACAGTGTAATGATGATAATAAATTGTAGTCACATCAAGGGAGCGGGGGGGAGGGGGGGGGGGAGGGTAGCGTAAGGTAGGAAACTGAAATACCCTGCATTTCTGTGTTATACCTACCCGATACTTCCTCTCCACTGACACTCGAAGAACCAGATTGACTCTCAGACACGCTGTTGCTTGGAGAAAATGATTGACTCTCCGAACTCATCGATTCATCCGACCAGCTACTTCTTTTAGGACCAAGCTTATGGCCTCGGATATGTCCTCCTTTGCGCCCACGCCCTACTTTGTTATCGCGTCCTCCTTTGCGTCCAATGCTATGTCCGACTCTATGACTCTTCCCCCTTCCTCGTTTCTTCCGACGATTGCCGATTTCCATAGAGTAGTCGCCATCAGACAGATTTAGAATCTCGCCATTAGAACGAACTAGGAGACGGCCACCATTTAGATCCGTAACTAAACGACCAATAAGTCCGGGTGTATAGAAGACATCGCCAACGATATGTGACCGCATAATATCTGACACAAAAGAATTTGTATTTATTTCAGGGATGAGAACGTTTAGCTGGTAAACTATATATGGTTAACTAAATTGGCGGCCATAGTTAGAAATGGATCCCTCTATTTAAAGGTGCATATTCACACAAAATGCTTGAAAATATAATTGTTAAAATTTTATACATTTAGAGGCTTAAATCATATGTAAGGAAACGAAATAAATCTTAACATATGATGATTAAATTACGTATAAATTAATGTGATTTTATTAGTTGTCAGTCAAGTTGAATTAGGGACTCGTGCCTCTTATTCAATTTCACAATTAAAAAAAATTATATAAATTTATTCGTAATTTAATCATCATATTTTAAAAAAAAATTCGTTTCCTTATATCTAGCTACATTATTTAAGCCTCTAAAGTAAACAATTTTAATACTTTTATTTTCAAGCAATTTGGTGTGAATATGCACCTTTAAATAAATACATGAAAGGTTGGTTTAAAGCTAAGCGTGAGCCCTCAAACAGATAGAGCTATCAGAAGATATCTCGCCTACATATATTGTCGCGGGGTGCTACCGTATTCTAACTGGCCTGTCGTGATCAAAATATTATGCTAGAAAGATAGACCCTGTCGTCGTGTGTTGTCGTCGTCGACGGCGCTACCAGGGCCGAACTTAGGACTCAGGGGATCCGATGCAATGTGTCTGAAATTCTTATTTCGGGCCCTAGGAACTGCCGCTTGGATCAGGAGAAAGCTAGGGTCCAGTTTCGACCGTAATGGCCAGGGGACCCATAGGTCACAGCACTGTGGGATTTGGCCACATAAGTCTTATACAGTACAGCTCGTGAATAATTTAACTCGTTTCAAACACAAAATAAAAAAGTCACTTGAATATTTTGGGCAGCAATGTCTTCCAATCCAATTATGTTCAAAATATTCAACAGAATATTTTTATATCATGTTCAAAACCTTTTTCTTTTGGAAATATTTTGACTGATTTATGAGTTGTACTAGAGGTGTGGCATCAATGCCTGTAGCTTGAAGTTATGCATCCACGCCCCCACCCCACCCCAATTAAGACAAAAATTATTTTTTTAGTCACTTGGGGGTGGGTGGGTGGGTGGGGGGGTTGGAAATTTGGGGGCCCTGTGCAAATGCACGTGTTGCACTGCCTTCACAGTGGTGGTGGTGGTGATGATGATGATGATGATGATGATGATGATGATGGTGGGTTACCTGTGAGTGCTGTCTTATTATTGATGATGGAAGATGGAAGACTTGTAAACGCATCATTGATAGGAACGAAGAGAGTTAGCTGTGACGTCGAGGCTGTCAGCACTAAGCAAAATACAAGAGAATCGGATATTACAAAAACAAATGTGTCTTACCACACCAATGAACCTTTCCAGTTTTTGCTAAGACCCCGCTCACCTCCACCTAAGCTCCACCACACCTCGCTCGTGTTGGGATTTATCGATCCATGAACTCACTGACTATCAATTTCCAGAAAACTATACAGATAAGTTGTTAAATATTTTGAAAGTAAAAATTTATGGGTGCTGTTGCTGCCACAGCGCGCAGACAAATTACTTTCAAAATATTCAACAGAATATTTATTAAATAGTAAAGACGTACAATTCGTACAATAACGCATAGTCCGTCTTTAAATGTGCGTTACTTACTACCCCAACCCATACGTACTTTTTACGTCATTTATGACGTCATAATGGCGTCATTGATTATGATGTCATTCTACACGTTACGTAGTTAATTATGACGTCATACGATGGATGAATAAAGTGGAAAGATCTCCTGCAAGCTAGTAAATGATGACGTACTATAATTAAACAACCTCCCCTTCTGATTTGCCACATTGTGAAGAATTTTTTTTAATTTTCCGATTATCCGGATCATGGCCAAACTTTGGAAACAATGGTGTACAGTGACACGTACCCTTTCTTGATTACACTTTGAGCTAAATCGGACCAACAGTTTCCGAGAGCTCAATAGATCAAGATTTGTATGTTATCCGGATCTGGGTTATTTCATCCAGATCACGACCACAGCGTGGACATCTTCTTGTACAAATTTCTTTGTTTGTTGTGTTAAAATTTGAACCAAATCTGATAAGCAGTTTCTGATACTGCACCGTGCACGCGCGCACACGCGAATGCACGCGGACCCGAATACATTACCACCTCCCCTTAGTGTGGGTAAAAACAAATACAGTTTACATCTGTTAAAGGTGCACATTCACCGCAAAATGCTTGAAAACAAAATAACATTGTATACTTTTAGAGGCTTAAATTGTGGGCCTAGATGTAGGCCGTGCTCTTACCAGGGAGTTAATCAGGAATCACGTCATATTTCAGTATGGCGCTGTTCCTGATGAAGTCGCTAGTGAGAATACGGTCTTAATGAAACGAAATAAATCTTACCATATAATGATTGAATTCCGTGCAAATTAATATAATTTTTTTAATTGCGAAGTTGAATTAGGGACCCGTGTCTCTTATCCAATTTCATAACATTAAAAACTATATTAATTTATTCGTCATGAAATCGTCATATGTTAAGATTTATTTCGTTTTATTACATGTATGCCCACAATTTAAGCCTCTAAAAGCAGGCTATACAATTTGGATAATTTCATTGTCATGCATGTTTCTGTGAATATGCACCTTTAAGATTCACTTTTAAAATTAGAACTCTTAATATTTTGTTAAGCAATGGACCTTTCCAAGTGTATCCATCCACCAAATGCCGTCATATGACGTCATAATCAACTACGTGACGTGACGTCATGAATAACTCGATATAGTCCGTCTTTAACTTTCTCGATGCTGCAAGCCACTAGGCAATAATTTCAATGGAGTAAAAATCTTGACATGCTGAATATTTTGAAAATAATTTGACTGAAAGTTGTTGGTGGCTTCTACAAAATATTTAGCATGCCAGCAGATATAACCCTTGGAATATATTATCTGCACAACTTAGCAGTCAAACAGTTAACACTTACTAGTCTGACACGTTGTACGAATCGCGTCTTTAGCATTTAATAAACATTCTGTTGAAAATTTTGAAACTAATTTGACTGCACGCTGTTGACGCTCAAAATATTTAACAGCTTACCTGTATAGGTTTCTGGAAATGGATAGTAAGAGAGTTCAGAGATCGAACGATGAAATCATGTCTATGACTGACTACGCATAGGCCATAGGGGTCATGATTCATGAAAGAGTGTTGCAGAACACAGCTTGGTGGACGTTTTGATACCAAATGATAGGCGTTCGTTAGAACCGTGCGGAAACCTCTCTTAAAGAACCACAGTGGTGGGATCTGATCTGTGACAAGTATCCAATGCCATAATTACATATTACCTGATGCCATATGAACCTCGAAAAGTCCGCCAAGTGTACGAATTGCATGTCTTTGATGACGGATTTACAGTTTAATAAGCATTCTGTTGAATAGTTTGAAACTAATTTGACCAGATGTTGTTGCTGCGACCACCAGTCAAATTAGTTTCAAGCTATTCTGCTGCTTTCCGGTATTGTTAGAATTGGGATTCTGGAAATTCAAGGTTCTTGAAGCATGCAAATTGACTCCGTAAGCCATGTTGAATCGAAGTGCAAGCTTGGCTAAATTGTTCTACGCTTCCAAAATAAAGGTCATGTGCAGATGCACTTGTTGCATTATCCCGTTCACCGACAAAACCCTGAAAAAGTAAATTCTTCACATATAAATCTTATTCTGTTGAGTATTTTGAAATTAATCTGACTGGAAGTCGTTGTGGTATTATGTTATGTCATTTCTGATAATCCGCATGTTATAAGTACTCGGTAGTCGAGTAAACGTGTCAAAACACGATCGTCTCAATATTATTATTTATTCAATCATAATAACGTCATATGGCATCCAGAGCGGAATATTAGTGTGGAAACATTATTTTCAGAACAATATTCAAAACAGCTTGAGACTATACAGTGTGAAAACTACCACAGATAAGTATGACAACGTTTCAGATAGCACTGCCTGAGAAATTCAATTTTTCGAAACCGGAAGACTGGCCGAAATGGATCAGACGTTTTTAAAGGTTTAGAGAGGCGTCAAACCTTCTAACCCAAGATGAACAAAAACAGGGTTGTACTCTCGTGTACGCAATGATCGATACAGCTGATGATACATTCGTGTCATTTAATCTGTCATAAACTGACAAACAGAAATATGACGCGGTGAGGGACAGATTCAACAAACATTTCATTGTCAAACGTAATGTAATATATGAAAGAGCTAGGTTTAATAGCAGGAAGCAGGAAGATGGAGAATCTATTGATTTATTCATTAAGTCTCTATACACTCTGCCATAGCATTGTGCATGCGGAACATTGCATGATGAAATGATAAGAAACGGGATGGTGGTCGGACTGAGATATGTCATTAAGTGAAAAACTACAGTTAGACCCAGATTTAACGTTAAAGAAAGCCATGAATCGTTCCCGATTCAAAGAATGCGTTCAGAAGCAACAATCATAATTATAATTAGAAAATAATTTCCACGAGCCAAGTGTCAAAGCATTAAATGCAGTACATTCAAACGCCCATGGGAAAAGCTTTAAGAATTACAACCCAACCAAGTATACGCCAAATTTCAAACAAAAAGACAACCCTACCGGTGAAAACCAGCAGAGGTGTTCTAGATGTGGTTGATCAACATACCGGCGTATAGATTGTCCGGCAAGGGAGTCGGCGTGTCATAAGTGTAATCGTGTGGGACATTTAGCGTCTGTATGCAAATCCTCACGAGGGAATGCAGTTCATACTTGCGAATATGAAGACAACCGTGGGGAAGACGATGACATCTTCGCATTTCTCGGTTCTATCCACAGTACTCCTCAACCATCCAGTCCATGGAGAATTCACCTTTCCAGAGTACCCACCCATCATATGACGTCATAATGAACTGCGTGGTGTGTACAATGACATCATAATGAATGACGTCATGAATGACGTCGATAAGTACGTCACGAACGCATATTTGATGACGGTCTATGGGCTGTTGTACAAATTGTTTGCTTTTACTATTTAATAAATATTCTGTTGAATATTTTTAAACTAATTTGACTGGGCGCTGTTGCTGCCTATGGCAGCAACAGCACCCAGTCTAATTAGTTACAAAATATTCAACAGCTTCCCTGTATAGTTTTCAGGAAATTAATAGCTAGGGCATTCGGGGATCGATCAATCCAAACACGGCGAGGTGTGGGTGGAGCTTAGCTAGTGATGGGCGGGGCATAGCTAAAATAGAAAGGTCCATTAATGTGCCAGTCAACAATGAGGTTGCCGAGTTTAAGATTGACACAGGCGCTGATGTTACCATAATTTCGGATACCATATTTCGTAGCTTCAATACAAAACCACTAAAAAACTGTGACAAGATATTACACGGCCCAGGCAAAGAGTACTTACATGCCCTGGGAAGATTCCTTGCTATGTTACAAAATGGTGATAAAAATAATTAGTCAGAACATCTATGTGGTCAAGAACTTAAATCAGCCACTATTAGGCAGACCTGCAATAGAAAGCCTAGGTCTTATTGTTCGTGTGCGAGAAATCAGCTCCAATGCACATTACAAGCAGAAATTTCCAACGCTCTTCCAAGGACTCGGGAAAATGTCGGAGACATATATTATTTGTTTGTCAGACAGGCCAACAGATTGGTGTGCAGGCTTAGTAATTGTTCCTAAATCAAATGGTAAAGTTCGTATATATGTAGAGCTGACGAAATTGAATGAGAGTGTGGCGCGAGAAGTTTACCCTCTCCCATCTGTTGATGCGACTTTGCACAACGCGCGGGTGAAAATGTATTTAGTAAATTGGATGCCAATTCAGGATTCTGTCAGGTACCCCTGTTGCCCGATTCTGCACTACTCACTACATTTCTAACACCATTCGGAAGATACTTCTTTAATAGACTTCCAGTTGGTATTTCATCGGCACCTGAATTCTTCCAGAAACAAATGTTGAAGATCCTGGATGGTCTTCCTGGTGTATTGTGTCAGATGGATGATGTCCTGATATATGGCTGCTCACAAGAAAAGCATGATTCGCGACTGTGTGCTGCCCTGACTCGGATAGAAAACTCTGGTATAACACTTAATGACAAATGTGAATTCTCCATGACTAAAATAAAGTTTCTGGATGTTATGGATGAGCAATGTATTCGCGCAGATCCTTTGAAAGTACAATCAGATAATAGACATGCCTGCCCCAACTAATGTCACAGGAGTCCGTAGTTTTCTGTGGATGGTGAACCAGCTTGGAAAGTTCACACCCAGTTTGACAGTGAAAACCAAACCTTTGCGTGATTTGCTTAGCAAGGATAGTGCTTGGATCGGGGACAATCAACAACAGATGCCATTCTAGGCAGTTATGGTACCGGCGAATAAGACAGGTGGTCCCGTTCGGTGGTTCTTATGGGGATTTAGCTCGCCACCGTCTCAAGCCGCGTACCGACCGGGATCTTCCTTCTAGCGGAGATGGGTGGAATGGATGACACAATGCTGTATTCTATTAATGATGACTCGTTTACTGAACTTTCTTAATCCTATAGTTTACACATATAATTCCAAATTCTAGTCACGTGTCGCTTACCTAAACTAAACCTATTCTACTTAACTACAATCAATTTCTAAGAGAGAAGTATTTTAATCAAATATAACAAAGTTAACCTTAAGTACGTCTTTGTAACTGACCAGTCAGCTAACTACATAGCTGACAATCTCACTACTCACTACCTGTCACTAGCGGTCAGAGACCGCTGTGGAAGTCCGTCCGAGTCCGTAACCGTAACTCTCACTGTCTAACTTTAACTCTAACTCCACTGTCGTCAACATTCGTCCACTCTTAAATATGATGTTGTCGTTATGTCAACAAATGTGTGTGTATTAAGTGATGGTGGGCATATATGCACGTGAATGTGTCCTATGAGTCTAATTAACTAATTTGAATAATACAAATTAACGTATATAATACAATCGTAAAGCAGCATATTACAAGATGGTTACATTGAATTGCAAGAGTTATACTCTGCCCGTGGCCATTCCAACTAATAACTGATTGTTCCGTGTAGGGCGTGTCGATTAATAGTCTATGCATATATTTGTCCATTTATTGCTGTACGGCTCGTGGTCTGTCCGTTCTATGTTGCCACGTGTTACTGGGCGTGCCCGTCATTCAGCGTATTCCGGAGTTGTGTCGTCGCGTGTGCGTGTCTGGGCGTGTCTATTGCCAAGCGTATGCGTGCGTTCGTGTGTGCGTGTCCTTGATGCAGATGGACGGACATAGAGACACACGCACACACGGACGCATCTGCGTCAAGGACACGCACACACGAACGCACGCATACGCTTGGCAACAGACACGCCCAGACACGCACACGCGACGACACAACTCCGGAATACGCTGAATGACGGACACGCCCAGTAACACGTGACAACATAGAACGGACAGACCACGAGCCTTACAGCAATAAATGGACAAATATATGCATAGACTATTAATCGACACGCCCTACATAGAACAATCAGTTATTAGTTGGAATGGACACGGACAGAGTATAACTCTTGCAATTCAATGTAACCATGTTGTAATATGCTGCTTTACGATTGTATTATATACGTTAATTAGTATTATTCAACGTGAGTCTAGACCCTAGCATTGGGAACTAGCATATAAACGCCTCAAATATTACAACACACACACACAGTATTATTCAAATTAGTTAATTAGACTCATAGGACACATTCACGCGCATATATGCCCGCCATCACTTAATACACACACATTTGTTGACATGACGACAACATCATATTTAAGAGTGGACGAATGTTGACGACAGTGGAGTTAGAGTTAAAGTTAGACAGTGAGAGTTACGGTTACGGACTCGGACGGACTTCCACAGCGGTCTCTGACCGCTAGTGACAGGTAGTGAGTAGTGAGATTGTCAGCTATGTAGTTAGCTGACTGGTTAGTTACAGAGACGTACTTAAGGTCAACTTTGTTATATTTGATTATAATACTTCTCTCTTAGGAATCGATTGTAGTTAAGTAGAATAGGTTTAGTTTAGGTAAGCGACACGTGACTAGAATTTGGAATTATATGTGTAAACTATAGGATTAAGAAAGTTCACTAAACGAGTCATCATTAATAGAATACAGCATTGTGTCATCCATTCCACCCATCTCCGCTAGAAGGAAGATCCCGGTCGGTACGCGGCTTGAGACGGTGGCGAGCTAAATCCCCATAAGAACCACCGAACGGGACCACCTGTCTTATTCGCCGGTACCATACAGTGAAACAGGAATTATGTCAGACGCCAGTTCTCGCATTATATGATTCCAACAAGGATGCGTGGGTGTCAGCAGATGCTTCTTCATATGGACTCGGTGCAGTTATAGCTCAGAAACAGGATTCGGGCCAGTATAGACCAGTATGATTTGCTTCAAGGGCGCTCACAGATACAGAGTCGAGATGTGCTCAAATAGAGGAGGCCCTTTCAATTACTTGGGCCTGTGAACGTTTCAGTCAATATCTTATCGGAAAACAATTTCAAATTGAAACAGATCACAAGCCGTTAATTCCATTACTGAATGACAAAAATACTGATTGCTTGCCACCACGTGTACACAGATTTCGCATGCATTCGTCTTATGCGTTACTCGTTCAAAGCATTCCATGTACCGGGAAAGAACCTAACCATACCAGATACATTATTCAGGGCACCGATAAACAAGATTGAGCCTAGAGATCAGGATCGAGAACTTGAAAAGGATACAGAATTATTTGCTGACACCGTTTTTTTAAGCTTTCCCAGCAAGCAAGGCCAGTATACAGCAAATACGGAAATATCAAGCGAATGACCATGTTTGCGTTATGGTGAGCGAATACTGCCTGAAGGGATGGCCTGACAAATCGCTGTTCCGAACAATATCAAGCCTTACTGGTAACCATCGGGAGAACTTACGGTACATCGATTCTTCAGAGTGAAATTTTAGGCAAACTTCACGAGGGCCATCAAGGCATAACTAAGTGCAGACAACGGGATCAGCAATCCGTCTCGTGGCCTGGACTTAGTACCCAGCTCGAAACAATTGTAAAAAGTTGTCAAATCTGTTGCAAAGAACGTGTTAATCCACCAGAACCTATGATTCCATCAGCACTTCCAGAACGTTCATGGCAAAAGGTTGCAACTGACATATTTGAGCTAAAATCATAGAACTATTTAATAGTTGTGGATTACTTTTCCAGATATGTTGAGATTGCTAAGCTTACAAATTTGTCAGCAAAATGTGTAATTGAACATCTTAAATCATTCTTTGCAAGGCACAGGATTCCGGAGGAAGTTCGTTCAGACAATAATCCAGACACTCGGAAGAGTACACTAGTTTTGCCAAGGCATACGGTTTCACACACATAACAAGTATCCCACGATATCCACAAAGTAACGGTGAAGCGGAAAGAGCTGTACAAACAGTGAAAAACTTGTTGAAGAAGTCAGCAGTCCCATAGCTCGCTTTGTTAGCTTATCGCATTACGCCTCTGCAAAATGGCTATAGCCCCTCAGAACTACTCATGGTCAGAAAATTGCGAACCACTGTTCCCATATTACCATACCAGCTAAAACCAAACTTGCCAAATCTTACTCATGTTCGTGAAAGAGAAGATAATATGAAAACAACACAGGTTAAAAATTACGATGCGAGACATAGAGTTCAGCCTTTACCTTATCTGAACTGTGGTGATAACGCATGGTTACAAGATCCCATCCAAAGGGGGAAATCTGGTGTGGATGTAGGGAGATCTCAGACTCCACGGTCTTATACCATCGAAACAGACAGCGGTGAGATAAGAGGGAATCGGAGACACCTTACTCCGGTCACAGGCTCCCATAGCCACCCATCAGTGGTAGGGAGATCTCAGACTTTATTGCCTTGTGCTACGATACTGATAGCGGTGGAACGAGGCAGAGTCAGAGACACCGTACTCCTGTTCCAGGCATACCTAGCAATCCAGTTACTCATCCACCTGTTATTTATACCATACCACCTGGTAACACAGAAACCCCACGTTCAGTGACTGGTCCTGTTATAACACGCTCAGGTCGATGCTCAACGCCACCAACGAAATAGGACATTTGATAAGGTAACCTTAGAACATTGACTTTGACGTTTCTTAGTTCAGTTTAATTCAGTAACCTTAGCTTAGCATTCATGTTATCTAGTTTATTATTGTTATTATTGCATTCTCTTCATAGGGACTATCATATTCACAGAACTGTAACTAATTCTTAGAACATATAGCTTCCTTCTTAGAAAGGGAGATGTGGTATTATGTTACGCCACTTCTTGTAATCCGCATGCTATAAGTAATAAGTACAAATCAAAAGGTCAAGTAAACATGTCAAAACACGATCGTCTCAATATTACTATTTATCCAATCATAATAACGTCATAGTCGTTGCTGCCTGCAACGGCTTCCAGTCAAATTAATTTCAAAATATTTAAGTTTTCTTGTATCGTTGCTTGCTAAATGAGTTATCTGTGACTCATCAGTGAAAGGGTTAAGTTCGACCCTGCGTTTTGATGGGCGTTTAAATGGTGAGTATTGTGGTAGTGCGTGCGTGCCTGTTTGAGTTAAATATGTTTTTTCGAGTACTTAGCGTACAATTCAGAAGTGATTCTTCTAACAAAGATAACGTCACCATGTTAGCGAAAGTGCTTATGCCAGGAATACCCTGTACTGCTTCTATTAACGACAACGCGAGAGGAATGATGCTAGATGTCACGTGAACAACGCCCATTGGTGACGTGTTGTTTGAGAACGTGATGGGAATGCCGTTTGCCAAAGTTCTCTGAGGAAAAGAAACATGACATTAGATAGCGACAATCTGTCGATAGCGTACACACGGTTGTTCTATAAGACACATGTGCTAAAATCACTCTGCTATGGAGTAAAGCGACTCAGGTGGCATCCCACATAGCAATTGGTACATTTGAATGAAAGACAAAGGCGCTTGTTTCATTAACCAATAAAATCATGGTGTTGGATTCGGGCAAGATGACCAATCTTGGCAAAACGCCTACTCCTTATAACAAGATGGTATCGCTCACCTGGAACATAGGCATTTCAACTAGAAAGGCCATCGGCTATAAGCAGACCCCTCAGGAGTTGATCAGAATTGTAACGAACACAGCGACCATGTTTATGTACGTATCAACTTCATTGATCAAGTTTTAATGATCCTTAGTCCCCAATCATATCTCGCAAATTTCATCCCGATCCGTTCTCAGTTCCTGGAGAAGCAGTTGTTTTCGTGAAAACTACGTCATTCAAGTCATTCCATTTGGCCAATCAAACTATCTTGGCCAACCTTGGCCTAGATTATATTCCATGAGTTTCGAATCAATCCCCCAAGTGGTTTCAGAGATGATTTTTTAATGTTTCTAAAAATTGGACAAAATCCAAGATGGCCACTGGCCAAATTAGCCGATGGGCATGCTTTGAACAAACTCGGAACCATTTGACATAAGGATGCATCCTGTCAAATATACTTGAAATCGGCTCAGAGGGTCTTGAGAAAAACTAATTTTAAATTTCCCATTGCTTTAGTGTGTGAGCTGTTGGCAGGAAATGAACCTAGATGGCCGCCAAACCGTTTATCTGACAGTTTCGAAAGTGGCAAATTTGAAATCCAAATTTCGGCTTCAAAATCCATCAAATAAAAGAATCCAAAATGGCCGCCAAACGCGCTACATATTGATTGGCCCACGGCGGACATGTTTTTCTAAGTATCAACTTCCCTTGAACAAACTTTAATGACCCTTAGTCCCTAATTATATCTGCCAAATTTCAGTCCGATCTCTTCAGCGGTTCTCGAGAAGAAATCGTTTTCGCGAAAACTAGGTCATCCAAGATGACTGCCGAACCATTTGGTCAATCAGGTTCTCTTGAACAAACTTGGCATAGCTGTTGCACTAGAAGAGAGTTCATGAGTTTTGAAGCGATCCCCAAGTGGTTTCGGAGAAGAAGACTTTAAAAAACGTTTTTAAAAATCGGCAAAAATCCAAGATTGTCGCCTGGCCAAATTGGCTGATCGGCTCCGTTTGAACAAACTTGGATCCCCATGCCCTAAGGATATGGCAAATATTATTAATATCGGCCCCGTAGATTCTTAAGCAGTCGTTTAAAGAAAAAGTTGACGTCCAGCCGGATGAAGGACGCCGGACAGACAGATGGCCGGATGACGGACGGTCGCCATGACATAACCTCTGCCCACTGGGCCATTCTGGCTAGCTGAGCTAAAAAAATCAAAACAGGGGAGCTAATACGTAACATCGTTGCTCAGTTTGTTGGAGTTATGTCCCTTGAGAATAAGGTCGACATTTATGGTCTGATTTCAAAGTCATGGCATTTGAAAATTCTGTGTGGTGTTATTAAATATGGCATAATGTAAGTAATTCAGCAAGCTAGCGTAATCTCGCTTGGTCACCGTTTTTAGTTATTAATATCCGCGGCCTGCATGATTTAAATGCCAGCGGGGGAGTGGGGTATGGGGTAGGGTGGAGCGGGTCAATTTATATTTTTAAAATTTTACATATGATGGAACGTGTTTTGACCATCCCTATTTGGACGCCTCACGAAACATAAACTGTCAGATGAATCTATCAGTAAGCTGTAGTGGGCTAAAAGTGTCACTTGTTCAACAAACAAAAGACACCCACCCGCGCCCCCAGCAGCCCAATACGATTCATATTGAATGGGCATATGTAATTCCTTTCACGACAAATGCTGATGTTGAAGCATCGTTTGAACTCAGAGCCAAGTTTAGACCTAAATAGTATAGTATTTAAGATGAATGTATAAATGTGAAGTAAATGAGGATAGCTTACAGTGACGGGGTTATAACGGTTGATTCTTATGGTGGGACCAGATATACTGGCCAGGAGTTGGTTATTCGCTAAGTCGTCAGCTTCAATTTCAAACCGCACCGTGTATCTTTCCAGCATGGCAATCACAGGTCCAGCGTCAGTGGTGACCACACTGAAAGGCGTCTCGGCTATGCTGCTGAATCCAGTCATGTCTGGTGCAAAGAATGTCGCTGAAACAAACAGCAGAAACACGGATTAACCATTTGAATACGATATTCTGAAACTCATTTAAGTTCTGTTGAATATTTGACTGGGGGCTGTTGCTGCCGCTGTCCTGTATTGCAAACGCTAATTCAAATATAAACAACTAATTAAAACTATAGCGGGCTGAGGGTAGACATAGAGACGTTGGCATTGAAGTAGCGCCTTGTGTTTCCCAACCTGGTGTCCTAGGCGCGAGTGTCCCAGATTCGCACCTCCATACGAACGGGCACACGGTCGTTTGAAAAATTGAAAACTTGCTTTGACCTTGAGATGTAAATAATATTAAGGAATTTCAGGGATCTGATAGGCCTATTTAACTACTGGATACTATTTAGATACTGGATACTTACTTCCAACTTGGTTAATGGTCGACGCCATTCCCGCAGCGTTAATAATATCCACCAGTAATGGATCGAAAGTCTGTATTATCTCCGTTATAGATGGACTCAGCGGCGCTATTGATAAAACAAATCAATCAATCAATCAAATCAAATCAAATCAAATCAAATCAAATCAAATCAAATCAAATCAAATCAAATCAAATCAAATCAAATCAAATCAAATCAAATCAATCAATCAATCAATCAAAAAATCAATAAATCAACGACCCACCCAACCAACAAAACAACCAACCAACCAGCCAAGTAACTAACCAACCAAACAAACAAACAACCAACAAACCAAGTTGAGTGAACCAACTAACCAACCAACCAATCAGTCAACCAACTAGCCAACCAACCAGCCAACCAAGCAACCAAGCAAGCAAGCAACTAAGCAACCAATCAATTTAATCGTTTACCATGTTCTTTCATACCCTTATTTATTTATTTATTTATTTATTTATTTATTGATCTGAACTCTGATCAAAAAGAATAGTAGCTATAAATCACACGCACGCGTACGCTTTTGTCGAAATTATATGTAAATTCCACTTTTAATATATTTTCCCGTGCTACTTGGTGACTTGATGAGCTAAATTTAATTGTGTTACTGTTTTCCATGTTGCTGGCTGATTTAATCATTTTCACGCCATCTCTGATCATATCACCGCATTAAGAAGCCCGGTGAAAGAAGAAAAGTTATAGTTGCTCTGAGAAGATATTTTATGTAGCCACGTGAAAGAAATTCGGATAGGCATGTCTGGTACACTAGTCCGAGTCATCTATCATCAGGGCCTACAGTAGCCGGTATTTTGATAGAATGTCCCCCAAATATCTCTTCAGAGTCAGACCTGACTCGGACTAGGCCTACACAGGCCCTGTCAAAGTTCTGGGCAGAACCGGACTTGGTTGGGTTTTTTTATAAACCCAAGTTACGAAGCTTATTGTCGACCCTACACTTATCTATTTTGCTCTGTATTAGGAGATTCCTCGAGTTGATGGAGAACCCACATATGCCTACCACATGGGAAAAAGGTATAGGCTAACCATCGGACGTGGTTGAGGTGGACCGATCGCCCTCATCGCCCCTCCGGATCCACCGCTGCGTTCGACGCAAGCTGGCCATCTAAGAATAGAATGACTTGCAAACCATTATTGGCGCTCATACGGCCTACATGGCTTGAACTTAGACACGGATACAGTTTTAGACCATAGTCGTTAGAAATTATCTCAGCCGTCGTTGTCCATTTAATCATATTTCATCATCGTCTCGATTATCTGCTCTCCATCCGATCTGGCAATCAAGTATGACATTATAATTGATTACGGCACATATAGGCTGACGTCACAATCAAAATGCGTAATGAATGGCGTATCTAGCTCTTTCATGAACATTGAATAGTTCGCCAAGTGTACGAATTGTAGGCCGTTTTTACTATTTAATAAACAGGCTGTTGAATATTTTGGAAATAATTTGACTGGACGCTGTTGCTGCCATAAGCAACAACAGCGTCTGCTAACATTAGTTTCAAAATATTCAATAACTTACCCGTATTGAAATTGAGATTTTGAGAATTAAGGGTTCGATCCATCACCACGCGGGCAAAGCCTGGGCGAATCTTAGCTAGAAATGGGCGGGTCATAGCTAGAAATGGGCGGGTCATAGCTAGAAATGGGCGGGTCATAGCTAGAAATGAACCCCTCTATTATTGGACTTAGAGTCGATAATCGAGGCAATGATGAAATATGAATAGACGGAAAACGGCGAGATGATTTATAGCAACCATGCTCAAATTCCTTGTCATAAGGAACTATACACAATGACTATTGACGTGGATGTGATTGAATGCATGTATGCTAGGTCATATTATTATAAACTTACTTGGTGCCAATGTGGCACCGCCCGGTGTAGGGGTAGATGGGATGTTTAGGAACCCGCGTGTTCCTGAGAAACAAAGCCCAATAAGTGTCAGCACCAGCTTGTCGTGGTGGGCCATTCTCTCGAGCACACGTCTGGAAAGTTAGGCTGCTCGAAAACGAACAACAAGAACATCTTATTTTGCATTCATTTGTATGTACCGGTATGTAATTAGGAAATAATGAAAAGTTACTATAGGATCAAAGTGCAGACAATTTTCAAGTCTATTCGGCACACACGGCGTTAGTGTTCCTCAATTATGTACAGACAAACCTCCCGAGTTGAAGGAACCACATGCAATCGTCATGCCTACATATTACAGAGGGACAAATCTATGTCAATGACAGGCTTGGCTTAAGCTAATTATTCCCCAATAGATTAGCTAACACCATTTTCTAGCCAATTCCTAGATATTTTATGATTGTATGTGCCAAATTTGGTGATTCTACTGTCTTACATTCCAGATGTATGGCCAGAAATATGCATTCCAGTATGCACTTAGTGACCCTGTTATCTAGTTATTTGACCTTTTGACCTTAAACTTCATCTCCTTTTAGCTAGCCAGAATATGATTGTATGTGCCAGATTTGCTGATTTCACTTTCTTGCGTTCATGAGTTATGGCCAAGAATGTGCATTTTAGTACCGGTATGTACTTAGTGACCATGTGACATAGATATTTCACCCTTTGACCTGAATCTCCAACATTCAATAACCAGCGACAGGTTGATTGTATATACCAAATTTGGTTTTATACCTTCTTGCGTTCTCGTACTAGGGCCCAAAGTTGTGCATTCCGGTTCGAAGTCAATGACCTCTGTGACTAATATATTTGACCTTTTGACCTGAAACTTTAAATGTCTAGAGACAGCCACAATATGAGTGTATGTGTCGGAGTCCTTGATTCTACATTCTTGTGTTCCCGAGTTATGGCAAAAAACATGCATTCCGATATATGCACATATAGTGATCCCATGATCTAGATGTTTAAGCTTTTGACCAGTCACAGTATAATTGTATGTGCCTTAGTTTGTAATGCTACTGTCTTGCATTCCCAGGTTATGCCTCAAAATGTACATTCCAGTATGCATTTATTGACCATATATTTTAGGTTTTGGTCTTTAACTGTCTCTAGTCAGCCAAAATGTGATTGCATGTGCCAAATGTGGCGATTCTACTTTCTTGCGTTCCTGATTTATCGCCGAAGAAAGTGCATTTCGGTATGCATTTAATTACGTCATGACCTAGCTTTTTGACCTTTTGATCTCATACCTCTTTAGTCAGCCACTGGCACAATATGTTTTTCTATCTTGTTTGTGTTCCGGACACGCACGCGCGCACGCACGCACGTACCATCACGCACGCACGCACGCACGCACGCACGCACGCACGCACAAACAGACAGACAGACAGACAGACAGACAGACAGACAGACAGACAGACAGACAGACAGACAGACAGACAGACAGACAGACAGACAGACAGACAGACAGACAGACAGACAGACAGACAGACAGACAGACAGACAGACAGACAGACAGACAGACAGACAGACAGACAGACAGACAGACAGACAGACAGACAGACAGACAGACAGACAGACAGACAGACAGACAGACAGACAGACAGACAGACAGACAGACAGACAGACAGACAGACAGACAGACAGACAGACAGACAGACAGACAGACAGACAGACAGACAGACAGACAGACAGACAGACAGACAGACAGACAGACAGACAGACAGACAGACAGACAGACAGACAGACCCACCCACAGAATAGATAGGCAGACAGACAGACATGCAGGCAGGTTAGCGGGCAATCATGCAGGCAGGCGCCACCAAACACAATGGTCACACCGGGATTCGGCGGCGTGAGTAATGACCAATTCGGCGGCGTGAGTAATGACCAATTGAAAAGAGGTGACTGATTCTTGAAAATATGTATTCCCACCGGCTTTCATCCCTCACTTATTTCTTCTAATATTTGGCCAAAAAGTTCCCATTTGACTGGACTATCGCCTACAATGGATTCACGGAGATGGAAGCTTTAAAGCTGCTGGTTCACCGAATTTCATTGTTTCAAATCAGTCTCTAGGCCACATAGGCCTACAGCACTTCATTGTGTTACAAGAAGTTGAATGTATCATGCGTGACTACTATTAACGACTAAATTCAGTGATAGATTGGACTAAAATACGCGAATTAGCTGAAAACAGACCAACGCGGAAACAATACTGATAATGTGCACCGCTTGTAAGTGAAGCTGGCTTGCGTTACCATTTTTCCTAACACTATCGACTGCATTTGTAAGTCGACGGCGCGTTATGAAAGCTGACAACGCAAGCCACGTTCATTTATAAGCCGTCGGCTACATATTACCAGCATTTCCTTTCTGAAGCTTTCATCATGAAAAGGCAATCCTATCCTGATAAGATATCCTATAATCGTGAACGGGGACTAAGACGTTGAAATTCCAAATAAAAACAATGTCACATATATTGACACGCTTCCAAATCCAAGAGAAACTAAAAAACAACAGCTGAGAAACTTCTCACTTGAGCTAACGTCTATAGACATTTTTTCAATTCTAAAAAGTTTTATGAAGGCCGTCTGTCAAGCCTGTCAGATTTCATTTATGTTACGCATTCTTCATTCAACTTCAACAAATCTTTGACAACAACCTTGGGTTCACAGCAACATCCTCAAGTAACAAGAGGCCCAAGTAACGCTCACCTAGACCATTAGCATTTGAACCAATAGCATTTAATCAGACGTACCTTAAAGTCAGCAGTGCCATAATATACAAAATTAGAATTCAGTATTAACAGTATTTAATAGGAAATTAATGGCGGACGCTGACCACACAATCAGATCAAAACTTTCATCCAGCCAATAAAAAATCTAATATGGCCACCAAACTTTATTACAGATCAGGTTCTCTTGAACAAACCTTAATCACCCTTAGTTATCGATGAAATCTAAGTCATTTAAAGCTGTTTCCATTCATTATATCTAAAATGGCGCCTGGAAAGATCGACCAATTGAAATTCTGAATAGTAGTTCCAGAAACTATCACCATGGGTTATTTATGGCCTAATTTTGCAGCGTTTATTAGTCACAGTTTGGCCAATCCATTACATGAGAAATTCGTTTAAAATTCACATCCGTAAATACGGTCAGGCCTATGTTCATACCCTCGGCGAATAGTCTAATAGTTTTATGACTAGGCACAGCATTAATCGCGTATTACAAAAACATAAAATATCGGATATAACACCTGTACGGATATAAACATGACCTAAATATGTCGCCTTGACAACAGAAACGGCCGTGCTGCTGACCACCAGACCTGATAATAACGACATAGTATCACTGTTATTCAGCCATTTGAACGCCGAGTTTCCAGAAATTCAATTTTAAAGTAATTATACATATAAGCTGTTAAATATCTTGAAACCAATTTGACAGGAAACCAGGAGCGTCTTTCCCATATTAAAGAAGAACGCTAAAGCGTGATATGTCGCGCCCCTGATATTATTGACCACTGGATGCATATAATGAAACTTAAAAGGCAAACCACTTGCATACTCATTATAATTATGAACTAAAGAGGGACGTGGATGTGTTGAGAGAAATTTGATAATGCCCATACACCGGACTCCTATGATGGTATATTTTGTAATTCGTTGGCGTCCCCATTGCCTATAAAACCGAGCCATTATCCATGAAAAAAATGTTAAAATAACCATCTAAGTCCAAAACCATAATGATGCGAATTGGATCTCTGAATTGATGATCGGCAATATGTTAATTGTAAGGGAATTTAGTTAATTTTGCATATTTTGTATAAAAGGAGTTAAATATTAGGATCTGTTAAACTATATTCCATTTACACGGTTTCCGAAACACTGAAAAAAACAGGAGAAATTCCTCACAAATCAAAATAGTAATGATGGAGAATGCATTCATATATAGCATAGAGCATGTCTGTAAAGTTTCCTTGATATCCGATGAGCCACTGTTGAAAAATATGGCAATTAAAAACTTTAACGCAAATTAATGAAAAACTCTAACGGAAAATATTCAAAGTCCAAAACCATGAAAAAACCCATGAGCAATACGATCTGATGAGCCATTGTTGACTAATAAGGCTAACGAAAAACCTTAGTGCAAAAATTATCCAAAACCGTGAAAAACCCATGAAAACTTCACCGAAAATCTGCTTAGATATGCTGAGGATTGCATCCATGCATTGGATAGAACCAGTCAGTAAAGTTTCATTAAAATCTGATGAGCCATTCTTGACTAATAAGGCTAGTGAAAAACTTTAACGCAAATATCAATGAAACTATTCTAAGTCCAAATCGACGAAAAGACATGAGAAATTCACCGAAAATCTGCTTAGTAATGATGTAGATCGCATCCCTGCATTGGATAGAACCAGTCAGTAAAGTTTTATTAAAATCTGATGAGCCATTCTTGACTAACAAAGCTAATGAAAAACTTTAACGAAAACTCATCCAAAATATTCTAAGCCGAAAACCGCGAAAAAAACATGAGAAATTCCTCGAAAATCTGCTTAGTAATGATGAAGATAATAATGCCGACAAAGGATCGGACTAGTTGGTAAAGTTTCATCAAAACCTGATGATCCATTGTTGAACAATAATGATACTGAAAAACTTTAACGCAAATATCCAACAAAATATTCTAAGTCCAAAACCATGAAAAAGACATGGGAGATTCCCCTAAAATCGGCTTAGTAATGATGAAGATCGCATCCCTGCATTGAATAGAACCAGTCTGTAACGTTTCATTGAAATCTGATGGGCCATTCTTGACTAATAAGGCTAATGAAAAACTTTAAAGCAAATGACACGCCGACGCCGCTGCCGCCGCCGACGACGAAGACGACGCGGGAATTTGTAATCCTATGTCTCGCTTTTCCCTTCGGGGAGAGACAAAAACGGGTTTGACGTGAACACCGCAACTATAGGCCCCTAGTGTCGGTGCGTGGATGCATTATTTCATTGAAAGGCCCACATTCACAGAAGAATATTATATGATTATCAGGCCTATATCATATATGTTCAGTTGGGAAGTTGAATTAGGGATACAATTAGTGACACGGAAATAAAGGAATTATATGAATTTTTGGTGGATGACATCGGCATATGTTAACAAGTATTTCGTTTACAAGTACACAATTTAACGCTCTGAAAGTAGGTCTAGGCCTATATAATTTTAACAAGTGTATTGGGGGTGAAATGTCACAGCTCGAGTGGAAATAATTTTAAACGTAAATTTAACTGTTGTTGTTGTTGTTGTTGTTGTTGTTGTTGTTGTTGGTGTTGTTGTTGTTGTTGTTGTTGTTGTTGTTGATCTTTCGGCCGTTGATGTTGTCTTACCTAAAATTCCGTTTTATGTGTTTCAGGTGGAACTGAAATAAAGTCTGTACGCCTTATGCTGAAGAAATGAAATGAAAAGTGTTCCGATGACGTTGCTTTTATAGGTTTGGTTGCTCTCCCCTCCCACACCCCACAACAAACCCACCCCTCCTGCCCATCCGATATTCATACGCGCTTTCTTCCAATAACTATAGACAGGGAAACGATATTTCTAAATAGTCATAAAAGATAAATAAACGATCGAATACATCCGTTCAAATATGGCTGTAATGAATAAAACTCTTATAAATTGGCATAGATAAGAGTTATCAGTAACTATCAGGCAATGTGCAACAACAGAAAGCAAAACTGATTACATGTCTCGTGGTTATGATTGATTTTTAATGATACAAATTGGCAATAAAATGAGAAGTTATGGATGTATATGCGGTCATGCAATAGGCTGTAAAACTTCACCTGCACGGAAAACATATTTTAACAAGTTCATGGCGAAACCGGCCAAAACCGGTCTCTGTAGTGGTCTTGAGGAATGCTCATTTGCAGGCGAATAGAGGACTATTTTTGAAAATTTACGACTGAAATGACTGGCTCGGTTATCGAGCCAGTCATTCCAGTTGTAAACTTTTAAAAAAAAGTTTTCTATTCGCCTTCAAATGGACATTTAATAAGAAAATATTTTGATTTAACCAAATTTAGCAATTAGAAGATTAACATATTTTAACCTCGGTGCCATTGAAACATAAGATTCCATAATTTGATTTCATATGATAAGTGTTGTTCATTTTAGAAATAATGTTGTTGTATGTCAGCAACATGATTCAGAAACATGATTCAGCAACATTTTTACAAAATGTCACTGTCCTTGCTTCTACTGACTTTGTAATGCAATTACCCAATGGAGGGATGCGATCTGTCACTCACGTATCTGACGTCATAATCAAAATGTATACATCATTTGTTAGCTGACGTCGTAATCAAATGACCTAAGTCCGTCGCGAAAGGGGAAAATGTTCGCGAGAAAGCGTCTGAATTGTATATATATAATTGATAATTAACTATTAAACATTCGGTTGAATATTTTGAAACTAATTTGACTGGGGACTCTTGCTGCTAGATGCAGTAACAATTCCCAGCCAAATTAGTTTCAAAATTATTCAACATCATGGCTGTATAGTAACATTGAAACTGACGCCTGCAGGTTTCCCTATATGGCTAGATCGTTGTTTTCATCCTCAGAGTAAACTTACCAAGACTGCTGCCGTTGTCGTGTGTCTCGGTGCAGCGAGGTTAACACTTGCGTCGAAGCGGTATTTCATCGCCTTTTCTGTCGCATGTTATGCCATAAGATGATGGTTATTAAAGAAAAGTTCTGAGGTAATTTCCGCAGCACAGCCGTTAACCAATCAAATTTCTGTTGCCATAAAAATTTTCTCCATCGAAAATTGTTCTCAACACTGGAAAGTTGGATCAAATAGGACCAACAGAGGAACTATTTCTAGCTATGTCCCGCCCGTTTTCAGCTAAGCTCCGCCCATATTTTGTGCGCGTTTGGAACAATTTGACACGTTGAAAGCCGAATTCCTAGAACCTAAATTTCAAGGTAGCTATAATGTATTGAATATTTTGAAGCTATTTCAAGTTAGCTATAAGTTATTGAATATTTTGAAACTAATTTGACTGGGGGTTGTTACAATAGCTCTCATGCAGTCAAAATTAGTTTCAAAATATTCAACAGAATTATAGGGAGAGTTTAGTTGTAAATTGTAAATTCATCGACGAAATACCTCGTGAGGAACTGTTCGATTTTCGTGACTGGGATATACGTCATTTTGATTATGACGTCATATACTTGAGTGACAGATCGGATCCTTCCATTTGTTGAACAAACATGCAGCTTTGTAATTTATTAAAAAATTATACATCTACTTACTATTTAGCGTTTGATTGATTAACACAATGCTATGGAACTTCTTCATCGGTATTGTCAAAAGTTATATACCCGGTATAGGTGTTCAAACTTCAAAGTAGTAAAAATACACGGAAGGAGACTAAATATGTATATTAACAGATAATATATGTGCGTGCGAATATGATTACTGTCGTGGCTTGCTAACGAGGTAGACATTCTAAATTGTCCTTTTATCGCCGCCACATCCCATACTTTAATACTTTACACAAGGAACGTGTAGAATTTCGCAAATACCGCACGTGGTCCATCTTTTAATTTGATAATAAATAAAGTAATTACTGGCTTTGGCTAATTAGTTTGACCTTCTTCGTAAATGGACGATGTGAACGTTGAGAAAACCGTCTTCCCAATTCTTAATGCGGATAGTGACATTGTTAAAATAGCCTACCGTAATGGGTCACATTCTGACGAATGAAATTCTAGAGGCGTTTTAGATTGGGAGGCACGTTTCTTTTCTTAATGTGTACGATAAATTTCTTAGAAGACCTTGTTTACCAAGCTGAGGTCTGCCAAGAAATATAATCAAAATGGAAAACAAAATAGCTAATATTTGCAAATTAATTTCAAATAAAATCATTCAAATCGCTGCTATATATAATTATACATACTACCTATTTAATAGACCTTTTCACTTTATCAATCCATTATATGACGTCATAATTAACTACGTGACGTGAAGAATGACATCATAATAAATGACGTCATTATGACATCATGAATGACGTAGATAATTACGTCACGAACGCATAATTGAAGACGGGCTATGCGTTGTTGTACGAATTGTATGGCTACTATTTAATAAATAATCGTTTGAATTTTTTGAAACTAATTTGACTGGGCGCTGTTGCTGCCCACCAACAGCACCCAGTCAAATTAGTTACAAAATATTCAACAGCTTACCTGTATTATTTTCAGGAAATTGATAGCTAGGGCATTCGGCGATCGATCAATCCTGACACGGCGGAGTGTTGGAGGAGCTTAGCTACAGATGGGCGGGGAACAGCTAATACTGGAAAGGTCTATTGAATAAATTTGTTGTAAAATAATCATATATACGCCTATATACATTCACCTATGCTATTGATGATTATCTCTCAATTTTATAACTGATTGATGGAAATCTTCCTGAAGTTATTAACATTGTATGTGGTTTGGGGAGGTTACAAGGCGCTATCACGGAAATGCAAAATACAAACTGTCCATCTGGTAGACATCTTGAAAATTGGGATCACCGTGATAGTAGTCTGTATAGAGCCTTAATTGATTGATTTGAACTAGGGACTCGTGCCTCTAATTCAAATTCACAACTAAAATTACGAAATTTATTTATACGGAATTAAATCGTCATATGTTAAAATCTATTTCGTTTCATTCCATCGAGGCACACCATTTAAAAATCTGTTATTTTCAAGCATTTTGGTGTGAATATGCACCTTTAATAGATGTGTTTGATAAGTATATCGATCTGGTTGTATGACAGAAATAGTGGGATGGGGAATATTTATCTTATAAGCAATACCTGTTTATCAATCGTGTTCCAATTCAAACATTTAACTGTTCAAAAGTATGTTTGTATATCAATCATGTACCAGTTCCGGTTTTACATGCATTCCTTATAGGTGAAAATAATTCAGTTCCCTCTTCTGTTAAGCATTCCTGCATATATCGATACTACTCATGCGAACTCACGATACCGCACACGCATGCCAGAGAGGCATTTTGTCAACTGCATCACTGCGATATACATTTTATGACAAATGCTCGTGTAACTAGTCTATATATATACACAGCTTTTGGGTGGATATGACCGCTTGTCAATAACATTGGTGTTGCCAATAATATTGGTACATACAATCTATTAACTGTTTATCCATTTATAGTCGCTGGTCATGGTAGAATGGGGGTTATGCAATTGGTGAATCCAGTTTCTCAGTCTATCATATGACGTCATAATGAACTGCGTCACATGTAGACTGACGTCATAATCAAGTACTTCATGGATGACGTAATCAAGTCCGTAACAGACGCTTAATAGTCCGTCAACGTGTACGAATTATGTCTTTGCTATTTAATAAACATTCTTTTGAATACCGGTATTTTGAAACTAAATTAATTGGTTTCAAAATATTCAACAGTTTATATGTATAGTTTTCTGGAAATTGAGGTTCAGAGAGTGCATGGATCGATTGATCCCAAAGCTGACAAAGCGTGGCTGGAGCTTAGCTAGTGATTCCTCCCTTGGTTTACATCCTCACCATGACCTGAAATTGGGGTCTTACTCTATATGAATGTGATAGTGCACTGCATCACTCCATTTGGAGGCAAGGTACCTGGTGCTAGACATTTGAAGAACAACTGTATCATTGCTTTGTCACAAGTGCCGCGTGGAGGCGCCTATATTTGGACCCATAAGAAACCGTATCAAAGTAGGCATACACAAATTGTTGTTTCTAACCGGACCTTATTAATGGCTGGTGAACATAATAAATAACTAACTTAGCCTACGATCTAGAATAAATTTCTCCACGTGAACACGACGATCGTCCATCATCAAAATATATTAGAGAATAATTAACATTATTTTCAGACCGATATGAGTACCTACCCTACATGTCAAATTTTACTAAGTAGATTTAGCGGCTCCATGTTTAATTCTAAAAGCAACAATGACATCATTGACTTTCAAAGGCGTATATAACGTGGACATCGATGTCGCCGCTTTTGTTTCCTCACAGTCGTTGATTGTTTTAATAAAGCCAATTGAAAAACAAACCGTATTCACTTCTAGCACCTCTGGAACCTTCTTTCGTTAAAGGTTCGCCACTGCGATACAACATTGTGTAACACTTGAGTAAACACCTTTAGGCAGACGAACAGGGAATCAGAAACTTGTGTAACTGGATATTGGCCCCCTGCGCCGTTGGCCAACGGGCGCGCAGATATCAAATTCGGTATTGTTACCAAACTCCATATTGGTTGCTGCGCCTTTGGACAACGAGCGCGCAGATATCAAATTAGATATTGGTCCCATGCGCTCTGATCAAATTCGATATTGGTCCCATGCGCCGTTGACCAACATGCGCGCCGATCTCAAAATCGATATTGGTATCAAACCCCATATTGGTCCCTGAGCCGTTGGTCAACGGGCGCACCGATATCAAATTCGATATTGGTCCCCTACGCCGATATCAAATTCGTTATTGGTCCCTCTATTGGGCGGGGCCAAATGTAAATGTGGTCATCCACTCCACATTGATATGGGTAACTCGATCACATTCCAAATTTAGTTGAATTCCATCCTATAGTTTCGGATGAGTTGCATTAATCAATTTTTTGACCTTTTGACCACCATCCCCCACCCACCCCTAGGGGCGGGGTCAAATGTAAACGTGCTATTGTACTCCACATTGATATGAGTAACTCACATAACAAATTTGGTTGAATTCTGTCAAACGGTTTCAGAGGAGATGCGTTACAATCAATTTCCGCAGGTTCAAATTTGAAATTTTGAAACCCCTCCCCTGAGGTGGAGACAAATGTAAATGCCAAATGGGCTCTTGCTCTCAGCAATCATATGGGTAACTCGCATATCAAATCTGGTTGAGTTCCGTCTAACGGTTTTAGAGGAGTTGTGTTACAAGTGATTTGACCTTTGACCCCTGCCTTTGGGGTGGAGCAAAATGTAAATATCATCTTGCAAAGCGGAATCATATGGGTAACCCACATACCAAATTTGGTTGAATTCCAGCCACGAGTTGGGAGGATAGCGTGACAGACGGACGGACGGAGGAGATTACAATATTCCGACGTTTTTTTTAAACGTGGACATAATAACCAGGGTTTGATAGCCGTGTCTATTCAATTGATCCCGGCTGTGGCTTGAAATGAGTGAACTGCGTGTTACATCGACCGCATAGTCGGGGAGAATTGCAAGACAGTACGGGTACAACGTAACAGTATGTTATTATTACCTGAACACTTGCCAATCTTATCTTAAATGGAGATCCGGGAGGGAGGGAGGGAGGGAGAGAGCTGGAGGGAGGGAGGGAGGCAGGGGGGGGGGGGGGTGGAGGAAGGGAGGGAGGGTTTCAAACACACACATCTGGTACTGGGTATGCCAATAAATGCAACCGTTAGAGGAAGCTTCAGCTAGGGGGGGGGGGGGGGGTGAATGTAGTTATCACTTATCCATGTTACCACACGGTAGACATAACGCAACTCGTTAGCCATAGTCGGTCATCTGCCTAAGAGAAGGAAGCCTCCAAATTCAACTCCAATGCCTTGTGGTGAGTTCTTGGATGAACAAAGGCTAAAGGCAGGGCAATAACAGAAACCCATGTTCCCTCTGAAGATGGAATATATGACTGGGGACAGAAATGGAAAACAGATATATGTACATATGTTCCTGTTAATGGCTTCACAGATACAGCCAGCATTGTAGAGTGGTTGCTGCAAACCATCAGATGTCATGGAAGCAGTTCTACCAATTTAGAGGTCCGTGCGTTTGAAACGGAGGTTACATAACACTGAAGAAGGTGAAACACACACACACGCAGGCACGCACTCACGCACACATTGAACAACTCTGGGTTGTGCTGGAAGTATTTTCCATTGTACTTGAGATCAAGCGAACTGTTCTAGGAAGAACACATGTTAGTCCAGCATTACGTCCAACATTCTTACGTACCAATACCAGGTCGGAGCCCTGAGAGGCTATTAATATGATTAAACAGTTCAGCAGTACCTTCTTTTAGTTCTTTAGTACCAATAGAATCCGTGGTGGAAAACACCCACCCACCCACCCACCCACCCACACACACACACACACACACACCACCCAAGCCTCCCTCACACCCCATGGACACAGCCCAGCTTCTAGAAATGAAGATATGAATGCACCAATATATGCATTAAGGGACGTCGCAAAAAGATCCACAGGAAGATAACCGAATAGAAGAAATTTACTGGACTGGACAACGGGTCAGCTAGAACGTTCATCCGTACTACATTCTTCATGTAGTATGAACTGCACCTAGAAAAATATATATAGATTCCTGGATCAGATCCATGTTTCCAGGCAAAAAGATGGTGACCGACTCCCTCCCTGTGTGTTCAGATGGGCCACTACTCAAAGAGGACTGTCAGGCAAGAGGTGTTGCTTATGCAAACATCCCGACACAACATGGAACACAAAATCTGACCAAAATTAATCTCAACGGAACTGAAACTAGTCATTACAGAACTGGATGCCAAAACTGAATCTGCAGTGGACCTGCAATTCTTTGACACTGAAAGAGATGATGCATTATGCACAGGATAGCTATATTAGCTACACTGAAAGGATAAACTGTACGACTGAAGAATCGACTCGTATGCACATGACCAATCACATATAGGTGATAATCATAATGATGAGAGCTCTTCATGTCAACCGTATTAAGGAACATTAGTATTGTCACATTCCCCATAATTAGAAGCGTGAACATCCTTATGCCAACTGATTGAGCAAACATTATTTTTAACAGACTCATAGAGCGAGCAGTTAAATTCTCTGTCAAACATTCCTGTGTGGTTGAATGACTGCTATGCCTAGATAATGATCTATCTTCAGCATATTCCCTGGCTATAGTAGTAAAGACAATGACGCCATTTGAGGAGATGAAGGCTCAATCTTTTCGAACTCGAATGAACGTGGTTAGATTTCGATTTTGAGACTTGTTAACTCATAACAGTGCACTTTTATGCCTTTTATGTTTTGACGTTAAAAAAATGACAAGGGTGGGTTTTAAGCTTCTCAACCACTTATTGTATGTCCTGGAGGTGCAAACAACAGCATCCACTTTATTATCTGATTTTTCCACCACACAATGTGTATCCCAACTCAACAACACTATTAAGTAGAAGTGTGTAAAAGATTATTCCATAATGCTTGAATGGGAGCTCAACTGTGAATAATGTGTCCCCCTGGCTTTGCTAAAGCTAGCCTATAATACAACAAGAGGACAAAGGGGCCTGTATCGCTCACCTGGAACAAAGGCACTTCAACTATAAAGGCCACTGGCATTAAATGGAACCATAATGAGTTGACCAGAATTGTAGCATGAAGACAGCGGCAATGTTTCTTTATGTATCAACTTCCATTGATGGCCCTTATTCCCTAATCATATTTCCCAAATTTCTTCCTAATCCATTCAGAGGTTCTGGAAAAGTGGTTTTCCAAAAAAATAAGTCATCCAAGATGGCCACCCAATCAAGTTCCATTGAACAAACTTGGTTCAGCTGGTGCCCTAGGTGATGTTGTGTGATCCCCAAGTGGTTTCGGAGAAGATTTTAAAAGACATTTTTAAACATCTGATAAAAATCAAAGATGGCCACCGGCCAAATTAACCGACTGACTTCGTTTGAACAAGTCAGTATCTGTATGCCATAAGGATGCTTTAGGTCAAATATATTCCAAAATCAAAGATGGCCACCGGCCAAATTGTCCAATCAGATTCATTTGACCATATATAATTGAAATCAACCCAGTGGTTCTCGAGAAGACATTTTAAATTTCCCATTGCTTTAGTATGGGAATTCCTGGCAGGAAACCGATCCAGGTTGGAAACCAAACCGTTTATCCGACAGTTTCGAAAGTGGCAAAATTGAAATCGCCATAACCAAAAACCTATATAAAACCAATTTACACTTAAAAATCTATCAAATAAAAATATCTAAAATGGCCACCAAGCACACTACATTTTGATTGGTCCACAGCGGCCTTGTTTTTTTATGTATGAACCTCCCTTGGACGTTCTTTACTGGCCCTTAGTCCCAAATTATATCTCACAAATTTCGGCCCAATCCCTTCAGTGGAGAAGTAATTTTCGCGAAAACTAGGTGATCCAAGATGGCCACCAAAGTATTTAGCCAATCAAGTTCCCTTGAACAAAATTGTTTTAGTTCTTCCACTGGATCATATTTTATGAGTTTTGAATCGATGCCCCAAGCGGCTACGCAGAAGATATTTAAAGACATTTCGCAAAATATGCCAAAGTCCAAGATAGCCGCCAGCCAAATTGGCTGATCCGCTTCGCTTGGTCAAACTTGGATGCCTATGTGTTAAGGATTATTCTTGCCAAATATACTTGAAATCGGCCCAGTGGTTCTCAAGAAGAAAACATTTAAAATTTCATATTGCATTAGTATGGGAGTTTTGGCGGGAAAACGATCCAAGATGGCCGCCAAACCATTTATCCATTTCGAGACACAAATTTGAAATCAGCATACTCAAAAATATATAAAACCAATTTTGGCTTCAAAATCCATCAAATAAAAAAGTCCAAAATGGTTGCCAATTCGTTACATTTTGATTGGTTCCGTGCGGCCATATTTCTTTACGTCTCAACTTCCCTTGAACAAACTCCAATGCCCCTTATTCCCTAATTATATCTCCCAAATTTCTGCCCAGTTCCTTCAGCGGTTCTGGAGAAGAAGTTGTTTTCAAGAAAACTAGGTCATTCAAGATTGCCGCCGAACTATTTGGCCAATCAAGTTCTCTTGAACAAACTAGGTTCATCTCTTACCCTAGATTTGGCCCAAATTGGCCGATTGGCTTCGTTTGATCAAACTTAGATCCCTATGCCCTAAGGATGCTTCCTGCCAAATATAATTGAAATCAGAACAATGGTTCTTGAGAAGTTGTTTAAAGGAAAAGTTGATGGACGATGGATGAATTTTCATTGTTCCAACTCAGATCTGCTTTGTTTAGACTGCCCATAAATTGTGCCACACAATCCCAAAAATAGATAACAACAAATTTTGTGAAATGGATAATTTTCAAGAAAAGTACTTAGCTTGGAGGCCAAGGCTTTTACGCTAGGGCCATTTACCATTTAAATGGTGAATGCGCAAATTATACTTCAAGATAACTATGAAATTCAACCAAAAAGATTATTGTCAATTCTTCTTCAATCAATCAATCAATCAATCAATCAATCAATCAATCAATCAATCAATCATCATAGTGACAGACTTAAGCCTGAAGCAGCTTGTGAGTCCCTAGTGTGAATGATTGAATTTGTTAAAGTTTAATTACCGATAGTCAAATAATATATTATCTCGTTGAACTATTTGTCTAGTCTGGTTTTGAAGATATCTATGTTTTGGGCTAGCACAATGTTTTCAGGTAGCGAGTTCCAATGTGAGATTACTTGTGAGAAGAAATGTTTTCTAGTATTGTTGTGGCAAAAATTTGTTTGAATCTTGAGTTTGTGACCACGCGGTGTCACGTGTGCAGTGTGATTATTTGTGAAGAGTTGATCTGCGTCTGTATTGTACATCCTGTGTAGAATTTTGCATGTTTCAATCAGATCACCTTGGAAGCGTCTATATTTCATTGACAGAAGCCTAAGTGCGCTTAATCAATCTGTCTAGCTTAGGTGTTTGAGGGTAGGGATAAGTTGTGTTGCTCTACACTGAACCCTTTCTATTGCTCTTGACTTCCTTAAGCTTGAGCTAAGACTTTGCTAGCAAAAATATCAACCGCAAAGGACACAGGATTATGCCAAACCAATCAGGATCTTACTGGTGGCAGAAGCAATATCTGTAGAAAGAATAGATATTACTCACCGATTAAGGAAACCAAGGGAGATAATTCAATGGTAATTGAATGTGAGAACAATGAGTAACCATTCATGATAGCTGTGAATCAGTATCGTAAGTCAATAAGACTACCAAGTTAAACTACCGGTCAAGGAATTGTAACTGCTAAGACACTAAGATTTACTCTGCAACCTTTCGGCAAACTATGTAAATTCTCACAAAATATTCCAAACATTTCCTACTGACTCCAATATGTATTAAGTAACATTGAAAGGCCAGCCAATGCATGCCAACTATTTGCATGTAATTCACTTTTCCAGAGTAGCTATCTATCATCTGATGTCATAATCAGCTAAGTGGCGTGTATCGTGATGTCATAATCATTACATCATAAATGATTCTATTAGGCCCGTCTTTAACTCTTAATAGTCTGACACATTATACGGATTGTATGTCTCTACTATTTAATAAACATGCTGTTGAAGATTTTGGAAATAATTTGAATGGACGCTGTTGCAACAGCGCCCAGTCAAATTAGTTTCAGAATATTTAACAGTTTACCTGTATAGGTTTCTGGAAATTGATAGTCAGAGTTCAGAGATCCATCGATCCCAACACGAGTGAGGTGTGGGTGGAGCTTAGCTAGAGATAGGCGGGGCATAGCTAAAAATGGAAAGGTTCATTCTCACTGTTCACTGCTGAATATACTACAATATTACGTCTTCTCTCATCACTGAGACATGTAATAAATTTCATTGGCAGATTGATATCTTTGGAATATATTTTCTAAATATGGATATTATTATATTTCCTTTGCAAAAATAAACTACATTATCTAATGGATATTCCAACAACTTTCATCAGGATTAACTTGGCTAGTTATAGGAACTGAATAAACAAGGATGACAATCAAAGATTGCTGATCTCTGCCCCCTCCACCCACCCCATTCCCCTTTCCTCATTATCAGTCTTATATTGGCCTATTTCTTGAATTGTGTCCCCATGACTTTGACCTCTGCCCTTTTTTACCCCAAAATCGATAGCGTTTTGCGGACCACCAAGGACAAGCTCCCACCCAAGATTGGTAAAGATCCCTTCAATAGAACTTGAGTGATCATCCGGAAACGCAATATTACGTAATTAATTAGGTCACCATGACCGTGACCTTTGCCTGTATGATGCCAAAATCCATAGGGTTCTTTGGATCACCAAGGACAAGCTCTCACGCCAGATTGGTAATGATCCCTTCAACAGAACTTGGCGGTATCACATGAAAATGAAAGCCTGAATGGACGGATGAACAAATCAAACCCTATATTCCCACCCACCCCTTATATTTATTTGGGGTCCATAATTCTTATGGAGTTCTAGTAGACATGCTTACTTCTTCTTAGTATTCATTGCAAACTATTAATTTGATGAACACTGTTCAACTAAAATGTATTACCTGGCTGAAGTTGACTTTGCTATATCATGTGAGGCAAGAGCGATGAATGATTTAAATGCTACTATAACGGGAATTCAGAACTAGATTAGTTGGTGGATGACATGTCATCGCAAATTCCCACATTCACCGCTTTGAACGTTTGACACACCCCACAACCCACCCCCGGGGCTGGAGCCAAATGTAAACGTCTGCTCATCCACTCCACATTGATATGGGTAACTGACATACTTAATTTGGTTGAATTCCATCCAACAGTGTCAGAGGAGTTGCATTACCGTCAATTGTATGACCTTTTGACCACCAGCGCCCACCCCTGGGGGCGGGGCCAAATGTACATGGGCTCATCCACTCCGCATTGATATAGGTAACTCACATACCAAATTTGATTTAATTCCACCTAATGGTTTGGGAGACAGCGTGATGGACGGACAGACAGGCGGACAGAGGCGATTACAAAATCCCCAACGTTTTTTTCAAAACGTGCGGATAACAACACTGGTAAGGCATGGTGTTTCCACTTCATTTTCTTAACCCAAACAAGTATTATCAAGCTGGACATAGATACTAAATTTGATTGTAAACCATGAACAAATGACAAAATATGCCACAATTCTTACTGGAGGATGATGATGATAAACATAAGACAAATCCACAGTGAATTTTGCAGTTTTCCAATCTGCCTCAACTATCTAAGACTAGTGGCATGGGGCTGCTTGTCGAGCCTTAATGACATTCTGAAAGCTTGAATATTTCCACATAATTCTCAGATCAGATACCACATGCCGGATGTCATTTGATCACTATGTCAATGTATCTACTTCATATAGGGCTTGACAAATTTTGCGTACGCTTTCAATGGATGAATCCATCTGTTGCTCAAGGGTATGATGTCATAATCAATTACATCACATGCAGGCTGATGTCATCATCATAATTGACAGATATACTTTGTTTTGAAGCGGGAATAGTCTGTCAAGTGTATGAATAGCATATCGTTGATGGATTTACTATTTAATAAATATTCCATTGAAAATTTTGAAACTAATTTCACTGGGTGCTGTTCAGCAACACCACACAGTCTAATTAGTTTCAAAATAGTCCACAGTTTACCTGTATAGTTACTGGGATTCTGGGAATTTAGAGTTCGATCAATCCCAAGACAGGCAAAGTGTGGGCATAACTTAGCTAGAAATGGATCCCTCTACATTGTTTATTATCTCAGACATCATAAACATCGTCTATGGGTCGCTAACCGGATATAAATGAGGAAAATATTCATCATTTCAACAAAGAATATTGGTATATTAATAATATACATACAATAATAACAATAAAATAACAATGATGTAAATTATATCACATATTATAAATACAATTTTTATTGGTAAATTACGATTAAGGCATGTGTTATTATTGGAGTGCGCCTTTATCAGTTTGAAGGCACACAATTTAACACGACCAACTCATTTGTTTATCGCGGCGAACAGTAAAACAATTATTGAAAATTTTAAAACATTGCCCGTTTGAATGCTGAATTTTTACAGACATGTCCCGGGAGATATAACTCTAGACTGGATATGAATATTTTAAAAAACAATTTGACTGAAATTGCTGGTGTCTAAGGCATAAACAACTTTCAGTCAAAATGTTTTCAAAATATTTATCCAGTCTCGTGTTATTGCACATGGAAATTCTTGTCTCATGGCTTAATTACAACAGGCAGATGGTTAATGGCAAAGCTGGCGATAAATAGCATCTGCATGCTGGTTCATGAGAAATGTCCATTTGCCGGACAAGAGAAGACTATTTAAAAAAATTTACCACTGGAATAACTGGCTCGCTTATTGACATTAAAGACTGCTTTGGTCAACTTGACCATTATAGGGTTAACTGTATGCTTGTCATGCTTCAGCATATTACTCCATTAAAACTCTGACAAGCGATATTGGGTACTAATAGCTTCCAGTAAAATTAGTTTCAAAATATCCAACGAAAGTTTTTTAAAACAATATAATGGTTAAGAATGACCAAGAAACTCCAAATTTGTGTGAATGAACATATCTCAAGACATCTGTAGCAGCCATTTTTGTATTGTCTTTACTGACACAAAGAACCAAATGAATACCACAAATAACTTTACCACCATACCACAAAAGGCACTCAATTTTAATTAAGTTTGTGGAAGATAAATTGTAAAATTATGTATTTGATAGTAGCAAGGAAGTTGATCTGCAATGGTTCATACTTCTAAATCAACCTAGCTATTGACAAGACCGATTAAGACAATTAATATTTATAAGATCATATGTACGCTTGTTCTGTTGACACCGTTTTTGATAACCAGAACGGAAGACGACAACAATATATGAAATAACATCACCATATACTCTTGCATGACATGAATAAAAGGCAGACGAACGAAATCCAGATGCAACATTAACTAACGTTACCATGGAAGCTGAATTCGTAGTAAAATACACACCTTACATGTTATAGAATTGATATTCATAACGCTCAAATAAATTAATTATAATATATAATTATAATCATTAAATTTATATCTATAATTTTTATTAGAATATAATAGAACAATGAATTATGTAAAATTTAATTTATCTACATGTAATTTATATAAATTGTTTATAAAAACTATACATCAATTTTTTATTTATGAGTAAAGGTTCATATATCACACACATATCACTGATGCACAAGGAAACAACTAGGTGCAAGGTGCTGTACCTAAGTTCTCCTATGAAATAAAATCAGCGTATCCCAATTTCAAGGTAGCAATGTATGAAAGCAGTTGAATATTTAATTTTGAAATTAATTTGACTGGAAGCTGTTGTTGCCTAAGGCAACAACAGCTTCCAGGCAAATTAATTTTAAAAAAATTTAAGAAGAATATTTCTTATATCGCAAAGTAATTGGTGTATCTAGTATGTAGCACTGAACGGGTCAAAATTTCCACTAAAGTTGGTCAACACTAAAATAATTTCTAAGATTCAGGTCAGCAAATAATAGGATAGCTATAAATCAGATGTCCAAATATTAAGATTTTCTATCATCCTATTATCAAAAAATAATAGGATTTCTTATGTCTTATCACCAAACAATAGGATTTCTTATAAGTCTTATCACCAAATAATAGGATTTCTTATAAGTCTTATCACCAGATAATAGGATTTCTTGTAAGTCTTATCACCAGATAATAGAATTTCTTATAAGTCTTATCACCAAATAATAGTATTTCTTATAAAGATGACATATCTGACACCTGCCGACATAACTAGATATAGACGTGACAGAACTGGGTTAAATGTGCCTGAGATCGAATGTAACAAATAACTAAGTCTGATCACCAAATAATAGTATTTCTTATAAAGATGACATATCTGACACCTGCAGACATAACTAGATATAGACGTGACAGAACTGGGTTAAATGTGCCTGAGATCGAATGTAACAAATAATTAATTCTATCACATGACTAAATTTCAATTGGCTTAGGTATTGGTTTCCTGACATGTCTCATATTTGAGCCTGGATCTGAGGGCTTGAATGGGGCATGTTTCCCATAAGGTCTCGGAACAGGTAGTTGGTTTTCATCATCAGGTATGTACGCATTGGGGCGTGGCTCTGCCGTTGTCGTGACACCACCCGCCAGACGATACTGTTCTTCTTCTTCTTCAATCTGCAAAAGAAAAAACAGCATAGTGTGGTGTCATATCGAAAATGCTCAGAAGCACTGCTACTGGTAATTTTTGTCTACGTTATGAACAAAAGCATATCAATGACGAAAGCTGAAATGGTGTTTAGAAAAGTTCATTTGCAGGCCCAGAGAAGACAATTTTTGAAAATCTATAACTGGAATGCCTGGCGCGATTCTCGAGCCAGTCATTCCAGTGATACATTTTCAAAAACAGCTTCACGTGGCTTGCAAATGGACATACATTCACAGAACAAAATGTCAATATTCATGACTGATCTCATTAAAAAGGTTGAAATTCAAATACAACATGCAGTAGAAATTAGTCATGATTATTCAATTATTTAATTCTTAATCATATAAATTCACGATTTACAAAATAATCGTGATTTTCGATTGAATCAGATAATCGCGCAAGCCTAATGACTATAAATCTTCTTCACCACATAATATGTGATCACTATTCCACATCACTCTGAAAATATTATGCGTCCATAATATGCTTGATCTATTTTCAATGTCCCAAGTTTATTTTCATAGAATTACACAATACCGAAAACATGTCCAAAACATGTGTGAACATGCTATATTTGTGACTTAGATGGATTGGTCAGAAATGTAAAAAAAATTGATAGACTGGTAGACAGACTGACTTGTACTATTTGTGAGCAGCAACCAAAAATAAACCAAAACAATTTGGCCACTAAACAATCACATAATATCTTCAACAATAACTAGGTTAGGCCTACAAAATTTTCGAGAATCACCATTTGATAAAAAAAAATCAAACTTCTTCAAGACGATAGTGAACAATGTTTGGAGGCATTTGAACATTCTGAAATTTCCGTGACTGGATGACATTGACACCCCTGGCAGAAACATTTTCCAGTCAAAGAAATTACAAATATTCAAAAGCTTGTCATTGGATTTTATTGGTAAATAGCAGTGTGTATACAACCCTAAATCAGCCAAGCTCATGCACTAAGACCTCATTTAACATTGTGATGTACAATATATCGATATGTCGCGATATAATCTAAGGCAATATCATGCCTGGCTTTGTATTTGTTGGCTCCAATACAAAGCCAGGAGAGGACGTTATTGTAAATTTGTTAAGGGTGCTATGAGGTGACCTCACGAAAGCAGGACTTGCTACACTCAAGTCAACAATAGACCAGTGGAAGCTAAGGATTTCAGCTGAGGACAAGACACAGTGGGCAAAAGCGAAGAAGGACTGATTGCAGCTGAAGGATGTTTCTACTACTACAGCTGCAGAATACAGTAATCATACAATATCATGCCTACACTACAGCTCATAAATAATTGATTATATTTCCAAAATAAAAACCTGTTAGTTCATAGAATTTTTAACACAATGTAAAAAGTGTTCTGCTGAATATTTTGGACTTAATTTGATTGCAGGTCATTGCAGCTGCCTTAGCAAATTAAGTTCAAAATATTTAACCAGCACATTGTATTTCGTTTTCGAAACATTTAAAGTTATTTCTGAGTTGTACAGTGCCTAAAGTATGTGATATCTCACAATCCCCTGTCACTACAGCTATTGTTGAAACACATTTGTCCAAACTTGAAACATCATGTACAAACAATAATATGATGAGGCTCGCGTGATTAATGCTTTGAGTGATTACGATCGATTATTTAAAAATAATCGTGATTACTCGATTAATCAACTTGAGTACAAATTACCAGGAAATAACAACAAATGAATATCAATGACGGAATCTGCAATGGTGTTTAGAAAAGTTCATTTGCAAGCCAAGAGAAGACTATTTTTGAAAATGTATCACTGGAATGCCTGGCTCGATTCTCGAACCAGTCATTCCGGTGATACATTTTCAAGAATAGTATTCTCATGCCCTGCACTGAGCAAAATGTCAATTTTAATGACCGATTGCATTAAAGAGTAATTAAAAGTACGTTTTGAAATATTTTATGCAATAGAAATTATTCACGATTATTTGATTATTTAATTTTTAATCAAATACATTCACGATTTAAAACATAATCACGATCTTCAATTTAATCACATAATCATGCAAGCCTCATATGATGCTTAACCCTTTAACACACATATCAGCCAGAAATGGCTTTAGCGGTGGTCTTGAGAAATGTCCATTTGCAGACCAAGAGAAGACTACGTTAGAAAATTTACAACTGGAATGACTGGCTCGCTAACCGAGCCAGTCATTCCAGTTTTAAATTTTCTAAAATAGCCTTCGCTTGGTCTGTAAATGGACAATTACTATGAGAAAATTTAAATTTTCTTAACCAAATTCAAGTGTTAAATGGTTAATAGCAATGTCTCTGACTTGATTTAACCCTTTAATGGTAAATAATTGTTTAACAAATATAAATTTTTACATAGTGAATGTTTATTTGCACGCAAAGTGACTATTAAAAAAAATTTATCACTGGAATGACTGCCTCAGTTATCGAGTCGGTCATTCCCATGATAACATTTCAAAATAGCCTTCTGTTGTCCCGCAATTTTGAACATTTCGCAAGACTGTTGAAAAGGCTGGTTTTGCTTGACTTTACCAGCAAAGTGTTAACCCACTATGTCAAAATTCTATTTTTTACAGGTTCGATGGCGAAGAATCAATTCAACAATTTTGGTGGACAATGTTGCTGCTTACGACCGCACCATCTTCTCAAAAATTTGTTGAAAAATTAACACCAGTTCATCTTTTAATTTAATTTGAAAATAAAAAATTTTAACATCAGAATGGTAAGGGTTAAATAACCAAATGCTACTTACAAACTGCCTGTCCTCATCTTCACGTGATTTCTTATCCAGATCACGCAGATAACGTAACCATTCCCTCTCCGCTTCACTACTCGGCGGCTGTCCTTTCTCCATTCTTGTGTATGCCTGTTCAAGAGCGCCCTCATGGTCATGTAGGTCATGTTGATGACGCAACGCGAGGGCTTGGTTCATAGAGAGTTCTGACACTAAAGCCATCATTTTCCTCGTCATGTCTTTGATCTCTCCCTGGATTTCATTTACCTGTATATGAATAGATATACTGAGTAGAAAATACAGTCTGAGACATTTAAATAGTATGTATACACATTTCAAGATCATATATTAATAGAACAGCCAATGTGGATACAGTAACATTATTATTCATGTTTCTGTTATAGGTCAAGTAGGCTGATGGTCTAAATGGTGGTAAGGTTTCTTGACTCTTTAACACTTAAATTTGTTACAAGAAAATTTCTATTTTTTATTCAAAATGTCCATTTGCAGGCCAAGAGAGGACTATTTTTTAAAATTTACCTCTGAAAAGTCATTCCAGTGGTAAAATGTAAAAAATAGTCTTCTCTTGGCCTGCAAATGGACATGTTTTAAGAACACTGCCGAAGCCATTTTTGGCCGACTTGAGGGTTGAAGAGGTAATCACTGAAAAATTATGAGAAAATTCTTAGTCAAGTTCCAAGTATGATCACTGACATACACTCACACTCACATGCCTGCACTCTCATTCATGCCGTCATATGCATGCACACACAGATCAGATGCAAGTACTCACACACATGCACCCATATGCCTACACCCACGCATGCCGCACACACTCCAATATATATGGAGATGTGCATCTCATTTTTGGGGAGAAAAGATGTTAAATTACTAAGATATGTGACTAACCCTTTAACGTTTGAATTTGTTCAACAAAATTTAGATTTTCTCATTGAAAAACTCCATTTGCAGACGAAGAGAAGACTATTTTTGAAAGTTTACCACTGGAATGACTGGCTCGTTTATCGAGCCAGTCATTCCAGTTATAAATTTTCAAAAATAGTCTTCTCTTGGTCTGCAAATTGACATTTCTGAAGACCACTGTAGAAGGCGTTTTTGGCTGGTTTGAGTGTTAAATAATTAAGACCATGCATACCACTCACTGCCTTAACATCTGTCAATTTTCATGACAAAGTGATATGTCATTATGATTGTGTCATTAGCTAACAAGCGACTAATTTGATTAGAACATCAGATGACAGTGCGATTCCCCCCCATTAGTGGACATACCGGTATTATTGTTTTGATGACTGAATATAATGTTTGCTAACATATTTTGCTTTTCAGTTGAATGGCAAACTTTTACCAAACTTTCTGGAGAATTTTCATTGAAATTATCTGAGAGATGTAAGCATGTTACACACATCTTACTTTATAAAGTGACAATAGCTACGGCCCAGCACAATGTATTTCTTCTGGAACTCACTCAGCATGGTACTGTATGCTGTTCAACAATTTTTCTTAACAATTCCATTGGTCAAGATTCGTCAAGAAAATTAAAACCTTTGCTTAATGAATATCAATTTAAATGCAGAACAATGGAAGATTATTTCTGAAAATTTACCATTGGAATAACTTGCTCGGTTATCGAATCAGCCATCTCGGTCATAAGATTTCAAAAATACTTCCTTGGCCAGCAAATTGTTACCGTGCCGATTAAATGGTTAAACAATAACTTGTTGCTTGGACCGCTCAAACAAATCACTATACATTGTCTGCAATAGGGATGTTATCTAATTATCCACGGTTATATGTCATGAAAAGTAGATTTTTAGAAATATATACAACTCATTGATATATAACTGTTAGAAAGCACAGATAATAGAGGAACCCAATCTGTCACTCAAGTATCGATGTTATAATCAATTACATCATGTATAGGTTGACGTCACACTCATAATTGACAGATAATAATCCATCATAAAGCTAGAATAAGCCATCAGATGCATGAATTGTAAGTCTACGATGGATTTACTATTTAATAAACATTCTCTTGAATATTTTGAAACTAAATTAACTGGGTACTATTTAACATGGGATTCGGGGAAGTCAGGGTTCAAAGTATATAAATTGATCCCAACACGACAAACACATACGCGGAGCTTAGCTATAGATGGGCGGGGTATAGCTAGAATTAGATTCATCCATGGAATGAGCTAACCTTCTTAGCAAGCGTTAGCGTATCCTCTTTGCCGGTCTCTGCCTTGTTCTTTACACGATCAGCAAGCCGCGTCACTTGCTCAAAGACGAGATCCTTCTCTAGAAGCTTTTCTTCCTTTTCGGCTAAGCGCATTTCCAGCTAAAGAGATGAAGAGAAACAGTGTTTTAGCTGAGCAGTATTCTAATACAGAAAATATTAAAGAACATAATGATATAAACACCTCTCTAGATCAATTTATTATTAAGAAACTTATTACATGAGTGTAATGAATTAGAAAGTTCACTGACTAGACATTTGCCGATATTCACGATGGCTACATAAAAAATCCACCGCTGAAATTTCTGTAACAAAGTACTGAAGCCTACCATGCAAGGATCCTTCCAGCCAAGCTTGTTAAAATCAGTCCAGCACTTATTGAGTGCGAGTCTTAACCAAGTTACTGGACATTTTCCAAAATACAAGAATGGCTGCCAACTACATTGATCAGTCAAATTTATGTAAAGAAGTTCTGAAGCCTACTAGCTTATGATGGTGTTCGTCCAGCTAGCTTTCGCTGAAATTGGGCTAAAGGTTAGTGAGTAGTCAAATTTCCTTTAGTTACCATTTTTCGAAACCCTAAAGAACATTTTTGAAAATTTACCACTGGAATGACTGGCTCGGTAACCGAGCCATGCATTCCGGTGGGAAATTTTCAAAAATAGTCTTCTCTTGGTCGGCCAAACATGCAAGTGGAAGCAGACTATAAAACCATGACCTATACCTATAAATGGACATTCACTAAGCAAAATCTAAATTTTCTTGACCAATTGTGAGCATACAAGGGTTAATTATTAATACCTCTTCAAGTTTTTGCTGTAGGTCTGCTGGTGATAGATCTTTTCCCTCCAGGAAGTGAACACGGCTCTCATCATAAGGATTCTCTAACTGTTTCTCCAGTTCCAGCATCCGATCCTGACATTGTGATAACTGAGAACAGAGGACAGCAATGAACATCAAATAATCACAATACACTCAAACCTATGTATACAGAAAACATGACATTTGTCAGGGATGGGGCGGTGGTGGGTGTGGCAGGAATATGAGTGTAGGCGGTGTGGAGATGGTGGATCAATTGTCACCACTTGTCTTAAAACACTCAGTTTTCAAACCACAAATTAAAGAGTATTTCCTATGGCTATTGACTAACAGTAATTAAGCCACCTGTCTAGCACGTTAATGGTTAAGTCAGCTAAAAATGGCATCTAAAATGGTCTTAAGAAATGTCCATTTACAACTATTAGAATATTTTTGACAATATACTACTAAAATGACTGGCTTGTTAACAAAGTCAGTCATTCTGGTGGTAAATTTTCAAAAAATGTCTTCTAGCCTGCAATTGGATATTCTTTAAGCAAAATGTTGGATTTTCATGACCAATCTTGACAATTAACCTTTTAACTGTTGAAATCCCAGTATCTCAAATTCAATGCAAACCCCCATGAAAAGCTGTTGCATATTTTAAAACTAATTTGACTGGAACATTTTGCTGCCATAGTCATAATTATATTCAACAGAATATCACTTACATGATCATACAGAAATTGTCATTAGTGTTTTTAAGCATTAAATGTTAAACGGTCATTGCCATAGCTCAAATGAGTTAAAAGTCATCTGAACTAGAATGATCAACCCAATAAGTAAAACAACCAGTAACCATACCCCCCATAGATGAATTGAATCAATTAAGTGACATGTAGGCTGATGTCACAATAAAAAAATGCAATTAATGGTTCTGTCATGAACATTTAAGTCTGTCAAGTGTATGAATTGTATCTCTTTGATGGATTTACTATTTAATAAACATTCTGTTGAATATTTTGAAACTAATTTCACTGGACGCTGCTCAACAGCGCCTAGTCAAATTAGTTTCAAACTATTCAACAGCTAACCTGTATAGTTTATCTTGGAAATAGGATTCTGAGAAATTAGAGTTTAAAGTATATAAATCGATCCAAACATGCACAAAAATTGGGTGGAGCCTAGTTAGAAATGGGTGGGACATAGCTAGAATTGGGTGGCACCTAGCTAGAAATTGGTGGCTAGAAATTAATTAATGGATTCCTCTCTTAGAAGGTAATTCCATACAGTACCTGAATCTGTAGCGTGACCAGCTCATCTTCCATACTGCGCTTTCCAGGCATGCTCTGCATAAGCAGGCCGATGGAACGCTTCTCCTCCGAATGCTGCATCTTTAGGAATCGTATCTCCTCTTCCCGCCCCTGCAACTCCACATTGCCATTGCGGATCATCTGATCTATAATTATACATGTACATTGGAAACTTACAGCGGTTGTTTTTAAATTAATGTTTTCAATGCTATACACATTATGGACACATTTCTTTATGACTTATTAACCCTTTAACACTCGAATTTGTTCAACGAAATTTCAATTTTTCCATAGAAAATGTCCATTTGCAGACCGAGAGGAGTCTATTTTTGAATATTTACCAATGGAATGACTGGCTCGATTATCGAGCCAGTCATTCCAGTGGTAAATTTTCAAAAATAATCTTCACTTGATCTACAAATGGACATTTCTTAAGACCACTGCAGAAGCTGTTTTTGGCTGATGAGTGTTAAAGGGTTAACATGAATATCGTCAATCTGGTACACACATATATTGGTAATATCAACTCTCTTATATAGGTCAGCATTAAAACTCATTGACCATCTTGACAGTAAAAATTTAATATCAGTTTATTTTTCACATAAGTTTCAATACTAACTCACGCTATCATGAATAGGTTCATCTTATCGATAATAAAAATAAAAATAATAATAATAATAATAATAATAATAATAATAATAATAATAATAAAACTGTACTCACCTTGTGTATTAACTTTCTCATAAAAGATGCAAACTTCTTCATTTCTTTCAATTAAATCAATTCCTCTGAAATTAGGTGAAATATATCAAGATATCATATATGTATAATTTCGTATATTAAGTTTCTGGACCTACAACCACAATTGTTGGAATCCAAATATTTGAAAGGTTTTCAAGAAATCAAGGGGGATAACTCTGGTGATCACATCAGAATTTTGGCCCAATGTAATCCCAGTCAAGGACTCTGGCAGAGGCATGTATTTCCGGAATTTGAGCTGAATCCATACAGACGACTGAAGCTATTGAGCGGAAACCAAATATTTTACGATTCTTAAAGAAATCAAGGGGATCACTCTGGTGATGACACGTGTATTTCAGTCAAATTAAATCCCAGTCTAAGTCTCATGCAGAGGCATGTGTTTCCAAAATTAGAACCATATGCATGCAGGCTGCCTGACATGACTGACGTTATCAACCAGAAACCAAATATTATACTATTTTTCAAGAAATCAAGTGGGATTACTCTGGTGATGACATCCAGATTTCAGACAAATGCAATCCCAGTCAATGTCTCATGGAGAAGGATATAGGTTTCTGAAATTTGAACTAAATCCATGCAGTTTAACTGATGTTATCAAGTTGAAACCATACGTGGATACATGAATGGACGCACGGACACACAGATGTATGGATTGGGCCGATTTCTATCGCCCCAGTCGACTATGTTGGAGGACTAAATAAAGATAATACCTTTTATTACGATGTTGTACGGCTGTCTCATAACGTTTCCGTAATTTCACCATCTGTTCCTCTGCCTGGTTTATCATCATATTCAACTTGGCAATGTCCATCTTTTGCTGTTCGCGTTTTTCACGAATCTCTTCCTCAAGGTGGTGCTGCTTAGCCACCTCATTACGGAGGCTGTCACGTAACACTATGCTGTTCATGTGCTTTAATCTCTGCTTCTGCAATAACCTGAAATAGTTACAAATACAGTTAACCCTTTATCAACCATATCAGCCAAAAATGCCTTCTGCAGTGGTCTTCAGAAATGTACATTTGCAGAAAATTTACCAGTGGAATAACTGGCTCGCGAGCCAGTCATTCCACTGTTAAATTTTCAAAAAAAACCCCTTCTCTTGACCTGGCAAAATTTGAGGGCTAAAGGGTTAAGAAATGTTCCCTTTGAGCAAACCATATATAAGGACGTCTTTCGTCTATAAGTAATCGTAGAGGGGTAAATTTCTAGCCAAGCTCCGCCCACATACTGCACGTATTGGGATCGATCTATATACATTGAATCCTGAATTCTCAGAATCCAATTTTCATGGTAATTATACACTCAGGTAAGCTGCTCGATATTTTGAAACCAATTTGACCGGGTGAAAGGCAGCAACAGTCTGCAGTTAAATTAGTTTTCAAAATACTCAACAGTATGTTTATTAAATAGTAAATCCATCAAAGACATAAAATTTGTGTGCTTGACGAACTCCTCCAGCTTCATGACGAAGTATTCTCTGTCAATTATGATTGTGACATCCGCCTTCATGTGATGTACAATGTAATTAATTATGACATCATATACTTGAGTGACAAAGCGGAGTCACTAAGGCATCACAAATCTACTGTATTATTTATGTTATCAACCCTTACCAGTCTGACGTCAATATTCTATCTTTTACTGTGTCAATAGCAGAAACTGGTGTATATTACAAAGAATTTGGTGGACGATGTTGCTGTCTATGACAGCAACACCTTCCACCAATTGGTTGAAACATGAATACAAGTTCATCTTTCAAATTAATTTGAAAGTTAAAAATTTTGACATCAGAGTGGTAAGAGTTAATTTGTGGTTTGACTGTTATATGGTCACAACAGGGGTAAAGAGGATTTCAAACAAGTTTACATTTCATTTATATCTGATCATAATATAGCAACTTTGTGCATTACACACATTAACCCTTCAACACCTACAAGCAAAAAATGCCAAATTCTAGTAATGTAAGTAATGTAAGCTAAATATTCTATTCAATATTTTGAAACTAACTTGATTGAGCTATTGCTGCCTATATGGCTAGGCTTGTGCGATTATTGCATTGAGTGATCGCGATCGATTATTAAAATATAATCGTGATTACTCGGTTAATCAGTTTGGATACAAATAACACAGACATAACACCAAAAGAATATCAATGACGAAAATTGCAATGGTGTTTATAAAAGTCCATTTGCAGGACAAGAGGAGTCTATTTTAGAAAATGTATCGCTGGAATGCCTGCAGGCTCAATTCTTGAGCCAGGCATTCCAGTAATACATTTTCAAAAATAGTCTTCTCTTGTCCTGCAAATGGACATACAGTCACTAAGCAAAATGTAATTTTTCATGACTGATCGCATTAAAAAGTAATTGAAAGTTAGGTTTTGAAATATTTTATGCAATAGAAAATATTCACAATTATTCGATTATTTAATTTCAATCATATAAATTCATGATTTAAAACATAATTGCGATTTTCAATTTAATCACGTAATCCCGCAAGCCTACCTATGGTAACAACAGGTTCCCATCAAATTACTTTCAAAATATTCAACAGTTGTCCTGAATAGTTGCCTTAAATTTCAGACACTGGAATTTCAAGGGTTAACGGTGATTTTATTTGACGAATTTAGATTCAGAAATAAGACTACTCACTTGTCCTTTTGTGACACGGCTGTCCTGAGAATCTCAATTTCATTGGCTAAGATTTTAATTTTTTCACGCATTTCCGCTGCTTTCTGCGTGCTTGTCTGAATCAGGTTCACACACTTGTTCCTTTCATTCTTTATGACATCGTACAGCTGAGCAAACTCCTTCAGTCTGGAAAACATTATGGTTACATCAAACAGATGATAATACAACTTTTTTGAGAGCACCTACATGCCTAGCATTTTGAAAACAAAGAATTGAACATCATGAAGACATGAGATCTAAAGATAATTTGAGGAATGCATTGTGTTATTGAACAGCATCATATTTTTATGAAGGCCTTGCTTCAAACTGGCTGCAGATGAAATTATCAACCTGCAATTTAGCATAAGTATTGTCTGTTTCAAGTGATCTGAATTCTCAACAAATCACAGATTTTCAATGTACAGTAATTCCAGTTTTTGTTTCTTTGTTTTAATGGTCAATCCAGCCAAAACCAGTATTTGCAGTGGTCTGAGGAATTGTCCATTTGCAGGGGACATGAAAACTATTTCGAAATTTTACCACAGAAATGACTTGCTCACGTAACAAGAGGCCCAAGGGGCCTGCGTCGCTCACCTGGAGCACCATCAATTTTTGTCAAAATTGTTGGTGAGTGGTTTAGCAGTCTTTTAAATGAGTTTTTGGACATTTTTGCAAGTGCAATATGGCCGCCAAACACACTACATTTTGATTGGCCCACGGCGCCCATGTTTTTTGATGGATCAACTTCCCGTGAACAAATTTTAATGGCCCAAATTTCGGTCTGATCCCTTCAGCAGTTCTGGAGGTCTGGAGCAGTTCTGGAGGTCATTTTCATGAAAAACTAGGTCATCCAAGATGGTCGCCGAACCATTTGGTCAATCAAGTCCTCTTGAATAAACTTGGCTTACCTCTTGGCCTAGATGAAGATTCCCCAAGTGGTTTCAGAGAAGAGTTTTAAAGACATTTCCTGAAATTAAACGAAATCTAGGATTTCTTTTTTCACGAGAGAGTTGATACTTACCTCCCTAATACTTTTGATATTGCTAAATATTGGCTTTCACTCAATAAACACTCAGATTTAAAACAGTTAGGTGCCCCTACTGGGCAGGGAGTCAGAGCGTAGTCTGGCGGATGCCAGCCCCACCACCGCGCATGCGCAGACTAGCACTTCCTCTGACTAGATTATTGGCTGACACACATGCAACTATTAAGAGCCTGAAGACCGAGCCTCTGTGGGGTGGAGAGGCCGGGTCCGTATCTAGGGAGGTAAGTATCAACTCTCTCGTGAAAAAAGAAATCCTAGATTTCGTTTATTTCACTTCAAGAGTATACTTACCTCCCTAATACTTTTGATATTGCCAGAATTCGAAAGTGAATCTGGCGGGAGGGAGGCGAGGTCAAAAGACCAGCTCATCCCTATACGCTTTTCTGCGTTTAAGGCACTTAAACTTCTGAAACTGTAAGAAAAAACAGTCAGGATTTGACTAACCATCGGATAACACCACCGATGTATGAGAGATGACCGAATGTCATATGCGCTCCCCCCCCCCTCCTTCCTGGGAGGAAGAGTCGACTGACCTCAATGTCCTATACGCTCTCTACGTACAAGTGCCATGTACTACAGGACAGAGACGAAAAAGCTCCATTTTCGTAACTCTCAACAATGAACCACACAAATACACAAACCATCACCATATTAATAACGGGTAATCGTGACAATACAATCAACAACGGACAACACATGAACAAGACTGACCTTGTTGAAAATGGCTGCTGACATCATCTTCCCATTGGCAAAGACTGATGCAGGCCCAAAAAAGTGGGTGTTTCCATAAATTAATTGTGAAATATATAAGTAATGAGGAAAAACCTCCTCAAAAAATATAAACCGATTTATTTTTTCAAAACCGACAAGGCGAGAGGATTAGAGGTGTCACGGAGATAATGGTCTGTAAAACTTGACTCACAGTGCCACTGAGCCACCGACATAATATCATCCACAGGGACCCCATTAAATAGGGCCGTGGATGTCACTACGCCGCGGACACTGTGAGCCTTGGCCACGTCAACCTGCTTCCCGGTAGCGGATTTATGGCAAAACTGAATGCATTCCACAATCCACCTGGAAATGGTGTCCTTAGAAGCCCTCCCATGGGGTTCAATATATGACAACCATAACGCTGACTGGTCGGTGCGCCATGCCGCCGTACGTTGTTTGTACCGGCGCAGCGCCCGGACGGGACACCATGCTTTAGAATTAGGATCATATCTAGTTAAAGCAGGCAAAATAATAGGTTGACCTGGATATTTCAACGACTGATTTTTAGCCAAGAAATTAATCCTAGGTAGCAGCTTAAGGCCTTCCCCTGAAACCACAAAACGGTCATCCTCGGCTGATAAGGCATGAATTTCACTCCTACGCCTAGCCGAGGCCGCAGCAATTAAAAACACAGTCTTCAGTGTTAATAGTTTCATAGAAATGGAACTAAGTGGTTCAAAAGTATTTGCGATAAACTCCAAGACGGAATCACAGGTGGATTCCTTGGTCTTAGATTGCCCATGCCTTTAATTAATACATTCAATGTATTTACTTCATCACTTCCCCTCTTAGCCAAGCAAGGAATAACAGACATTAATGCTGACTTATAACCAGCAATAGAGTTAGGCTTGAGGCTATAGGCATCATAGAGGTGACAGAGGAAATCAGCTACTACTTGAATAGATGAATCCATTGGATCAATACATCTTTTTGAGCACCATTCTGCAAATCTGTTGATTTTATAATTATATGCTCTGGAGGTTGACCCCCTCCTGGCTTTGGCCATAAACATGGCTGCTTGCTCAGAAAAGCCCTCCTTAATTCTAGATTCCTTGACAACATCCACGCAGTCAATCTGAACATTGACGGATTGTTGTGAAGGGCCTTGCCCTGGAAGATAATATCGTCCATCAGAGGCAGAGGAACCGGATTGCAGACCAGAAGGTCCAGCAGATCCGTATACCATGATCGGCTTGGCCAATCCGGGGCGATCAGAAGCACTTGGCATTCCTCTTGTCTGATTTTCTGAAGAATTTTTGGAATCAGGATTGCTGGAGGGAATGCGTATGCATACATTCTCCCCCAGCTGATAGCTAACGCATCTGTTGCGAAAGCGCTTGGATCCGGAATCGGAGAGACGTACGTCGTCATCTTCGCATTCTCCTTCGTTGCGAACAAATCGATGTTGGGTTTCCCCCAATGGTCGAACAGACGATCCGCCACACATTGATTTAGTTGCCATTCCGTGGGTAAAACACTCATCCTTCGGCTCAATGAGTCTGCTAGCAGGTTTAACCTTCCCGGAATATGAACTGCTTTCAAGGTAATCTGGTGATCCAGACACCAACAAAGCAGTTTCCATGTCATCATACAGAGACTGGGCGACTTCGTTCCGCCCTGGCGGTTTATGTAAGTCACAACTGTTGAGTTGTCTGAACGAATAAGAACAATCTTGCCCTGAACTTTCTGTAAGAAATGTTCCAGGCCCAGGACTACTGCTCTTAGCTCCAGTAGATTTATATGTTCCTTTGACTGTTCCAGATTCCAAAGCCCTGATATCGTGGATTCTTCCAGGCAAGCTCCCCAGCCCTCCATCGATGCATCTGTATACACAGTCACCTGAGGGTGGGGAGGGGTTAGCAAAACCCCCGGCAAGAGATTCTCTGTATTCAACCACCATTGCAGGTGGTGAATCAGAGGCGCCAACACTGACACATTCGAGTCCAGCGAACCTGTACTCTGGGTCCATTGTGTCATGAGAAACAACTGGATCGGCCGCCTGCGTAAGGCGGCCTGAGGAATGACTGGTTCCAACGAAACCATCAACCCCAGCATTCTCAAGTAAACCCGTGCCAGGACATGACGACTGTCGCACACTGACTGAATCAACGAGATGAGTTTTTGAACTCTCTCCTGAGTAGGATAAACATATCCTGTCTCTAGATCGAAGAACATCCCCAGGTAAACAAACTTCTGGGATGGAGTCAGCTCTGATTTTGGGAAATTGATCATCCAGCCCAAGTCCGTGAGAATTTTCAAAACAATCTCCAGATTGGCGGACAAACTTTCTCGGGTGTGCGCTTTCAACAGCCAGTCGTCTATGTACGTGTGGACTGCTATGCTTCTCCTGCGGAGGTATGCTGTGATCGCAAGAACCACACGGGTGAAAACCCGAGGAGCCGTGGAAATTCCGAAGGGCAACACCCTGAATTCCCACTGTCTGCCCTGGAATGCAAATCTCAGGAAGCGACAGAAACTCCCGTGGATGGGGATGTGGAAATAAGCATCCTTCAAATCTATCGACGCCGTCCACATCCCCCTCTCCAACCCCGCCAACACCGAGCGCACCGTTTCCATCTTGAAACTGGGCGTCTCGATGAACTTGTTCAGTGGCTTGAGGTTGAGAATCGGTCTCCACCCTCCGGTGCGTTTTGTTACTAAGAACAGGGTTGAATAGAAGCCCGGACATCTTTGTGCCGGCTGAATAGCTCCTTTTTGTATGAGGGAATTTATCTCCTCCTCGATACACAACCTTTGCTCTGGATCTCTCGGAATGGGAGTCCAGACTGGCACCAGAGACAGTCGCGACGGCGGGCCTGTCACCCACTCTGGATGATACCCGACGGAAAGCCATCGCAAGACTAAACGGTCCTGAGTTAACCGTTCCCACTCTTGCATGTGGCCGGCTAGCCGGCCTCCCGCCGGCCCACCTAGGGACCGCGGTGGACACGAGGCATGCAAGAGCGGCACTGTCTCCGTCGCCATACACACCGGAGTGGTTCTTACCGCGGTAAGCGTCCTGTCAGGACCGATAACCACGCCCAGATCCTCGCGCGCCCCGCCCCGCCCCGCGCGCACCTCGGTGCGCGGGCGGCTGCCTGGCTGACGGCGCCTGAGGAACCTGCGCCCCCCTCGCTGCTGGCCGAATCGCACGCGGCCGAGGCCGACGCTGCGACGGTGGCTGGCCACTGACCTGGCCAGCACCACCTCGAGCCTGCAGGGGACGACACGCCGGGGCCGCGGCGCGAGCGTTAGCACGACGCAGCACATCAAACTGCTCGCGCAGCGCCCTCTGGTTATTCACCAGGGTGACCGTCTCTTGGAGGCGGCGACATCCCTCACCTCCAAAAAGACCAGGGCCCGTCATAGGCGTACGCAGTAGCCTATTGTACAGGTCCTGAGACGGGCACAGATTGTCCAGGGCAAACGTGCGTCTTGCCCTGACACTCCTGGTCACCGCCCGAGTCATACAGTCCAGCGCCAGGTTAATACCATCCTGGATGGTTCGCTGGACAGTGACCGGACTTGGCTGGCGCGATGCGGATGCCGTTACTACCCCCTGTAACAGCTGGGAGACGTGGGACAGAGTGGCAATCGAAGCCCTCCCACTCTCCTCCGCCTCACGCAACGCGGTATTCGCCGAACGCAACGCGTTCGCGCACAGGACACCCGTGTCAGAACGGGAGCCTGGCCGCGCATCCTCACCCAAAGCCGCGCGGTCATCCACGCTGGGCTTGGGCACCACACCGTACCGCTGGTAATCCAGGGGCACGATGCGACAACGCCTGGCCACCTCGCGAGGGGCCTTCGCGAGACGTCCACTCGACTTAATGGACGACTCCGCCGCCTTGAACATGTCAACGACATGCTCCGCCAGCGGCAGAGAAGGCATAGCGTTAGCAGTCGGTTTCCCAGCTAACCACGGCGTGTGAACACGCTGGCTAGCCGACTGCTCCACGGGCAGATCAGGCCTAACGCTCACCAACCACTGGCAAGCGTCATACCAATCCTCCTCCGTGGCTAACTGCGAGCGCTCTACAAGACGGGGTCCTTCGTCTTCCTCCTGAGCGCAAGCAGTAGAGCTTGACGGCGGGTATGCTGATACACCTGGCAAGCCAGGGAAAACACGCGGGCCTGACAGCACCGGCATGAGAATATCACTGGTTTGACCAGGAGCAGGCACCGTGGCAGAGCGCGGGGTATATATAGTCTCACCACGGGCCCGGCCAGCACCAGCAACACCCTCGGCAAGCCGAGGTATGCGGTACCGCTGGCCATCAGCAGCGCCCTGGGCCACCACCTGAGCCGCGGACTTTACTCCAGGGTGAGTAAAACCGTGGAATAAGGCGCCTGTATTCCCCGCGAGGGGTGCACAAACGTCTTCATCCATGTCCACGTCGTCAGACGGCGACCCTAGCAGGTAATCCTCATTACCCTGGTCAGAAAGATTAGACCCCGGGTCAGCAAAGAGAGCTAACCCGGGCTGACCAGGAACGGTGCCATAGGAGGTACTGGCCACCGCGGCGTGCGGATACCCCTGGACTGATAAGCAGCCCGCGGGTTCCAGCGACAACCGTCCACGGTCCCCTATCGGCGCGGCAATAAGCCTGCTGCCAGGGCCGTGGAACGCCCCCTCTAATGGGGCCACCTCTGAATCGTCGAACAACGGAAGCGGACTAAGGAAAATCGATCCAGAGGCGGGGATTACCTGCTCCGAAGCCGATGATGAGGACAGTAAAGGATTTGGTCCAGGAAGCATGCCACGAAGCAACCCTGGAACCAAATCCTTTACTGCCCTCTTCATCTCTCCCAACATCTCGGTCCGGAAGGCCTCCATATCCACCGCGGACGAGACCTTCCCCTTACCCTTCCTACTTACACCCTCTCGTTTCCGCTTCTTCTTCTTCTCCTCCTCTACCACCTTGTCCGTCGCCTGTAAGCAGCACAAGAATTCGGACATTAACTCGCCCCCCCAGTGCTTACATATGTCACAATTAACCAATGGACCACAAGGGCTACATTGATAGCACAGATGCGGCCAGAACTTTTCAAGAAGAAAACGACCACAGGACGCGCAACCCGGTCCCTGAAACAGGGCAAAGGACAAGGAGTATGAGCAACTAGTTAAGCTTAGAAACTCAATCCAACTCAAAGAGAAGGAAAATGATCATAAAGATCAATATACATCAGAAACCAGCATAGCGCTTAAATTGCTGATAAATACATAGCCAGGCTGATTATGACGTCATTAATCCCGTGACAGGAAAAAAATTCGATCCCAACAAAACATCCAAGTGCAAGGACGAATTGTATGCTGAATGGATAAGTCGACTACACAACCATCAGATACATATAGATAACTCTTTTCTGGCAAAAATGTTAATTATCTCCCTTTGTTTGTTTACAATAATTAACATCACCACATTATCAATAACTAGATACCTGACACTTTGTATAGACAAACCATCCAACGTGACGAACCGGAGAACTCCACCATCTGCACGCCTCTTAACTCTCTCCACCTCAAGGGGAAGGAATTGGATCAAGAGGGCAAAGTGAGAAGACCTTTATACTAGGCCTCCAACTCACTGGACATAATTTTTCATTTGGTTAGATAACCTAACAGCGTTAGTAGGAAATGGAACCATGGTGGAGAGAAAACTAACTCTCTGCTACTGTGAAGTCACCACCTAGCGTCATACAGACCTGTGGACATAAACAGAAAGAGAAATTAGTCCTAGGTAGCACCGAGTTGACATAAACCAACTAACCAAGGCGCTTATCACGGTAAACGCGAGTCCCGGAAACACAATACACCGGGAAGAAAACTCGCTAATTTTACTAGAAGTCACCTGATTTAAAGGTCCTAAGTCCTTCCGTGGCGAAGTGTATCCTCCCGCCATCCAAATCAGACACTAACACTCCAAAATAACACTAATAAAACAGTTTAAGAGTAGAAAAGCTTATGACACAAAAAGACATGTGTGTTCTCTTTGCCAATAATCTAGCAAAGAGGAAGTGCTAGTCTGCGCATGCGCGGTGGTGGGGCTGGCATCCGCCAGACTACGCTCTGACTCCCTGCCCAGTAGGGGCACCTAACTGTTTTAAATCTGAGTGTTTATTGAGTGAAAGCCAATATTTAGCAATATCAAAAGTATTAGGGAGGTAAGTATACTCTTGAAGTGAAATGTCTGAAATCCAAAATGTCCGCTGGGCAAATTGGCCGATCGGGTTCATTTGAACAAACTTGGATCCTTATGCCCTAAGGATGCTTCCTGCCAAATATAATTGAAATCGGCCGGGTAGTTCTTGAGAAGACATTTTAAATTTCCTATTGCTTTAGCATGGGAGCTTTTGACGAGAAAATTATCCAAGATGGCTGCCAAACCGTTTATCCGACAATTTTGAAAATTGCAAATTTGAGCTCAGAATACCCAAAAACATATAGAGAACCAATTTTGGCCTCCAAATCCATCAAATAAAAACATCCAATATCTCTGCCAAACACGCTACATTTTGATTGCCCCACGGCGGCCATGTTTTTTGACAGAGCAACTTCCCTTGAACAAACTTTAATGACCCTTAGTCCCTAATCATATCTCCCAAATGGCCTGATCCATTCAGCGGTTCTGGAGACGGTCATTTTCGGGAAAACTAGGTCATCCAAGATGGCCACCGAACCATTCAGTCAATCAAGTCATCTTCAACAAACTTGGCTTAGGTCTTTGCCTAGATGAGCTTTCATAAGTTTTGAATCGATTCCCAAAGCCGTTTTGGAGAACGAGATTTTTAAAGACATTTCCTAAAATCGGCCGAGATCCAAGATGGTCGCCGGTCAAATTAGCCGATCGGCTTCATTTGAACAAACCTGGATCCCTAAACCCTAAGGATGCTTCCTGCCAAATATAATTGAAATCGGCCTAGTAGTTTCCCAGAAGAAGACATTTTAAATTTCCCATTGCTTTAGTATGGGCACCTTTGCCCGGAAAATAATCCAAGATGGTCGCCAAACCATTTATCCGTCAGTTTCGAAAATGGCAAATTTGAGATCAGAATACCCAAAAAACACATATAACACAAATTTTGGCCTAAAAATCCATCAAATAAAAAAATCCAATATGGCCACCAAACACGCTATATTTTGATTGGCCCACGGGGGCCATGGTTTTTTTACGGTTCAACTTCCCTTGAACAAACTTTATTGGCCCTTCCCTAATCATATCTGCCAAATTTCGACCCGATCCATTCAGCGGTTCTGAACAAGAAGTCGTTTTCACTAAAACTAGGTCAACCAAGATGGCCACCGAACCATTTGACCAATCAGGTTCCCTTGAACAAACTTGGTTCAGCTCTTACCATAGATCATATTTCATGAGTTTTGCATCAATTCCCATAACGGTTTCGGAGATTTTTAAAGATGTTTCCTAAAATCAGCCGAAATCCAAGATGGCCACCGGCCAATCTGGTCGATCGGCTTCATTTGAACAAACTTGAATCCCTATGCCCTAAGGATGCTTCCTGCTGAATATAATTGAAATCGGCCCAGCAGTTCTTGAGAAGAAGTCGTTTAAAGGAAAAGTTGACGGATGGATGGACGACGGACAGACACACGATGGACGGTCACCACGGCATAAGCTCACTTGGCCTTTCAGGCCAGGTGAGCTAACACGTCAGTCATTCCAGTAAACCTTCCGGTAAACTTTCAAAAATTGTCTTTACTTGGTCTGGAAACAAACATTCATTAACATGATTAAGTAAAAATTTGAATTTTCTTGACTAATCTTAACCACTAAAGTGGTAAAAAATGTGCAGATCAAGAAGAAAGGTTGGGACTCCTAGTTTAGCAGATGAAACTCTCTTGTGTTAAGATCTGTGCTAAATTGGATCAACAAATTCAAAGAAATAGCCACAGATAGACAGACAAACAGATAACCAGACAGTCCAACAAACACTGACACAAATATAATACACTCACATCTAACTCCGAGCGACAATGTGTACTCAATGACCACAACATAAAATGGTCAATCATAGCAAATCACAATAATCATAATAAACACTGATTCAATAATAGAGGGATCCATTTCTAGCTTTGTTCTGCTTCTTTTTAGCCAAGGCCCGCCCACATTGCATGTGTGTCTAAATTGATTTTAACTCTGAACCATAAGTCCTAGGATCCCAATTTCTGTTAAGCTGTTGAATATTTTGAAACTAATTTGACTGGAAGATCCTAGTCAAATTAGTTTCAAAATATCCAATGCAATGTTTATCAAATGGTAAGTTTACCAAAAACATGCAATTCAGACACTTTTGCGACAGAACTAAGTCATTTTGATTGTGACCTCAGGTAACAAGTCACATATTTTATCATAATGTCAGATACATGAGTGACAGATCCGATCCCTCCATTGTATCAGACATCATGCCTTAATCAGAGGATAAAAGAAATTCTCACTTTATCTGAAGTTCTTGATGTTTCTTGTGATGGTCCTGGATCTGTAATTGTCTTGACTTAAGATCTTCAACCGCTTTGTGGTATCTCATCTCTGCTCTCATGAAATCACGAGCTTTCTGTTCTCTTTCATCTGCCTAGATTAGGAAGCAGGTTTATAACAACAAATATTAACATCTCCATGATAATCACAATAACTTGAACATGTCAAAGGGATATTAACGCTTTAACACTCATATCAGCCAAAAACGGCTTCAGCAGTGGTCCAAGAGAAGACTATTTTTGAAAATTTACCACTGGAATGACTGGCTCAGTAACTTTTCAAAAACAGTCTTCTCTTGATCTGCAAATAGACATTTTCTATGAGAAAATTGAAATTTTCTTGAACAATTCAAGAGTTAAAGTGTTAATCCTTTTAATAATGCTGTTGATTATTTCGAAACTAACCTGCCTGGAACCTAATTTAAATTCTTAAGACAGTGACAGTTGCCAGCCCTATTACTTCAACATATTCAATGAGTTCTGTAAGTCATTTGCATTTCAGGCTTGAAATCGTTAAACCATTTAAATTCTAATAGTATATGCTATAATTACATGTATGTAAACAAGCCAACATAGGATAAGGAAATGAGTGCATATAGTGCCATAAAGTGGTTTGCTTAGAGTAGTTTAGCCTGGATAGGATACGAGCGTATGTAGGAATGGTTTGACAAACACCCATGCATGGTAGGGTATGAGAGTGTTAAGCAGAGCAAGAAATTACAAAGACATGCGAGCATAAAGTATTGCAGGGTCTGGAAAACCAAAGCAATGCATGATATGATTGTGCAGAGATAATGAGTGGGACAGTCTAAACGAAATCTAGGATTTCTTTTTTCACGAGAGAGTTGATACTTACCTCCCTAATACTTTTGATATTGCTAAATATTGGCTTTCACTCAATAAACACTCAGATTAAAACAGTTAGGTGCCCCTACTGGGCAGGGAGTCAGAGCGTAGTCTGGCGGATGCCAGCCCCACCACCGCGCATGCGCAGACTAGCACTTCCTCTGACTAGATTATTGGCTGACACACATGCAACTATTAAGAGCCTGAAGACCGAGCCTCTGTGGGGTGGAGAGGCCGGGTCCGTATCTAGGGAGGTAAGTATCAACTCTCTCGTGAAAAAAGAAATCCTAGATTTCGTTTATTTCACTTCAAGAGTATACTTACCTCCCTAATACTTTTGATATTGCCAGAATTCGAAAGTGAATCTGGCGGGAGGGAGGCGAGGTCAAAAGACCAGCTCATCCCTATACGCTTTTCTGCGTTTAAGGCACTTAAACTTCTGAAACTGTAAGAAAAAACAGTCAGGATTTGACTAACCATCGGATAACACCACCGATGTATGAGAGATGACCGAATGTCATATGCGCTCCCCCCCCTCCTTCCTGGGAGGAAGAGTCGACTGACCTCAATGTCCTATACGCTCTCTACGTACAAGTGCCATGTACTACAGGACAGAGACGAAAAAGCTCCATTTTCGTAACTCTCAACAATGAACCACACAAATACACAAACCATCACCATATTAATAACGGGTAATCGTGACAATACAATCAACAACGGACAACACATGAACAAGACTAACCTTGTTGACAATGGCTGCTGACATCATCTTCCCATCGGTAAAGACTGATGCAGGCCCAAAAATGTGGGTGTTTCCATAAATTAATTGTGATATATATAAGTAATGAGGAAATCACCTCAAAAAATATAAACCGATTTATTTTTTCAAAACCGACAAGGCGAGAGGATTAGAGGTGTCACGGAGATAATGGTCTGTAAAACTTGACTCACAGTGCCACTGAGCCACCGACATAATATCATCCACAGGGACCCCATTAAATAGGGCCGTGGATGTCACTACGCCGCGGACACTGTGAGCCTTGGCCACGTCAACCTGTTTCCCGGTGGCGGATTTATGGCAAAACTGAATGCATTCCACAATCCACCTGGAAATGGTGTCCTTAGAAGCCCTCCCATGGGGTTCAATATATGACAACCATAACGCTGACTGGTCGGTGCGCCATGCCGCCGTACGTTGTTTGTACCGGCGCAGCGCCCGGACGGGACACCATGCTTTAGAATTAGGATCATATCTAGTTAAAGCAGGCAAAATAATAGGTTGACCTGGATATTTCAACGACTGATTTTTAGCCAAGAAATTAACCCTAGGTAGCAGCTTAAGGCCTTCCCCTGAAACCACAAAACGGTCATCCTCGGCTGATAAGGCATGAATCTCACTCCTACGCCTAGCCGAGGCCGCAGCAATTAAAAACACAGTCTTCAGTGTTAATAGTTTCATAGAAATGGAACTAAGTGGTTCAAAAGGCTTATCACCTAGTACTTGAAGCACTAGCGATAAACTCCAAGACGGAATCACAGGAGGATTCCTTGGTCTTAGATTGCCCATGCCTTTAATTAATACATTCAATGTATTTACTTCATCACTTCCCCTCTTAGCCAAGCAAGGAATAACAGACATTAATGCTGACTTATAACCAGCAATAGAGTTAGGCTTGAGGCTATAGGCATCATAGAGGTGACAGAGGAAATCAGCTACTACTTGAATAGATGAATCCATTGGATCAATACATCTTTTTGAGCACCATTCTGCAAATCTGTTGATTTTATAATTATATGCTCTGGAGGTTGACCCCCTCCTGGCTTTGGCCATAAACATGGCTGCTTGCTCAGAAAAGCCCTCCTTAATTCTAGATTCCTTGACAACATCCACGCAGTCAATCTGAACATTGACGGATTGTTGTGAAGGGCCTTGCCCTGGAAGATAATATCGTCCATCAGAGGCAGAGGAACCGGATTGCAGACCAGAAGGTCCAGCAGATCCGTATACCAAGATCGGCTTGGCCAATCCGGGGCGATCAGAAGCACTTGGCATTCCTCCTGTCTGATTTTCTGAAGATTTTTGGAATCAGGATTGCTGGAGGGAATGCGTATGCATACATTCTCCCCCAGCTGATAGCTAACGCATCTGTTGCGAAAGCGCTTGGATCCGGAATCGGAGAGACGTACGTCGTCATCTTCGCATTCTTCTTCATTGCGAACAAATCGATGTTGGGTTTCCCCCAATGGTCGAACAGACGATCCGCCACACATTGATTTAGTTGCCATTCCGTGGGTAAAACACTCATCCTTCGGCTCAATGAGTCTGCTAGCAGGTTTAACCTTCCCGGAATATGAACTGCTTTCAAGGTAATCTGGTGATCCAGACACCAACAAAGCAGTTTCCATGTCATCATACAGAGACTGGGCGACTTCGTTCCGCCCTGGCGGTTTATGTAAGTCACAACTGTTGAGTTGTCTGAACGAATAAGAACAATCTTGCCCTGAACTTTCTGTAAGAAATGTTCCAGGCCCAGGACTACTGCTCTTAGCTCCAGTAGATTTATATGTTCCTGTGACTGTTCCAGATTCCAAAGCCCTGATATCGTGGATTCTTCCAGGCAAGCTCCCCAGCCCTCCATCGATGCATCTGTATACACAGTCACCTGAGGGTGGGGAGGGGTTAGCAAAACCCCCGGTAAGAGATTCTCTGTATTCAACCACCATTGCAGGTGGTGAATCAGAGGCGCCAACACTGACACATTCGAGTCCAGCGAACCTGTACTCTGGGTCCATTGTGTCATGAGAAACAACTGGATCGGCCGCCTGCGTAAGGCGGCCTGAGGAATGACTGGTTCCAACGAAACCATCAACCCCAGCATTCTCAAGTAAACCCGTGCCAGGACATGACGACTGTCGCACACTGACTGAATCAACGAGATGAGTATTTGAACTCTCTCCTGAGTAGGATAAACATATCCTGTCTCCAGATCGAAGAACATCCCCAGGTAAACAAACTTCTGGGATGGAGTCAGCTCTGATTTTGGGAAATTGATCATCCAGCCCAAGTCTGTGAGAATTTTCAAAACAATCTCCAGATTGGCGGACAAACTTTCCCGGGTGTGCGCTTTCAACAGCCAGTCGTCTATGTACGTGTGGACTGCTATGCTTCTCCTGCGGAGGTATGCTGTGATCGCAAGAACCACACGGGTGAAAACCCGAGGAGCCGTGGAAATTCCGAAGGGCAACACCCTGAATTCCCACTGTCTGCCCTGGAATGCAAATCTCAGGAAGCGACAGAAACTCCTGTGGATGGGGATGTGGAAATAAGCGTCCTTCAAATCTATCGACGCCGTCCACATCCCCCTCTCCAACCCCGCCAACACCGAGCGCACCGTTTCCATCTTGAAACTGGGCGTCTCGATGAACTTGTTCAATGGCTTGAGGTTGAGAATCGGTCTCCACCCACCGGTGCGTTTTGTTACCAAGAACAGGGTTGAATAGAAGCCCGGACACCTTTGTGCCGGCTGAATAGCTCCTTTTTGTACGAGGGAATTTATCTCCTCCTCGATACACAACCTTTGATCTGGATCTCTCGGAATGGGAGTCCAGACTGGCACCAGAGACAGTCGCGACGGCGGGCCTGTCATCCACTCTGGATGATACCCCACGGAAAGCCATCGCAAGACTAAACGGTCCTGAGTTAACCGTTCCCACTCTTGCATGTGGTCGGCTAGCCGGCCTCCCACCGGTCCACCTAGGGACCGCGGTGGACACAAGGCATGCAAGAGCGGCACTGTCTCCGTCGCCATACACACCGGCGTGGTCCTTACCGCGGTAAGCGCCCTGTCAGGAACGATAACCACGCCCAGATCCTCGCGCGACCCGCCCCGCCCCGCGCGCACCTCGGTGCACGGGCGGCTGCCTGGCTGACGGCGGCTGAGGAGCCTGCGCCCCCCTCACTGCTGGCCGAATCGCACGCGGCCGAGGCCGGCGCTGCGACGGCGGCTGGCCTCTGACTTGGCCAACACCACCTCGAGCCTGCAGGGGACGATACGCAGGGGCCGCGGCGCGAACGTTAGCACGACGCAGTACCTCAAACTGTTCGCGCAGCGCCCTCTGGTTATTCACCAGGGTGACCGTCTCCTGGAGGTGGCGACATCCCTCACCTCCAAAAAGACCAGGACCCGTCATAGGCGTACGGAGTAGCCTATTATACAGGTCCTGAGACGGGCACAGATTGTCCAGGGCAAATGTGCGTCTTGCCCTGACACTCCTGGTCACCGCCCGCGTCATACAGTCCAGCGCCAGGTTAATACCATCCTGGATGGTTCGCTGGACCGCGAGCGGGCCTGGCTGGCGCGATGCGGATGCCGTTACTACCCCCTGTAACAGCTGGGAGACGTGGGACAGAGCGGCAATCGAAGCCCTCCCACTCTCCTCCGCATCACGCAACGCGGTATTCGCCGAACGCAACGCGTTCGCGCACAAGACCCCCGCGTCAGAACGGGAGCCTGGCCGCGTATCCTCACCCAAAGCCGCGCGGTCATCCACGCTGGGCTTGGGTACCACACCGTACCGCTGGTAGTCCAGGGGCACGATGCGACAACGCCTGGCCACCTCGCGAGGGGCCTTCGCGAGACGTCCACTCGTGTTAATGGACGCCTCCGCCGCCTTGAACATGTCAACGACATGCTCCGCCAGCGGCAGAGAAGGCATAGCGTTAGCAGTTGGTTTCCCAGCTAACCACGGCGTGTGAACACGGTGGCTAGCCGACTGCTCCACGGGCAGATCAGGCCTAACGCTCACCAACCACTGGCAAGCGTCATACCAATCCTCCTCCGTGGCTAACTGCGAGCGCTCTACAAGACGGGGTCCTTCGTCTTCCTCCTGAGCGCAAGCAGTAGAGCTTGACGGCGGGTACGCTGATACACCTGGCAAGCCAGGGAAAACATGCGGGCCTGACAGCACCGGCATGAGAATATCACTGGTTTGACCAGGAGCAGGCACCGCGGTAGAGCGCGGGGTATATATAGCCCTACCACGGGCCCGGCCAGCACCAGCTACATTCTCGGCAAGCCGAGGTATGCGGTACCGCTGGCCATCAGCAGCGCCCTGGGCCACCACCTGAACCGCGGACCTTACTCCAGGGTGAGTAATACCGTGGAAAAAAGCGCCTGTATTCCCCGCGAGGGGTGCACAAACGTCTTCATCCATGTCCACGTCGTCAGACGGCGACCCTAGCAGGTAATCCTCATCACCCTGGTCAGAAGGATTAGACCCCGGGTCAGCAAAGAGAGCTAACCCGGGCTGACCAGGAACGGTGCCATAGGAGGTACTGGCCACCGCGGCGTGCGGATACCCCTGGACTGATAAGCAGCCAGCGGGTTCCAGCGACAACCGTCCACGGTCCCCTATCGGCGCGGCAATAAGCCTGCTGCCAGGGCCGTGGAACGCCCCCTCTAATGGGGCCACCTCTGAATCGTCGGACAACGGAAGCGGACTAAGGAAAATCGATCCAGAGGCGGGGATTACCTGCTCCGAAGCCGATGATGAGGACAATAAAGGATCCGGTCCAGGAAGCATGCCACGAAGCAACCCTGGAACCAAATCTTTTATTGTCCTCTTCATCTCTCCCAACATCTCGGTCCGGAAGGTCTCCATATCCACCGCGGACGAGACCTTCCCCTTACCCTTCCTACTTACAACCTCTCGTTTCCGCTTCTTCTTCCTCTCCTCCTCTACCACCTTGTCCGTCGCCTGTAAGCAGCACAAGAATTCGGACATTAACTCGCCCCCCCAGTGCTTACATATGTCACAATTAATCAATGGACCACAAGGGCTACATCGATAACACAGATGCGGCCAGAACTTTACATGCATAAAACGTCCACAGGACGCGCAACCCGGTCCCTGAAACAGGGCAAAGGACAAGGAGTATGAGCAACTAGTTAAGCTTAGAAACTCAATCCAACTCAAGGAGAAGGAAAACGATCATAAAGATCAATATACATCAAAAACCAGCATAGCGCTTGAATTGCTAATAAATACATAGCCAGCTGATTATGACGTCATTAATCCCGTGACAGGAAAAATTCGATCCCAACAAAACATCCAAGTGCAAAGACGAATTGTATGCTGAATGGATAAGTTGACTACACAACCATCAGATACATATAGATAACTCTTGACTGGCAAAAATGTTAATTATCTCCCTTTGATTGTTTACAATAATTAACATCACCACATTATCAATAACCAGATACCTGACACTTTGTATAGACAAACCATCCAACGTGACGAACCGGAAACTCCACCATCTGCACGCCTCTTAACTCTCTCCACCTCATGGGGAAGGAATTGGATCAAGAGGGCAAAGTGAGAAGACCTTTATACCAGGCCTCCAACTCACTGGACATAATTTTTCATTTGGTTAGATAACCTAACAGTGTTAGTAGGAAATGGAACCATGGTGGAGAGAATACTAATTCTCTGGTACTGTGACGTCACAACCTAGCGTCATACAGACCTGTGGACAGAAACAGAAAGAGAAATTAGTCCTAGGTAGCACCGAGTTGACCTAAACCAACTAACTAAGGCGCTTATCACGGTAAACGCGAGTCCCGGAAACACAATACACCGGGAAGAAAACTCGCTAATTTTACTAGAAGTCACCTGATTTAAAGGTCCAACGTCCTCCGGTGGCGAAGTGTATCCTCCCGCCATCCAAATCAGGTCTTATCACTTCCAAAATAACACCAATAAAAACGTTAATGAGCAAGAAAAGCTTATGACTGAAAAACATGTGTGTTCTCTTTGCCAATAATCTAGCAAAGAGGAAGTGCTAGTCTGCGCATGCGCGGTGGTGGGGCTGGCATCCGCCAGACTACGCTCTGACTCCCTGCCCAGTAGGGGCACCTAACTGTTTTAATCTGAGTGTTTATTGAGTGAAAGCCAATATTTAGCAATATCAAAAGTATTAGGGAGGTAAGTATACTCTTGAAGTGAAATAATGGTTTCAGGCAGGTCAGTGTATTCTAAAACATGGTATTGCAAGGTCAAAGATGTACATGTAGATATGACAGTATGTGGCAGAACACGCATTTAATATTTTAACAGTCATGACTTGTTGAGAACATATAAAATGGTGCACAACTAATGTCCATTTGCAGGCCAAGAAGACTATTTTTGAGAATTTACCACTGGAATGACTGGCTCGATTATCGAGCCAGTCATTCCAGTGGTAAATTCTCAAAAATAGGCTTCTCTTCCTCAAGACCTCTACATATGGCATTTTTGTGGCATTGGCCATTTAAGGGTTAAAGAACTAGAGTCCTAGAACTCAGTTGGTCTCTCAGACAGGAAAATGGTTGCAACAATACTCTAATATACTATTATACTCACTTTTATCTGGGCCAGTCTCGTAAGTTCAACGACCTCTATCCTCAGATCGCTCTGCTCGTACAAGAGATCCTGTTCTTCTGCTGCACTTGCCTCCAACTTCACATGCTCTACCGCAGTCAGAGAATTCTGGCAAAATATGCATGGAGGCAACATGTTACTCAGCACTCAAGCTTTATTTAATTTCCAATAAACTTGACCCAGTCTCAATTTGCTATATGAAATCCATACCTTTCTCAACAACTTTGTTTACAGTTTTGGTAAATATTAAGCTGAAATAATGCTTTACCTGTCAGTATTTTCGAGACAACACATTTTTAACACAATCCTAACATCCAACAATTCACCAACTATTTCCACAGCACTGACAAATGCATCCAATTCACCAGCGAAGTTGAGGAAGATGGACAGATTGCTTTCCTAGACATCTTGGTACATGTCATTGATGCTGGAACCACCAAACTCAGGCTACAGAAAACCGACATACACGGATCGATACCTAAATCTTCGCTCTAACCACCATTTGGAACAAAAAATGTCAGTTGTTAGGACTCTATTTCACAGTGCAGACTTCATTATCACAGAAACATCAGATAAAACAGAAGAACGTCTACACATCCAAAAATCACTCTTAGCAAACGGTTACGCTTCCTAAATGAGGAAACCACCTCCCTCACCTCATAAGAAGCAAATCAGATACCCAAAAACTTCCACTGCTTGGACTTCCGTATATTCAAGGTCTTTATGAACAGCTAGGTAGACTCTTCAGACAACATGACATCAAAACTTACATGTAGCACAAGCTCATATACATCATACGATCACAATGAGTCAGGCCTAAAGATAATTTCACCCCGCTGTGGACTCATCCACAAAATCTAGTGTCACCAATGCGACGGCACATATATAGATGAAACAAAAAGGTCCCTCAGCACCAGAGTGGCAGGACATCTTAAAACAAATTCCACCTTGGCTGTTGCAGGGCATACTGAAACCACTGGCCATACCATCCCCGCCAACAATGACTTGGTCATCAACATCGAGACCAATTTATTCAAATGGAAAGTCAAGGAGGCCATTCAAACCTACAATCATCAACCTACCATGTATCAAGGCGATGGCTACCATATACCAGCGGTCTACCAATTAATGCTGTCACATGACTCCATAAGAACTGACCAGAGTGACATAACCAGCAACCATCTGTTAGTGCGGAAGAAGTGACTAAGACAGTCATGAAAGCTAGCTACACTCAAACCAATTTCTACATCCCAGAGAGGTAACTAATCTTCCTTATCATGATCCCAGGTGGTTTCATCAATATTTGCTAAAAATAATATGGGAGCAAAAGAAAGCATGATTTTCACTGGATGAAACATAGTTGCACCAAGATAATCAATAATTGCATAAAAATTCATTGAAAAGATTATGTCCGTACCATAGTATTATGCCATAGTCTCCAAAACTAATGTGAAAAACATGTTCTTTTCATGCATGTTACAGCATATGATTAAGCAATGCCGAGTATACATTCATAAAATAAAATTTGCATGTGCGTGGTAATATTACGCAAGTACAGTAACACCAACATCCTGTTATCGATCACTCTTTTATGAGTGCACAATCATAGCATACACTCACATACATGTACTCACACACTCACATGTATGCATATATGCATGCACACATGTATGCATGCACTCACACTCACACTCACAAACACACGCACACACATGTACAAGCACACAAAGATATACCTGCTGTGCCAAGGCTCTTTTGGTCTGCTCGACTTCCTTCTGCAGCTCACCACGCTTTTTCAACAAACTTCCATCATCTTTTGGCAAACTGTTCATCTGAAATAACGAATGAATGAATGAATGAGAGAATGAAGGAATGAATGGACAAAATATCATCGAATAAATGCATTAATAAATGAATGAATGAAATAACTACGGCATTATAAGCAATACAACACTCCTCCAGCTCATGCACTTGCAGAAATGAGGCTCATGAAGAAAATCATCAACAAATACATGTATTGATTTTCAACAGCCATTAGTGATAGCTCAATGAAATTAATGCAACATCAACTTCACCTCAACATTCATGACATTAGAACAGATAGCTACTTTATATATTTCGGAAATGGTACCAATCTGTGTACTCAAACATAAACTGATGTCTGTAAATGGCCATTTAATCCTTTCACGATGAAACCAGACCAAACAGGCCTTTACACTTGTTTTGTGGAATGTCCATTTGCAGGACAATAGAGAAGTATTTTTGAAAATTTACTACTCGAATGACTGGCTCGATAATCGAGCCAGTCATTCCAGTGGCAAATTTTCAAAAACAATCTTCTCTTGGCCTGTAAATGGACATTCAATAAGCACATATTTCGGCTTTCTTGACAAACTTGAGTCATTAAAGGGTTAACAAAGTTGATATATTGCAAGGGAGATAACTCATGTCAAACATAGAGAAAAATAACTTCAACACTAACTTGGCCTCTGAGGCTCCGCTTAAGTTGTATACTAAATTCATTTCAAATCTGCTTAGTCATATCATAACAAGTCATTGTCTGGAAATAACCAACAAAGTTAATATTTTTCAAAGAAAATAACTTAAAGAAAATTAACTTAGAAGGAATTTGACCTGTGCCTTAACAGAAAAACATTAAGCAATGTCAAACCAGTGATAGACCACCAAAGAGGCGAAACAAAACCTGGTCTCTTAAGGCAACTAGTCATTAATTGTGGGCTTTAAATAGCAGATTTGATTGTATATTACAAATTTGTTTTACCCTTATTGATCAAGCTGAACAAAAACTACATCTGCAGTGGTCTTGCTAAGTTTAAATTTTGGTTATCACACCAGTCATTACAATCGTAAATTCTAAAAAAAGTCATCTCTTGGCCTGCAAATGAGCAAAAACATTGTCTTGACCAATTATGACCAGTAAAGGGATTAAATCCATTCAGCATCACATAAGTCATTAAAAAAACTATTTAAATTTTGAATATTCATGGGACATAACTCTGGCAAATCTGGACAAATCTGAATAGAATACAATTATGGCCTCTGGATACATAGTAATCTCAGCTTTATTCCGAAATCAGTTTAGATCTGTTAAGCTTGACAGATATGGTATCGAACAGAAGGTCTGATTTATCACATTTTGTATATTTATAAGGACTCCACCATACAGTGACAAGAATTATGGTAATGTGAACATATGCTCTCTGTGTTCATAGTATTGAGATATTTTCAGACAGCAATTATCAAATGAAAACGACCAAATTCAGTATTTTGTATAATTTTAAAAGCCATAGCTCTGTCAATTATTGACATAAACTAATGATGGTAACAAAATTGCCCCCTGGATTCTCAATATATCCTGAATGTAGTTACTGTCAGAATAGGTCAATGGAAATTACCACCAAAAAGGTATCTGTTTTATAGCAAATAACTTGGCAAAATATTGACAAAAATTAATGAAATATGAACTTTCCTTCAAGTCTTCAAAACATTAACACCAAATTTCTGAATGACAAACTGTCAAAGTACAGACAGGGTGCCCCAAAATACACATATTACCTTAAAACAGATTTAATCCATTCACTATTGAATTCCTGTCACATTTTCAACGCAACCATACAGGAAAACTGTTGAATATTTTCAAATTAATATGACTGGAAGCCATTGCTGCCTTATAAAAATATTCAACACTATTCTATAAACTTTTTTTAGAGATTTGTCATTGAAAGGGTGAACTGTTGATGTATCTTACCTGCCCTTTAATCTTTTCATAAACAGACTGGGTATGATTAAGGGAATCATCCACATTCTTTAGTTGAAGTTCAATTTTCTTCAGATTCCGTAGATCACGATCTTTCTCGCGTCCTCGTCTTGAATGGAATTCATGCTGGTTCTTTTTCTCCATGAGGATATGTCGCAGATTCAAATCTATTGTAGCTCTTCAAAAGAAACGAAAACTTAAAATTTTAAATAAATGTAAGATATGTGACACTATTTCTGTTGTTAGTTTGTCAGCATCATATTAGGTTAATCCATTAACCCCATAGTAGCGAAATTTGCTCAAGAAAATCTAAACATTTGCTTACTGATTATCCATTTGCAGGCTGAGAAGAGTATTTTTGAAAATTTACCATTGAAATGACTGGCTCGATAAGCAGTGTTAAATTTTCAAAAATAACCTCCACTTGGTCTGCAAATGAACATTCATCAAGACCACTACAGAGGCCGGTTTTGGCCGGCTTAGTCATGAACGGGTTAATGGCCAAGATTTGTCAATACAAATCTTAATTTCTGACTAATGACTGTACAATGAACCTTTCCATTTTTAGCTAAGCCCCGCCCATCACTAGCTAAGCTCCACCCACACCTCGCCGTGTTGGGATTGATCGATCCCCCAAATGCCCTAGCTATCAATTTCCTGTAAACTATACAGGGAAGCTGTTGAATATTTTGTAACTAATTTGACTGGGTGCTGTTGCTGCCTATGGCAGCAACATCGCCCAGTCAAATTTGTTTCAAAATATTCAACAGAATATTTATTAAATAGTAAAAGCAAACAGTTTGTACAACAACGCATAGACCGTCTTCAAATATGCGTTCGTGACGTACTTATCGATGTCATTCATTATGATGTCATTGTACACATGCAGTTAATTATGACATCATATGATGGGTGGGTACTCTGGAAAGGTGAATTGCAGGTCAAGAAATCAGTGACATTTTCCTAAATTATTCTGAGGGTTAAACAGTGGAAAAGTCCTCTTTTTTCTGCAAAATAATTTAGGAAAATAAATACATTCAGAAATCCTTTATAAAAATTAGATGTTCTGAGAAACCATTTCTAACATCCTGAATAAACATTTCCACAAATCAGTCATGTGTGTGTGTGCCCACATGTGCATGCATGAGTGTGTGCATGTGTGCGTGTGTGCGTGCGTGCGTGCGTGCGTGCATGCGTGTGTGTGTGCGTGCCTGCGTGCATGTGTGTGTGTACATGTGTGCATGCATGCACGCATGTGTGTGTATGCATCTGTGTGTGTATGTGTGTGTGCATGCATGCGTGCATGCGCGCGTGTATGTTCCCTACTGCATCCATTGCCATATGCCAATAAATACAGCACCATATTACATTCAAATGTGTGCAAAATGCAATTTGTGCATCACTCCACATGTTAACGACAAACAATTACTTCATACACTTCAATGGCATGTGAATTCAAATAATGCAGATTCGTCTCATCACACGACTTAACCTTTAATGGTCAACTTTGGTCAAGAAAATCAAATTATTTTCCTATTGAATGTTCATTTGCAGGTGAAGAGGACTATTTTTGAAAATTTATCACTGGAATGACTGTCCCGGTTAATGAGCTCGATATAGCAGTGGTAAATTTTCAAAAATATTTATGCTCTTCACCTGCAAATGGGAATTCCTCAAGACCAATGCAGATGCCAGTTCTCACTGGCTTGAACAGGAAAGAAATGCCAAATACTTATATTCTGTCTGGAAAAGATTGAACTTTAGCCAGTTTATGTGTAGCTGTATGCACATTACCTGTCTCCCAGCAGTACTGCTTCTCTATCTTTGGCGTATTCATATTCCTTCATAAGCATGTTAAAGTCACGTTCCTTTGCATTGAGAAGTGACCGCTGTTTGTCCAGCTCTGAGTCGCCACCATACTTCTCATCCTCCATAGCCTGACGTTTAACTTCAAACTGTTTTATACCGTCTAACATATCCGTGAACTCGCCATCAAGTTTCTTTCTCTGATTGTCCACATCACTGCAATAAAGCATAAGCACTACAGTGTCTGGGTGAACTAGGTATAGTTTATATTAAACCAACTGACGTGCCCTGTCTGGACCCTTCCTCACAGAGGTAGGTTCCACGATACCCTCTATATGTGACTGGATCGGTTAGGTACCTCTGGCAAGATATAAAAATAAAACACAACTTTTGTCTAAAATAAGACTATCTTTGAAAATGTACCACTGGAATGACTGGCTCGATAACCGAGCCAGTCATTTAAGTGGTAAATTTTAAAAAATAGTCTTCCTTTGGTCTGCAAATGGACATTACTCAAGACCACTGCAGAAGCCATTTTTGGCTGATATGAGTGTTAAAGAGTTAATAGCCAAGACTGATCTAGAAAATCATAATTATTGATTATTAAAAGATGTCCATTTGCAGGTTAACACTTAACAGGAGGCAATTTTTGGAAATTGACCACTGAAATGACTGCCTTGGTTATTGAGCCAGTCATTCCAGTGGTAATTAAAACCCTAAAATCTTCTCTTAGCCTGCAAAAGGACATCATAATACAACTGCAAAAGGTGGCATTGCCCAATTGTACATTTATACCCTTGCAATGTTAATAAATGAATACTGTAAGAAAGCAGAGAGAGAGGGAGGGTTTGAGGAAGAAGGGAGGGAAATAGAAAGGGGAGAGTGTGAAAGAGAGATTAAGAGTTGGATTGAAAGAGGAGATGGGAGGGTGGGGGGAAGATGGTGAGTGAGAATGCAGAGCCCAGAGACAAGTATACAACAACTTGAATGTTGTATCAACTTATACTTACACGTATATAATTCTATGTTGCTAATTGTCAAACCACCTAACAGTGACCTTCTTGAGGAATTTATTTGCAGGTTAAGACTATTTTTGAACATTTATCACCGAGCCAGTTATTCCAGTGGTAAATTTTCAAAAATAGTCTTCTTTTGGCTTGTAAATAGACATTCACTACGCAAAAATCTCAATTTTTTTCACAAAGCTTGACCGGTAAAGGGTTAATTATTGTGTGTCAGCTTTCATATTATTTCATATACGATGTGCATACGTGTAAATCCATGACGCACAAATAAGTCAAGATTTTAATATAGCTGACTAGTTACTGGTGAAACTGGCATCATTAGTACTATATATAAAATTGGAGATGTCAAGTGGACCGAGATGATTCTTAACCCTTTAACCCTCAAAATTGTTCAAGAAATTTGGAATTTTCTCATATAAAATGTCCATTTGCAGACCAGGAGAACACTATTTTTGAAAATTTTCCACTGGAATAACAGTGGTACATTTTCAAAAGCAGTCTACTCTTGGCCTGCGAATCACTCAAGATCACTGCATAAGGCATTTTTGGCTGAGTGTTAAAGGGTTAATTAAGCTAACAAATCATTATATCACTATAAGTATCATATGAGAACAGTTTGGAAACAAGATCGGAGACATAAATTCTGGACAAAGCAGTGACAATATGTTCCTTCAAACAAAATCATCTTCTTTCCTTACTTTTTCTGCCGTAAAATCTTGTCAGCTTCCTTAGCAATTTGATTAGGTAGTGAATTCACTGACACAAGCTCTGCCTGCAAGGGAAAAAACATAGATTTCAGTGTATTATATATTAGAATTCACATGAACGTTCCTATGTGGTGGATGTAAAAGTAGATTTGAATTGCTGACCTGCAGATTTTCTATCATTGTCGTCATCATCGTCATCATCATCATCATCATCATCATCATCATCTTTCATGATCCTACAGTAGTAGTAGTAGTAGTAGTAGTAGTAGTAGTAGTAGTAGCAGCAGTAGCAGTTAGGAATAGTAGTAGTAGTAGTAGTAGTAGTAGCAGTAGCAGTAGCAGTAGCAGTAGTAGTAGTAGCAGTAGCAGTTAGTAGTAGTAGTAGTAGTAGTAGTAGTAGTAGTAGTAGTAGTAGTAGTAGTAGTAGTAGTAGCAGTAGCAGTAGTAGCAGTTAGGAATAGTAGTAGTAGTAGTAGTAGTAGTAGTAGTAGTAGTAGTAGTAGTAGTAGTAGTAGTAGTAGTAGTAGTAGTAGTAGTAGTAGTAGTAGTAGTAGTAGTAGTAGTAGTAGTGGCAGCAGTAGTAGTAGTAGCATCAGTAGTTCATACTTTGAGATTTTCTAGCTGTTCAGTGAGCACTTCATAGTCTTTATTATCAAAGGTGTACTGTCTATGTTTTGTCTCAATGTCCTCTTTGAGATTCTTTGCCTCGAGCTGTCTCTGTGCAATCTCCTTCTTCAGATCATCAGATGAAGTCTGCAGTTCCTTGATCTTCTTCTCTACCTCCTACCAATAAAAATTTCCAATGATTTTAGAAAGAAATTTTGATAATTTAACCCGTAGCAGCTTACAGATCATATTTTTTCAACTAGGAAATTAGCTATTTAACCATTGATATTCCAGTGTTTAAATAATCAGGCCAGGTATACAGCTTAAGCTGTTGAATATTTTGCAACTAATTTACTGGGACATGATGCTACCACATAGTCAGCAACAGCTCTTAGTTAAATTGGTTTCAAAATATTTAACAGAATATTCCTTACATCATAAAGAATTTGTTGCATCTATTCTGTGAGGATTAAACAGTAATTTAACCATGGACCATGAAAGACCAGCTCTGAATAAGATCGAGGGAGATCAGGTGATTCCTTAAAGACCACTGCAGAGGTGGGTTATGGCCGGCCTGACCGTTAACCCTTTAGCAGGCAAAGCGGTCAAACATGGTTTCCCCTGACCATCATATTGACCGTTTAACCCTCAAATTTTTTCAAGAAAATTTCAATTTTCTCATAGAAAATGGCCTTTTGCTGACCAAGAGAAGACATTTTTGAAAATTTACCACTGAAATGACTGGCTCGATAATCAAGCCAGTCATTCAGTGGTAAATTTCCAAAATAGTCCTCTCTTGGTCACCAAATGGCTATTTTCTATGAGAAAATTTAAATTTTCTTGAAAACGTTTTTAGGGTTAAACGGTCAATATGACATTTCATCACCAAAACCAATTGTATGTTTTTCACAATATAAATGTAGGACTAATTCCTGCATCTAACAGTATTACAGACGTCTTACCCCTTGTTTCGGCATTCTCGAATATTCTCGCTCCAAGAGTTTTTGTTCCTCTGTCAAGCTAAAGACATGAAAAATAAAACACAGTTAGTTATCAGAGCGCAATTTCAATGATTAGTTCATGACAAAATTTCATGACCTCTAGAACAAAATAATGGAAGGCCTACTTTTCTGATAATTACTGGCCAAATACTCCAAAATCAAATGCGTTGTTATGTAGATCACATCCCTGTATAGTATAGATCACTTTTGTAGTTTCATTGAGATCGGATGAGCCAGTGTTGAAAAATAAGTTGATTAAAAAACCTTAACCAAAACTGCACAAATGACGGACGCCGCCTCCGCCGGAATTAGTAATCACTATGTCTCGCTTTCTGCTTTGCAGGTGAGACAAAAATTACAATTTAATAAAATATTCTGTTAAATATTTTGAAACTAATTCGACTGAATGTTGTATATTAAATATTCCCTATTGTAACAACAGCTAGCTGCAGTCAAATTAGTTTTTAAATATTCACTAGCTTATCTGAAGGATTGTCTTGACGTTGGTATGCTCAGTACGCTAGAACTCAAAGACCTGTTCAAGATGATCTAGGATTTATATTTTATATTTCAATACATACAATGAAGGGATTCTTTTCTAGATAAGTTCCACTAACTTATTACACTGGTTGGAATCGATCTGAACCTTTAAAACCTGAATTCCCAGAATCTAAATTTCAGTCACGCTGTTGAATATTTTGAAATTTATTTGACTGGGGCCTGTTGGTTGCTGATTATGGCAGCAACATCTCCCAGTTAAATTAGTTTCAAAATATTCAACAGAATGTATATTAAATCATAAATTTATCAAAGATAAACTGTTTGTACACTATTGAGCTATATATACACCAAAAACACAACTTGGGACCCCCAAAAGTAATGGCAGTGGGTCCCATGGACCACTGAAAATTTTTTATGATTATTAAATATGAATTAGTTTTATAGGGTTTTACACAAAAATACCCACAAAATCTAGCTTGGAATCCACATAATACATAACTGTGAGTTCATGGTAACTTCTAATTTTGGATGAGAAAAACTGTATTGGAACCCAAGATTTTCAGTTTGGGACACCAAGATTTCAAGATGTGGGGTTCCTGGGACCTCAAAAACTTAGATGCCATGAAAAACACTGCTTGAGTACAGATCAGATCCTTCATTTTATTCTGAATTCTGATGAAAGTGGCCGCTAAACATCAAATAAAGGCAGCAACAAGTTTCAGTCAACTTGCTTTGAAGTTAATCGGCAGGAACATTAGTGTGACATAAAATACTTTTTATATGAAATGGGGTAAATTTAGCAGATTCAAACAACTGACCATTCAGTCATGTATTCCAGCTGATATTGTCGCTCTGAGGCTTCGGACATCTCATTATTATATTTGAGTAGCTCCAATCGAAGGCGTGACACATCTGTATCTGCCAAGTCTGGGAAATGGTCACCCTTGTCCAGCTCAATGTGCAGATCGGCAAGGTCTGAAGTCAAGTCTTTGGCACTGTTCAGTAAATTTATCTCATTTTTTCTTGTGCTGAAATGGAGCAGACAAATTAGACTGTATTAAATTCACATAAATTCACGTTTTAATATAGAGATTTCAATGTAAAACTAAAACAATAATACATTAACAAGTTTAATTGATTGGATGTAAGCTAAAAATTAGTTTTAATATGCTTATTTAATTGTTAAATTAAAATTATTACCACATTGAGAATATTGATTGACATATCCAGACCTACACTCAGACAGAGACTTACTCATCAACGAACACCATCTAAACATATTGTTGTATATACAGGTGAGGTCAAAATTGTTATCCCCTCTACAGAATTTGTAGATCTCATTTTCTTATTAGTATAATCATGAAAGGGTTATAACTGAAAGATTACCAGATCAGGACCATCGTTAGAAACCAAAATTTAATTCCATAGAATGTTGTATGAATTTGTAGGAATGAAAGGTTAAAACTTGCAGTGGACAAAATTATTAGCCTCCTAAAGGAAATATGAACTAACAAGCACATACTATAGCAGAAAGTATGTGCCAATGGTCGTCAATGCTAATAACCACAAGGTTTTGTACACTGAAAAGCTAAGATGATTGTCAAAACTCTGGCGAATTCCGAAGTAGAAGTGTCAAGAAAGACAGTTACAAGCGCTCTTCACAGAAATGGACTCCGAGGCTATCAAACAAGAAAGACACACCCCCAACCCCCACAACTACACAGCAAAAGACACCTCCAAGCCAGACTTTGCCAAAGATCACTTGGAAGGAGAAGGATTTTGGAAGTCAGTGCTTTTGTCAGATGAAACAAAATTAGAGATGTTTGGGCACATGGATGTTGCATATGTTTGGCGAAGACAAGGTGAGGCTTATAATTCGAAGAATAAAAATTATGTTAAATATTCAAAAACCAATTTGACTGGGTGCTGTTGCTGGCCTATGTCAGCAACAGCGGCCAGTCAAACTAGTTTCAAAATATTCAACAGGATTTTCATTAAATAGTAAAGACATACAATTTGTACAATAATGCATAGTCTGTCTTCAAATATGCGCTCGTGACGCACTTATCTATGTCATTCATGACATCATTGATTATGATGTCATTCTACACATCACGTCGTTAATTAGAAGGTCATATGCTGAATGGATAGAGTGGAAAGGTCTATTATCCAAATGCCAGTAATGTTCAAATCTGATTAAGCACAAATAGGTAGGTCTAAAACTGTTGCAAGATATTTGATTTTGTAAATTATTTTGTGTGGAAGGCGGTATTTCTGTCGGGTATAAAATCATGGATGGTTGTCACAGATCATGTGACATAAGAAGGCTAGTGGAGATATATGTACTGCTTGTTATAGATTAAGGGAGGGGGGGGGGAGGAAGGGAAAAAAATGCCCCTGCATTAGTTTCTACAAAATCCTTTCATACTTACCCATTGATACTAAGGGATTTATCAAGCTTTTGCGAGATTCATTAAAAAACAACAGAAAAAAACAGAAATGTTCTTGTTAGGCCCGCCCCAATCATTCCGGAATTCTCCCACACCCAGTCGAAGTCACTGGAGTGAAAACTGGCCTCTTTCTCTACACAGATTTTGCACAGAAAACAAATGTCTGATAGAAGAAAGCATTTATTGGCTCCACCTCGAGGGGCGGCTGAGATGGGCCGTATCAATGGGTAACTATGAAAGGATTTCGTAGAAACTAATGCAGGGGGCACTTTTGTTTCTACTTCAATCCATACTTACCAATTGATACTAAGTGCTTAAACACAGATTTTAACAGTAAACTATCCTGTGGGAGGTGTGAGCAGCCAACACACTTCTATCTTAAACAGTATGGGAAAAAGCCTTTTCCACAAAGCTGGAGATTGAAGACCTCACTGCAATGCATGGAGGCCTCACTTATCTGACAATCTTTGATAAAAAAGAATTGACAGTTTGACTGAGCCCACCCACACCTTTCTGCTCAGGGGGTCATCTCGGGAGGAACATGCCTGAGCCCATATCCACCTTCAATCTCTGAAAGGCACCCAGCGCATGAATAGTTAGATTTTTTCCATGGTTTGAATACCATAAAAAATATGCAAAATAAATATGCCATGAATGAGATTTTCATTTCATATAAATTTACTCAACTGACCACAATTCATGTGTCATTATTAGTGCCACTGAACTTCAACACAAATGATAGTCTTACCAGTTACCACTACCATGAATCAATCAACAATCATTAATTGAAAGTAAAAAACACATTTCTTAAACACTTACATTAATATAATCAGGGCTTCTTGTCTGTATGTTCTTACAACCGTGATCGTGTGAAAAAACTGCCTCTAATGAGTGAAGATCACCAACAAAGTATGACATCACTTGAACATTCATCTTTAACGAGGGCAAATCTAACGTATGACATGCCACCTCCAAATTTTGAGGAGTAAACCGTGACTGGGTACAAATGGTAAAAACGTGTAATGCTTAAACTAATGTGAATGAGGTTTAACTGCTTTATTACAAGGCGGCAAATTTGCCAAAGCGACTGGGTTCATTGATGACGTCATATCGCGCATATAAAAATCAGTAAATGATGATTCAAATTCAAAAAAGAATCCGCTTTTGTTTCTACGAGAATTCTTAATACTTACCAGATGTACTATTATGATAATGTCTATTATCTAGTCTATCTCAATATAAACAATTAAAAACTCCACGCTCTCCTGGTCCTGCCCATACTGTTTCCGGGAATTACCATAGCCCCAGGAACCGAGTCAATTCCCAGTCACAGTCAGATTCGTCTTATATTTGCTTGAAAAAAACGAAAGCAGCTCAGCCTCACGTCAGCGGGGCGGCTGAGACAGGGCCATAGTACATCTGGCAAGTATTAAGAATGCTTTTTTGATTCTACTTCGAATAATACTTACCAGATGTACTATTATGATAGACTCCGGATTTCGACAGCCAAGAAATTCCGGTGGGAGGAGGTGAGGCTCGAACCAGCACTCATCTACCATCTAACAGAGAAGGTTGTGAAGAGAGTAGAACCCTAGCATACGCTTGGGTTCCGCCATCTGACTCATAGAGTGCTAAACTTCCATGGTCTAGACCGCGCTCCCCCACCCCCCCCTCATTTGTCCGCACAAATTCCAGAGGGCTGTCCAAAGGGGAAGCAACACCCACCAGACCCATGTCAGCCCCAGGTCTCAGCTAGGGCAGTCCAGTAGAGTGCAAAGAAGCTACTACACCTTCTAATTTTGAAAAAAATATCAGTATATCGATTAGATTTTCAAATTTGAATGAGTCTAATATCTGTTGTAAAGAATAAGATACTCTTGAACCAGACTATTTACTTAGTCAGTCTGGTAAATCGACTGTAAGTAAACTAATATTAGTCACTTAATTAATGAAAACACTCACCATTTTGAGTGCTTGGTCTTTCTTGTTCATCACAGGAGCTCGGCCCAATCCACGTTCATTCTTGGATCATGTGCATAGCCATTGTTCAGTGCATGTGGAAGAACCTTGCGATGTGTGCGAAATAGTGGTCGGATGTGGCTTTAGTAAAGATTCGATAAATTGGCGACGGCTGCCCGATTAAGTGCACTGGAGATGTCGCGAAGGTAGAAATTAGTGAATGACGACTCGGCATGCCAGTGTGCTACAGACATCACCTCCTCTAATGAGACACCATTATAAACGGCCGATGATGTTGCTAGTGCTCGGACCTGATGGGCGTTTGCACGATCAATCTACTTTCCTGTAGCGATTTTGTGCGACATCTGAATAGCATCGACTATCCAATGAAAAATGGTGTCTTTCGAGGCACGCAAATGAGGAGTTTTGAGACATAACCACAGAAATTTCGGGTCATCTCTCCACTCCTCAGTACATTTCTTATACATTTTCAGACATCTGACAGGACACCAAGCAGAAGAGTTTGGGTTATGTCTAATTAAACTTGGCAAATTGATCGGCTGTCCTGGATATTTAAGTGACTGATTCTTTGCCAGGAAACAAAGACGTGGAAGTAGTCTTAAACCTTCACCCGTGATGACAAAGCGGTCTTGTTCGGCAGAAAGTGCATGTATTTCGCTTCTCCTTCTCGCCGATGCTGCTGCAACCAAGAAAACTGATTCAATAGTTAACAGTTTAATATATATAGATCTAATTGGTTCAAAGGGAGCATGCCCTAAAACCTGTAGAACAAGAGATAGATTCCATGCTGGGATCGGAATTGGCTGTCTAGGTTGCAAATTGCTCATTCCTTTAATAACTTCATTTAAAGTGTCATTCTCTACTCGTTCAATGGGCAGACTGGGAATGACTGAAGCTAATGCAGACTTATATGCTGCTAGGGTTTAAGGTACAAGTTTGTCAACTTCATATAAATGACAGATAAAATCTGCTACGTGTTGAACAGATGCAGAAAAGGGATCGATATCTCTTCCCTTACACCACTCTGCAAATTTGTTGATTCTATAATTATATGTTCTTGTGGTTGACGCTCTTCTGGCTGAAGCGACAAACTTCGCTGCTTGCTCAGCAAAGCCACCATTAATTGTCGTGTCGTGAAGATTTAGACCCTTGCTCTGAGACATCAGATCTCTTCTGTCTGGAAGAGGGATTCGATTGCAGACCAGAAGGTCCAGCAGATCCGTAAACCATGATCGGCCTGGTCAATGAGGAGCGATCAGTAGTACTTGGCACATACCCTCTCTTATCTTTGCCAGAACTTTTGGGATGAGAATCGTTGGAGGATACGCATCTGCATACATTCCTTTCCAACTCATCGCCAGTGTGTCTACTGATAAGGCTAGTGGGTCCGGAATCGGCGACACGTATGTGGCCATCTTTGCATTTTGTTTCATCGCAAATAGATCCACATTTGGCTTGCCCCAATGTTTGAATAGAACCTCCACTACCAATTGGTTAAGCTGCCATTCCTTCGGACAACAAACTGTCCTTCGACTGAGAGCATCTGCTAGGATGTTCAATCTTCCTGGAATGTGTGCTGCCCGAAGAATAATATTCCTCTCTTGGCACCACAGCAGAAGGTTCCAAATCATCACGCACAACTCTGGTGATCTTGTCCTGCCCTGGCGGTTCAAATAAGACACCACTGTTGAGTTGTCTGTCCTTACTAGGACAATCTTGTCTCGTATTAAACTCTCCAACTTTCGAAGTGCTAACGCCACCGCTAATAATTCAAGAACATTGATGTGTTCCTGCGCATTGGTCCGATCCCATTCCCCTGACACTGACTGATCGTCCAATACTGCTCCCCAACCTGTCGTCGATGCATTTGTGAAGATGGACATCTGCGGTTGAGGAGGTTGTAGAGGAGCACCTCGCAGGAGATTCTGTTCTGATAACCACCACTAAAGATGGAAGATCAATGGTTCCTTTACTGGAATTCTCAGAGACAACGGATCCGTTCTCTGAGACCAGAATGATATTAGATACATCTGAATCGGCCTGCGCCCGAGTGCCGCATAAGGAACCACTTTCTCCAGAGACACTAGTAAACCCAGTAGTCTGAGAAATTGGTGCGCCATCGGAAAAGCTCCTAGAGAAACTGACGTCAGTACTGCAATCAAACTCTTGACTCTGCTCTCCGCCGGAAAAGCAACGCCGTCCCTGAGATTGAAAAATATTCCCAGATAAACAAACTAATGGGATGGAGTCAATTCTGATTTCTCTAGATTCACAATCCATCCTAAGTCCTTTAGTAAGGCTAGGACTACCTGAAGATTTTTGCGCAGAGTGCCTGGATTCCCCGCCTTCAGCAGCCAGTCATCTATGTAAGTGTGAACAGCTATGTTTCTCCTGCGAAGATAAGAAGTCATGGCGAGAACCACTTTGGTGAAGACCCTCGGGGCTGTGGTCAGACCGAACGGAAGTGCATTGAATTCCCAAACATTGTCTTGGAATGCAAAGCGAAGGTATTTCTGAAAAGGAATTGACATTGGAATATGAAAATATGCATCCTTCAGATCTATCGATACTCTCCACATGCCTTTTCTCAGCCCCGTCATCACCGCTGCTACAGTCTCCATCTGAAACTTTGGAGAAAGAATAAATTTGTTCAACGGTTTGAGATTGAGAATTGGTCTCCAACCTCTGGTACATTTCGGAATGAGGAACATCATTGAATAGAAGCCTAGGGAGGACTGATTTCGGACTAGATGAATTGCGTTCTTTCGCTGAAGATCTTCGATTGCTGAGCAAATGGCATCGAGACGATCGGATTCCCTTGGAACAGGAGTCCAAACTAGACTCGATGTTAACGGAACTAGCGATTGACGGATGAGCCAGTCCGGTTCGTAGCCGTTTCTTAACCACTGACAGACTAAACAATCTTGCACGACCTGTTCCCACTGGTTTGAAAACAGTTGAAGTCTGCCTCCGATGGTAGGAATTTGCACACAGCTCGTGGTCGATATTGCATGATAAGACGCTAATTCGTTTGGGTGAAGATTCTCGACTCCCTTCATTCCTGACATCACCGGAATGGATCCCGCCGGAAACCCGTCAGGACCATCGTCCACAGCCGCCCCACGGTTTCTTGAACTATGACGGTCATGGACCACCGTCACAGCCATCCTTATGATAACCGCCACGACCCGAACTGCCACCCTTCCTGTCCTCCTCATACGGCCTCTTATTAGAGGGCTTGTATGAGGACGAATGGCCAGGTCCCTGTGATCCGGATGCCCAATGGGCATCATGGCCAGAAGGACTCCTGCCGATGCTGCTTATAGGACTGCTGCAGCTGAGTCCTCTTGGTCGACTTCCACGACTTGCCGACTACTTCCTGCTCTGTGACCATTGACGCAACCTTGGATAAGGCCTGCCGTGCCGAGCCGCCGAACAAGCCTGGACCAATGAAGGGTGCAGAAGATAACTCAGGTCCTGGTTCTACACAATCGAGAACCATTCTCCTCTGTTCCGCCAATGATCTAGTGATCACCCTGGCCAGGCAATCCTGGGATAAGTGCATGGTGTCCCGGACAACTCCGGGAGCAGCCTCTGCCACTTCCCCTGCAGAACGGCACAAGCGTGCGAGAGTGCAGCCATGGCTGCCCTCGCCATATCCTCAATGAGCGTTAACTCATTAAAAGGATCCTTATTGGCCTGGAAAACTTAGGGATGAGAACGACCCTTCGATTTATCAGCCAACGCCCTATTCAATGCCTCTCCCTCCCTGATGGAAAGCCATAGAACATGGGCATATTGATGATAGGCCTGCTCTGGAAAGCGGACCCTACCCCTTATCCCCTTTGGGGCCTTGGACAACAAATAATCTGGCTGAACCAGATGATACGCAGCAACTTCCAACATGTCGGAAGTCTGCATGTCCAAGGGGAGCATTGGCATGGCCGAAGAGCCACTTGACAGAGCGCTAGCCGCTCGCTCTGACATCCGCTCCATTGCCGGATCGCGCTGAGATCCTTGATCCGATGTCAACCCGAGACGGTCAGACATCCATCCAAGGACCTGCACCCATTCAGCTTCGGTGCAGAATGAGGATTCGTCCATCAATGGACTACCATTCTCCTCCTCCTCCTCACCCTTGGATGACTAGGCCACCGATGACCCATGCTGAGAACCATGGACTACAATCCTTCCAACATGAAGTGAGTCCAAAGACCGACTACTCGTGGCTCCGGTATCCAGCAAATCGCCGGACACGGGTTCACTCCAACATGGGAGCCGGGACCATTGCCGGCTTTACTACGGTAGGCGATGGAACTCCAAGAGGAGCTGTGCCTACCGCCACCGAGATGCCGGCAGGAACCGCAAAACACGGCTCCACCGACAACGCGGATTGATGGAAGATGCCCGACGGAACGTCGACATCACCACCCGGCTGGCAGACCCGTAAAAAACCCGAGGAAAACCCTTGGGACATACTTGGTCCTGCCACCATCGAAAGATCCGGCATGCCGGAATCTTCCATAAGAAGAAGATCTTCCTCCTCCGCCCTCGACTTCTGAGCCACAGCCGGAGGAAGGACAGGTGCTTGTCCATCCACAGAACTGGCTGGACCACCGATAGGTTGCCCTGCACCAGCCTGCATCATCGGGACCGTGGACTGGAAACACTCGAACATTGCCTTGAATTGGGCCGCCCATACGCCCAATGCCGAGTCCATGTACTCATTCAGACATTCTTCCAGACCTTTAACTGATGCCTGATCCACTTTGGCTGCCTTGTCCCTCGTGATCCTCTCCAAACGTACACGCCGATCACGATCGAACTCCGCCACCAACTCCGACGACCACTTAGCACACACATCGCAAGGACTCCCAACCTTGCACTTTGCGCAAGCCACACAGTGATGACCAGAGAACTTGCGTTTCATGAACCGGTTACATCTCTGGCACAGCGTGTCCTGGCCTTTCGTCTTCTGCGAACACAGAGTAAGAATTAAAACACTGCACATGACATACGATGATGAGCAACATGCACAATCTACTTGATTGTAACTTAAAATTACTTAGAAATATTAACTTTCTCTTAGATTAATGATAATTAAGTGTTTAGGCAAGAAATATTTGAAACTTTTTAGAGTGAAAATTTTATAAACACGACTTGGTAATTAACTAACGTTAATACAGCCAAGAAATAAATACTGATCGTTACAAACACTCGACAATGAAGCGAGAGCTAAAAATCAGCATAAAACAGAGTGCATAGACACGCCAAGCCAAAACAAAACATAAATCATGGGCGCCGCCATCTTGGCTATGGGCGCATCCATCTTGGAAGGAACCGAGTCGTAAGAGAAATTAACTGAGTACCCGCATAAGATTAAACAGTTAACGGGTACCAGAGCGACTCCAACAATGGCTACCATTTTAAAATAATGTGCCAATTTAAGGAAATTTTAATCAGTCATTACGGCACGAATGTATGAATTCTAGATTGATACAACCTGCCCCTATGATGACTTTCCCTTTCTTTCCATGAGGCCAGCAATGAATAACGTTAAACACGCTTAAATCCGCTAAAATTGCACAATTTTAAAGCTAAAAAAACATGCGACTTTCAAAGTCAGCAAAATAGACGAATCTGACTGTGACTGGGAATTGACTCGGTGCCTGGGGCTGTGGTAATTCCCGGACACAGTATGGGCAGGACCAGGAGAGTGCGGAGTTTTTAATTTTTTATTTTGAGATAGACTAGATAATAGACATTATCATAATAATACATCTGGTAAGTATTATTCGAAGTAGAATGCCATTGCGCAACGGACATTAAATCCTCTATTGGTACACCATTATACAAGGCTTTTGATGCGGCTAGAGCCCTCACATCATTCCCATTCGCCCATGCCACCTGTGAACCTGAAGCAATCTTATGAGTACATTTGATTGCCTCGACAATCCATTTAGAAATGGTATCTTTTGATGCCCACACATGAGGTTTTTGATAACAAACCCATAAAGATTTCGGATCATTACGCCACTTCTCTGTGTGCTTCTTATACATTTTAAGGGCTCGAACAGGGCACCACTCACTAGAAGAGGGATCATGTTGAGATAATTTAGGCAAAAAAATTGGTTGCCCAAAAAAACCATGTTTAAAAAAACATTGACGAAGTAGCAATCTCAAACATTCCCCTGAAACGACAAAATGGTCATTTTCAGCTGATAGAGCATGAATTTTGCTTCTTCTTCTAGCTGAAGCAGCAGCCACCAAGAAAGTTGCTTTCCACGTTAAGAACTTCATATGAATTGAACCAATAGGTTCAAACGGTTCACCCCCTAACACCTGCAAGCATGGTGAAAGACTCCACGCAAGAAGTGGCAATGGTTGCCATGGACGAATATTACTCATTCCTTTTAGCATATCATTCAGCGTACTATTCTCCTCACCACCTGAGGAGAGGCACAGGATAACCGATGCCAAGGCAGTCTTGTACGCAGCAAGGGTGGAAGGAAGGCTTTAGGTCATTATCATAAAACAACACACACAAGAAATCTGCTACCTGTTGAACAGTGGCATGAAAGGGATCAATATCTCTGTTCGAGCACCAGACTCTGAACTTATTGATCCTAAAATTGTGTCTTTGATGTTGACTACCTTCTTGCTTGGGCAATGAACCTTGATGCCATGTCAGAAAATCCTCCCTGGACAGCTTTACGCTGCATAACATCCACGCAGTCAATTGGAACATTTCTGGTCGATCATGAAGAAGACGGCCCTTGTTCTGTGAGATTAAATTTGTCATCACTGGCAGGAGCACTGGTTTGCAGACAAGAAGGTCCAGCAGATCCATAAACTATGATCGGCTTGGCCAACATGGAGCTATGAACAGTACCTGACATTGCAGGAAATGTCAATTTCCCTTTCTCCAAGATCTAACAATGCTCACAATTCTGTTACTTCTGATATACAGCTGGCCCTGACAGCGGCTCTAGGATTATAGACTTAGAAAGCTTTACCGACTCCTGGGAACCGGGCACTCGGCTCCCAACCGCCGAGTACCCGTTTACCATAGAGCTCATATTGTTTGCATAGCCACCAAACAAGAGAAAACTATGGCTTGCCTCCGTGGGGCTGGGAGGCTGGGTCCGTAACAGAATGGTGAGTATTGTTAGATCTCGGAGAAAGGGAAATTGACATTTCCTGCATTCTCCTTCGATCAATACTCACCATTCTGTTACTTCTGATATACACCAGATTTGATCAGTAACCTGGTGGGAAGGGGCAAGCCATACATGCTAATTTTGCCCCTTGGAGAAAGATTTTAGACTTCAAACTTGACTAACGGAGACCTAAAAGGCCCGTCAAGTTTACGGAACCGAATCACATTTGCGTCACAGCTCCCCCCCCCCTTTTTCCTCCTAAGAAAAGGGAGAGAACTAACGAACATGTATCTCGCCTGAAAACACAAATATGCCAAGAGGGTTAACTGCTCCCTGCATACTCCATGTATTAGCCTGGGAATGAGCATGAATATATAAGATGAATGAACATGATACATATCCATAATACAAAAAACTCTCACTATTGAATTACCTTATGATAATTGGACTTCAGACGTACCGCCTCCAACCATTCACCGGTTCGGCCATCAGTGACACAATCTGGTTGACATCCTCACGCTCGACCATGCCTGCTTTAGGTGCTTTTCTTACCGAAGTGAGAAAAGGGTGAAAAGCAGTGTGGTCACTAACTATCGTTTCAAAACAGCTAAAGCGAGTGGATTGGCTGAGTCTGACACATCCCTCATATAGTAATCCGTGAATGAGGACTCACAGTGCCATTGTGCAACGGCCATGATGTCCTATAACGGAACACCATTGTAAAGGGCGGTCGAGGCGGCTATTCCTCTGACATTGTCTGCCCTTACGCCTTGCACCTGGTGCCCAGTCGCCATCTCCTGAGTAGTCTGAATGCATTCGACCACCCAACGAGAGATAGTATCCATGGATGCGGCGCCATAAGACTTTTTATGGCAGATCCACAGATGTCTATCATTCGACCGTAACGAGTCAGTCCGTTTCTTGTACTTAGTCAAAGCACGGACCGGGCACCAGACACTGGCATCACGATCAAACCTAGTTAACTTCGGTATAATGATCGGTTTGCCGGGATATCTCAAAGATTGGTTCTTTGACATAACCTCTGCTCTTGGCAGAAGACGCAGACCTTCTCCAGAAAGAATAAATCGGTTCCTCTCTGCCGAAAGCGCATGGATCTCACTGCGCCTTCTAGCTGAGGAAGCTGCCAATAGAAAGACCGCCTTTAGAGTCAAATGCTTTAGACTAGCCGAACGCAATGGTTCGAAAGGGTGCTTGGCCAGTACATTAAGCACTAAAGATAGACTCCAGGCTGGAATGACTACCGGTTGTCTCGGTCGGAGATTGCTCATTCCCTTCAACATCACATTTAACTGGGCCACCTCTGGACTATCCCTGTTGGCTAGACAAGGGATAACTGATGCCAAAGCTGACTTGTATCCAGCAACTGTGACGGGAGCTAGTCCTCAAAAGAACAGCTCACAGAGAAAGTCTGCTATTTGCTGATAGTGGATTGAAAGGTATCAATACCCTTTTCTTCACACCAGTCTGCAAATCTGTTAACCTTGTTGTTATATGACTTGAAGGTTGACCTCCTTCTCGCAGCCGCGATGAAATCAGCAGCCTGTCGAGAAAAGCCTTCCGACGTGGAACGTTGTTTGATAACATCCACGCAGTCATTGAACATTTCGGGACACTCGTGTAGGAAGCGTCCCTTGGCCTGGGAGATTATGTTCGGAATCTCGGGCAACTGCACAGGATTTTCCACCAGCAGATCTAGAAGATCCGTGAACCACGCCCTGCTCAGCCAATACGGCGCTATTAGCAGGACCAGACACGGTTCCTCCCTGACCTTCACCAAAACCTTCGGTAGAAGAATGGTGGGTGGGTACGCGTAAGCGTGCATCCCTCTCCAGCTTATCGCCAGAGCGTCTGTATCGACGGCATTTGGATCTGTAATCGGCGAGACATATGTCATGATTTGAGCATTTTCCTTTGTGGCGAACAAGTCCACGGTGGGTTTGCCCCAATGCTCGAAGATCCATCGCAGAACTGGAGGGTTGAGGAACCATTCTGTTGGCAGGATTCTCTGTCTGCGAGACAAAGCATCCGCCAGAATGTTCAATCAGCCAGGAATACGAGCTGCTTTCAAAACAACCGAGTAATTCCTGCACCATTGAATCAAGTGCCACACCCTGATACACAGAGTGGGCGACCTGGTCCCGCCTTGGCGATTTATATATGATACTACTGTCGAATCGACCGACCGTATCAATATCACCCTGCCCCTGATCATCGGAAGGAACTCTTCCAACGCCAGTTCCACTGCCATCATTTCCAACAGATTGATATGCAGCTGACTCTCCGGGAGAGTCCATGTGCCCGAGACCTGGCACCCCACCCTTCCAGCGATGCATCCGTGTAGACGGACCGCTGGGGGCGGGGTAGGTGCAGCGAAACCCCTAATAGGAGATTCTGACGCTGTTTCCACCATAGAAGATGCGATATTATCGGCTCCAAAACTGGCAACAGTTTTGACAGGGGTTCTGTTCTCTGTTTCCACAGAGACATCAGATACAACTGGATAGGCCTTCGCATTAGAGCATCGTACGGGATAACCTGCTCCATGGAGACCATCATGCCCAGCATCTGAAGGAACTGCCTCGCCTTGAATGTGGTTTCCCACTCGAAAACTCTTGAGGATGGCTAACAGAGACACCACTCTGGGCTCTGATGGGTAAACCCTGCCCTCCTCAAGGTCGAATCGCATCCCCAAATAAACGAAACGTTGAGTGGGCGTCAACTCGGATTTCTCCTCGTTGACTATGCAGCGTAGATCTGAAAGTAACTTCAGAGTCAGAGCAGTATCCACGTTCAACCTGGCTGCTGAGTCTGCCTTAAGCAGCCAGTCGTCTATGTAGGTGTGTAGCGCCACGTTCTCTTTTCTGAGAAACGCTGTCACTGCAAGGACCACTCTTGTGAAAAAAAAACCTCGGAGCTGTCGACAGGCCAAACGGGAGACTGTAAACTCCCATACTTGATTCTGAAACGCAAATCTCAGAAACCTGTGCCAACTCCGATTCATAGGAATGTGGAAATATGCATTTTTCAGATCGATCGATACACACCACATTCCTTTCCTCAATCCCGCATTACCGACCTCGGCGTTTCCATCTGGAACCGAGGCGTATGGATAAACCAATTTAATGGCCTGAGATTGAGTATGGGTCTCCATCCCCCTGTGCTCTTGGGGACAAGGAACATGTTTGAATAGAAGCCTGGAGTGTTTTGCTTTGCTGGTTTTATCGCTCCCTTCAGAAGCAAACCCGACACTTCCTTTTGAACGGCTTCTAACTTGTCTGGCTCCCATGGTACGGGTGTCCAGACAGGTGCCAAAGACAGATTTTGTGGTGGAAAGTCCCACCACTCCGGCATGTAACCGTGGGATAACCATCCCAGGACCAGACTGTCTGACGTCACACCTTGCCAGGCCTCGACGAAACGCATGAGCCTTCCACCCACCATAGACGCCTCGACGTCTAACGGGGTTGTCCGGCTCGCAGTCCGCCCCCCCCACTCTTTCTTAACGAGAGAGACAGAGAACCATTTCGTTCTAGGCACGACGGGTATAACTGGCACCGCTGTTCCTGTCACACAGGCGCGGTCCAGGCGGATATGAAGGGAGCTTTCGTACCCTCAGGTACGCTTCGGCCCCTTCTGTCCGCCCTTTGAGGCTCTTACCCTTACCCTTCCCCTTGCCCTTCCCACCTCTAGGGCGGTCAGGAGCAACATTGGGGAGGGTAGGCGCCTCTACAACCTTCCTGGGCTTCTTCGCCGGTGGCGGCTCTGAAACCCCAGCTGAAGCAGAAGTCGCAACAGGCCTAGCTTTCGCCTTGCCCTTATGCTTCTTCTGCTCCTTTGAAGGTTGTCCCGTTAGCGGTTTCCCCACAGGCCCTAGTGCATGCGCTTGTCGCACTAGCTCTAGCTGTAGGTTTACCGCTAACCGATTCTGCGCGATACTGGCGGTATCCTCTAAGATGGCCCACGCTTGGCCACCGAAGATGCTAGGCCCTGTCAGGGGTGTCTCAAGGAGACGCTCCCTGACTGCCGTAGCCGGACGCATATGGTCAATGACCATTTGCCTCCTGGATTTCGTCACACGCGCTTGCACCCTTGCCAATGTGTCCATCAACAGCACCAGGCCGTCATTGACACATGAAAGCGCCACAGGTGGCACAGGGTGGCCTGCCCCGCTTCAGCCCACACCGACTGAAGGAGACGATAAGAGTGGTTGACAGCGCTCATCGCTGCCCTCACACCCTCATCGCATAGGGACAGGACTTCTTCCTGGTGTACCTGAGACTTGTCCACAAGTGCCGGACCGGGGTGACCCGGCACGGCACTCTGGACGCCCAGTACCCATCGGTCATCCTCCGTGACCGACGGGACTACACCATACCTGTCGTATTCCCCCCGCGGAATACGACATCTTGCCCGCACCTCCCTGGAGGCTGCAGGGAGCTGACCCTTGGTCATCAGTTGTTTGCTATAAATAGCATCCAACCATTCTATGAACCGTGGATCCAGTCCCACTGACTGGATCCGGGCCGCGGGCAAAATCCCCGTCCTGATCGACGCAACCGACGGACGGGGCGCATCTTCGTCGGCCGTGGCCGAAACCACAGACGGGTCAACCCTGGCTAGCCATGCCAGAGCATCTGACCAATCTACCTCCGATGAAGACACCCCCGCAAACACGTCACCCGTTGACGTGCTCACGGGTCTGCCAGCCACGGCCTCCCAGCAAGGAGCCACGGCTGACACGCCAGGCACTCCGGTACCACACGGTTCCGCCGCCACCCCATGAAACACTCCGGTCCATGGGGTAGGTCCGCACGGAAAACCGTACGGACCAGTAACCGTCGCGGAACCATAGCTGGACACGGGCGCCAACGGCACCCCATGTCCGGCTGCCGGACCAGGCGAGATAGGTGAGTATCACGCCTGGCCCGGCACACCCGTTCCCGTGATGGCTGGTGCCAAACCAAGCCGCACGGAACCGGTGCACGGTAACGGATTGGCCTCAGCCACAGGCGGAGCCGCTGACCTGGCTTGCGCCAAACCAGACAAATGGAGGCCGGTTCCATCCAGGACGGAATCAACCTCCATATTCTCCACCTGCGGCTTCACGGGCCGCAGCAACCTCTCCTCCTCGGCCTCATCGTCTTCAGACTCCGAAGAGCCGTCACTAGACGAATAAACCGTGGAGCCGTCCTGGCGGACGGCTCCCACACCTGACGGACCGGCCACCGCTACTGGACCACCCGGAGGTGGCCGCAGAGAGACAGAACCCGTCTGGCCGAAGCCAGCCGGGACCGCCAGGGGGCCGTACGAGATGGCCCCCTCGGTAACCAGTCCAGAATCCTGTCCGAGGACAGGATCCGTAGCAGGCATGGGGAGAAACTGCCCCCCAACCTTTGGTAGCAGGGACGACACCAGCGTGGGCAGAACGCTATGCAGAAAACCCTGCATAGCCGGACCAAACCACGCCGGCGGTGCCATCTCCGCCACCTCCAGCTGGGGACGTGGAGCACCACCACCGGCCGAACCGGGCGCTCCACGATTTCCTCTCGGACCGCCTGACCCCGCGTCAGACCCAGCCAAGTCCTTCTGGGCAAGGAACTTAACCATCGTTTCGACGGACCACACTGCACAAACATTACACCTATGATCTATATTACACAGGGCACACCTAAAACAGACATGGTCCTTGAACATTACACGGACAAACTTATGGCAGTCGTCACATGATGGCGGGGCTGGCTTGGCCTATAAAATAAGCACAAACCTACAATAAACAAGCAGAACGAGACACGGATGGAAGGCAGACAATTAATTTTCAAATATTTTGACTCATAAATTAACCGTAACCTCCCGCACCCCACCCCGCCACGTTACAACAACGATCGCATTGATTATGACGACAAGTACGCGGCGGGCACAACACACCCATAATAGATCCTACAGGATGTGTAACGGCTCCAGGAATCATATCGCATAGCATTCAGGGTATATTTACTAATCAATATAAATTATACTCCTAACGAACGCAGCACGATATGTGAAGAAAACAACAAAATGTATAACAACTGCTGTCTCACACGGTAAAACCGCAGACCACACATCTACTCAAGAATTTTGAAACCACCGATCATTGCAAACCGATCGTGATCGCACGTAAACTTGATCATTCTAAAGTTTCCGGTACCATTTTTTAGTACGCAGCACCCAGAACAAGATGCGCGAATTAATGAAAAAATTTTCCTTCACATAAACATCCGAGCGACCGGGTGTGACGTCACCCGCTCGGATTCTACGGAGAACGACGTCAGCCGATATTCGTGTTAGAAATACCGTAGCAAACACCTATTTTCATATCTGCCGATCGCCTGTTGGGGTTTAAAGAAGGCGATCGTCTGGCATATATCGTTGTTAGCACACGTCACAGATTCTATGGGGTCAGAAATTGGAACATGCGACACAACGAAATTTAGAGACCTAAGTCTTTTAACTATGGATAATAAAGAACAATACAACCTGGTTGTCTTGGGCGGTATTCTCCATAGTCCTTAGTTATCCTTTCAGAACACACAAACTATCACTGATTAAAGACTTAGATTATTTTAAAAACACTAAAATCCTTAATGCAAAAAGCATGTATTGCACTTGTTGCTATGCAAACAAGAATGAGCTCTATGGTAAACGGGTACTCGGCGGTTGGGAGCCGAGTGCCCGGTTCCCAGGAGTCGGTAAAGCTTTCTAAGTCTATAATCCTAGAGCCGCTGTCAGGGCCAGCTGTATATCAGAAGTAACAGCATGGTGAGTCTTGATCGAAGGAGAACTCTCCTGTCTTATCTTCTGTAGGACCTTTGGAACTAGAATCGCTGGAGAATATGCATAAGCACACATTCCCGTCCAAATTAGCACTAATACGTCCACTGCATATGCATCTGGATCTGGAACCGGTGATATGTAAGTGGTCATCTTGGCATTGTCTCTCACCATGAAGAGATCTATGTTTGGTTTTCCCCAATGTCTGAACAGGACCTCTGCAACTGCTTGATTTAACTACCATTCTGTGGGCATGCAGACCAACCTTCTGCTCAAAGCATCTGCTAGAATGTTCAGCTTTCCTGGAATGTGTGTCGCTTTGACCGCTATCTTCCTCTCCCAGGACAAATGCAGAAGGTTCCACACTTTCATACATAGTTCTGGGGACCTGGTGCCTCCCAGATGATTGAGATAAGCAACCACCATCCTTCAGCGATAGCTCCACTGCCATCAACTCCAACACATTGATGTATAACACTGCAGTCTCCTGATTCCAGATCACCGACACATTGAACTGACATAGACAGGCCCACCCCATTCCCAGAGTGATGCATCTGTAAAAAGTGTCAGATCTGGGGATGGAAGGTGTAACGGGACCCCCAACATCCAGTTCTCCTTAATCAACCACCACTGAAGATGAAACTTCATCGGTTCTTTCAAGGGAATCATTTGACTTAACTTCTCCATTTGTTGAGACCAACACATCAGGTATAACTGTAACGGCCTTCTCATGAGCGCTGCAAATGGAACTACCTTGTCCATTGACACCAGAAGTCCCAACATCCTCAGATATTTTCTCGCTGAAATCCCCTTCTCTATCTGAATACTTCTCAGATATGACAGCAGATTCTGAATTCTGTCATCCAATGGACGGACCATCCCTTCTTACAGATCGAAAAGAATTCCCAAATAAACAAACCTCTGAGAAGGGACTAAATCTGACTTCTCGTAGTTGATTACCCAACTCAATCAGTCGAGAAGATCCAGCACCACTACTAAGTCATGTTTCAACATATTTTGATCTCTGGCCTTGATCAACCAATCATCGATATATGTGTGAATCGCAATGGTTCTCTCTCTCAAGTGTGTTGTCACTGCAAGAACCACCTTCGTGAAGACTCGACGTGCTGTTGTTAGGCCAAAGGGAAGAACAGCAAACTCCCAAACATTGCCCTGAAAAGCAAAGCGAAGATATTTCCGAAATTCTCTCGCCATCGGTATGTGGAAGTACGCATCTTTTAAATCTATTGAGACTGTCCACATACCCTTGTCCAAGCCTGCCATTACTAACGAAATTGTTTCCATCTGAAACCTGGGCGACTCCAAATTGAAATGGATTTGATCCAATGCTACCTCTTTCAATGAATCTGAATTTTCCGGCCTGACTTTTATGGGTAGACCATCAAGACCTACCTCCATGACCCCCCATATCCCTCTTGGCTTTTGACTGGCCCCAACCACTGTATCCATGACCACCACCTAAATGTTTTCCTTGAAAACTTCTCGGCTTATAATACGCCTGATGTTGACCTCTAGGCTGATACCTCATCCATGACCCCGGGTTCCAGCATTACTTTGATAATCTGAGGATCCCTGATGAGGAGGCGACCTATATCTCTGAAACTGCTGTTGCTGTTGTGGCTTCTGTTGGCCCTGCCCTCTTTGCAGGCCTCTGCCTCGACTCATGCCTCGAGCGTGGCCACAATCCTGACCACATCGCATATGTTGCCAAGAAAGATGAACCCCTTCCTGTTCTTGCAACCTTGTGACATTCTGTGATAGGATGCATTGAGACTCGCCACCAAACAGGTGCAGACAAACACATCGGACATTCAGCAAGTCCATTCTCAAAATGGACATAGGAGCTAGTTTGTCTAATACCATTCTCCTTCTTTCTTTTAATGATCTAGCCATGACATACGTCATACAGTCCTGAGCTAAACGTATTGACTCCAGGACCACTCATGGGGCCGCATGAGGTGCCACCTCACTATTTTGTCCAGCCATGAGGACCTTACAGACTTCTGTTGAGTGTGACAAGGCTGCGGCCGCCACTCTAGCCACCTCTTTTATATTGGTCATTTCCTGATACATATGCTTGTCATGACTAAGCACATATGGATCGCCTGATAGTCCCTCAGCCCTTATAGTCGCTGCAATACCGAAAGTTACCCTTTCATCATCTGAAAGTGTCACCACTTTCGCATACTCTGAATAATGGTGAGGAGGAACCTGAACCCGACTCCTTACATCTCTCTGTGTCTTCGGCAACTTAAACGGGTTATCTGTTCTTCCTCTAAACGAGGCTGTCTCCAGCAAATCCAGGGTATCCTCATCCAGAGGCAGACGAGGCATGCTAGATGAGCCGCCCACCAACTGACTCACACATCTTTCCAACATCCTCTCCATACCAGGAGCCCATTGGACCAATTCAGGCTGAAAAACATACCCCTTAATCTTGGATATCCATTGGACGACCTCCTGCCACTCTGCCTCTGTGGCAGCGTAATCATCGCTGAGGAGTCTAGAGTCACAGCCATCACTATCAAGCCTTTCCTCCAACATGGCATTCATGGCTTTCTCACTTAAACATTCCTGCCCCTTCTCGAGTATGACTGACTGTGACGCAGAACTACCACTGGCACCTGTATTATAATCAGGTCCAGACACTACAAACCTTTGTGGGTGCTGTAGACCGGCTCCCATCTGAACCATCAATGAATCCATCAGGATCGGGCACACCATGAGCTGGCTTACCACCCAGCTCCTCCCTTGACTACAACAGACTTTGACTGAACATATCCCTAGAGAGCTCTAAAAGTAACTCATTTCGGGCTCCGACAACCTGACGGACCCAGAGGAACCCTTGGTACAACCAAATCATATCGATGATCTCTCTCTTGTCCATCAGAGTCATACTCCAGCAGACCGAGTGATGCCTCTTCCCTAACTGCATCCCTGGACTCCATAAACTCCTCCACCTGATAACCATCACCCTCCACCATGTGACTATCATTATCATCCCGCAGATACAACAAAATCATATCGATGATCTCTCTCTTGTCATACTCCAGCAGACCGAGCGATGCCTCGTCCCTAACTGCATCCGCAGACTCCATAAACTCCTGATCACTATCACTCTCCACCATGTTACCATCACTATCATCCCGCAAAATTCTTTCCTCCTCCTCTGCCGATAACTTGACAGAAGGCTCTCCTTTCTCAAGGAGACGCGGAGAAGGAACAACTTGCTGGTTTGGCTGACCAGCTGATGGCAGATTCCGGAGTTTCCTCTGGAAATACCACAAATTGTGGTGACATCTGCGATGGTGGAGGAATGAGAACCACACAAGACGCCATCGCAGGATTCATTACCTGCATGGCTTGAAGCTGGGATAAAAAACCCTGCAATTGGTTTCCCACCATTCCTTCAATGGCCCATAAAGTGGACTGTCTCAAAACATTTATCATTTCACTGATGTCCTTAAATAGATATTTTCTAATAGTCTTAGAAAATCTTTCCTTTCCCCTATCCTGAACCAATTGGGAAATGGTGGCACTCGACCACGTCGCGCAAACATTGCATCGTTTTACCATTGTACATTCGGAGCATGACCCACATAAATGGCCAAAAAAACGTGCTTTCATATGAGAATTACACCTTGCACACTGAATGGCTGGTGATTTTCCCTTGCCCTGAAACACATGAATTTAATAATAAAAAAAAAAATGCATACATTCCCATGACGACATACAAGACAGGGAACAAAAATTATTATTTTAATTTATTTTATTATTTCAGTTTATGTATATTATTTCATTTTAAATATATTTCTATATTTTAAAGAATTAGAATTGTGCTCAATTTATTGATTTTTTTTTATAAATATTTCTTTATTTCAGAGATTTTAAAACTCTAAAGGTACTACGCCGCTAATTCAGGTTGACTAATATAAAAATTTTACCCAAGTCATCAAGGCTCACACAGGTTGATGGTGAAAATAAATAATAATAAAACCCAATCTCTGTTGACGTCAGAGACTAAAGACTCGTTATACAAAAATGAATACTTGAGTACCAGAGTCCTTAAAAGTATTTACTAACAAGACTGTAATGGACGCCAACCAATTTCATATTATCATACCACGATACCACAAATTCTTAAAACAAAATATAAATTATAAGCCCCATAAACCTGGAGCGAAGGCACCTGATTATTGGCAGATAATCCTTTCCCTCGCATCCTCGTACCAAACAACAACAATCCTTGCTTTCAAATAACACAAAACACGAAAATACTGCACTGCAATTGAAAAAACGTAACACGTTGTCTCACAAAAGCTGTGAAGAGAAAGAGTCTGGTCTCCACTACAGCGCCGTCGACTGGGTGTAGGAGAATTCCGGAATGATTGGGGCGGGCCTAGCATGAATATTTCTGTTTTATTCTATTGTTTTTGAATGAATCTCAAAAGCCTGATAATCCCTTAGTATCAATGGGTAAGTATGGATTGAAGTAGAAAATGCCTGCATACAGATCAATGGGGATAAATGACTGATTCTGATCAAGTGGATAACTACCTGATACAAGGGAGAGAACTGCCCGGTGAAGATCAAGAAATGACTTTATGGTACAGATCAAGGGAGGTAACTTGGTGGTACAGAACAGGGCAGTTAACTGCCTGGTACAGATCAAGGGAGATAACTGTCAAATAAACAACCAATCAAGGGGCATATCTGTCTAATTAGATAATGAAGACGACTTTCTCGTACTATCAAAATGAAAAGAATTTGTTTATCTGGTCACGTCTACCCTAGTGCTAGGCGTTTAGCATCAAACTAAATAGAAACTTTTGTCAAATTAAAATTCTAGCAGATATGTTTTGTTACAGTGCATTGATGTAGTATATTAAATCTATGCATGCTCTCAAGAGCTGTGCTCCAGAAGTATGAGTAACACCTTAAACCTTTACCGCTTACAAACATTAGTCCAACCAATTCTTTATGATGCAAGGAAAATATAATTTGACTGGGAGCTGTTGTTGCCTATGGCAACAACAAACTCGAGTTGATTTAGTTTCAAAATATTCAACAGCTCTTTCCTGTACCAGGATAGATGTTATGAAATTCACCCATCAACATTTCAATGAGAAAGTGTTAAAGGAAGTCTTGGTTTCCAAATCTGAAAACAGAAAATAACATGAGATCCAATGCATTTCTCGCATTTGGGTACGTTTAACAATTTCAGCAAAGTAAATTTTTTAGTATATATAAAACTTATTCTGCTGAATATTTTGAAAAGAAATGCGAAGGAAGCAACAGCTTCCAGTCAAATTAATTTCAAAATAGTCAACAGTTTTCCTGTATGGTTGCATTAAAAATGAGACTGTAGCGGGAGGACAGTAGCACCAGTTTCTAGTAAAAATATATTGGAAATAATTGACAGAATATTTCAGATTCCAAAGAATCTGCTGTATCTGGGCTCGTAGCATTGAGAGGGTTATCATAGTCTCTCACCTCCTTAAGGTTTCGTGTAACTCAGTATACTTGGCTTTGAGCAATGCCACTTTGGTACCAGTCAGCCGTCCATCTTGAAACAACTAAAAGTATAAATAATTGTGTACATATATATATATATATATATCGACAATAATTACATTTGATGAATCCAATCTGTCGATAAAGTATATGACGGCTGACATGACAATCAAGCCAGTCATTCCAATGGTAAATTTTCAAAAATAGTCTTCTCTTGGTCTGCAAATGGACATTTTGTTTTTAGAAAATTAACAATTTCTTTAGCAAATTTAAGCATTAAATGGTTAAGTTCTGTTAACTTCGTTTGCACATTTGAATACATTTTAACACATTGAAATATGAATTCTCAGAATCACAATTTCAAATTAACTACACAAGCAAGCGGCTGAATATTTTGAAACTGATTTGACTGCGGGTCATTGCTGCCAGCATGACATGTCATGACAGTCAGCATGACAGCCAGTCTAATTAATTTCAAAATATTAATAAAGTCAGAATGTTTATTACCTTGGAAATTCAACAAACGAATTACACATGCAATTTAGACCCTTTCGTGATGAACCATTGCCCGTTTCATGATGGATCTACATGAACATATACATCATTTTCATTGTGACATCAGCTAAAAAGCGACATATTTGATTACGATGTCAGCATATTTGAGTGTGACAGATCGGATCACTACATTCGTAACCAAAACTGGCAATATTTCAATAATATTAACACAACAGTGATTATCACAACTGATATCATGTTAATTTATCATGCATGTTTGTTCCAAATCACAGGGTTCACGCTTAGGCCACTTAACCCTGTCACCAACAAATGCCTCAAAACGTACATTCTTTATGATATAGAATTTATTCTCTTGAATATTTTGAAATAAATTTGACTGGAAGCCATTCGGCAAGCTACATTGACATGCTAACCCTTTAACAATCAAAATTGGTTTTTAAAATTGTCAATTTTCTCATATAAAATGCAGGAAATGTCAATTTCCCTTTCTCCGAGATCTAACAATACTCACCATTCTGTTACTTCTGATATACAGCTGGCCCTGACAGCGGCTCTAGGATTATAGACTTAGAAAGCTTTACCGACTCCTGGGAACCGGGTACCCGGCTCCCCACTGCCGAGTACCCGTTTACCATAGAGCTCATATTGTTTGCATAGCCACCAAACAAGAGAAAACTATGGCTTGCCTCCGTGGGGCTGGGAGGCTGGGTCCGTAACAGAATGGTGAGTATTGTTAGATCTCGGAGAAAGGGAAATTGACATTTCCTGCATTCTCCTTCGATCAATACTCACCATTCTGTTACTTCTGATATACACCAGATTTGATCAGTAACCTGGTGGGAAGGGGCAAGCCATACATGCTAATTTTGCCCCTTGGAGAAAGATTTTAGACTTCAAACTTGACTAACGGAGACCTAAAAGGACCGTCAAGTTCACGGAACCGAATCACATTCGCGTCACAGCCCCCCCCCTTTTTCCTCCTAAGAAAAGGGAGAGAACTAACGAACATGTATCTCGCCTGAAAACACCAATATGCCAAGAGGGTTAACTACTCCCTGCATATCGCTTGTATTAGCCTGGGAATGAGCATGAATATATAAGATGAATGAACATGATACATATACATAATACAAAAAACTCTCACTTGTTGAATTACCTTATGATAACAGGACTTCAGACGTACCGCCTACAACCATACACCGGTTCGGCCATCAGTGACACAATCTGGTTGACATCCTCTCGCTTGACCATGCCTGCTTTAGGTTCTTTTCTTACCAAAGTGAAAAAAGGGGAAAAGCAGTGTGGTCACTAACTATCGTTTCAAAACAGCTAAAGCAAGTGGATTGGCTGAGTCTGACACATCCCTCATATAGTAATCCGTAAATGAGGACTCACAGTGCCATTGTGCAACGGCCATGATGTCCTCTAACGGAACACCATTGTAAAGGGTGGTCGAGGCGGCTATTCCTCTAACATCGTGTGCCCTTACGCGCTGCACCTGGTGCCCAGTCGCCATCTCATGAGTAGTCTGAATGCATTCGACCACCCAACGAGAGATAGTATCCATGGATGCGGCGCCATAAGGCTTTTTATGGCAGATCCACAGATGTCTATCGTTCGACCGTAACGAGTCAGTCCGTTTCTTGTACTTAGTCAAAGCACGGACCGGGCACCAGACACTGGCATCACGATCAAACCTGGTTAACTTCGGTATAATGATCGGTTTGCCGGGATATCTCAAAGATTGGTTCTTTGACATAAATTCTGCTCTAGGCAGAAGACGCAGACCTTCTCCAGAAACAATAAATCGGTTCCTCTCTGCCGAAAGCGCATGGATCTCACTGCGCCTTCTAGCTGAGGAAGCTGCCAATAGAAAGACCGCCTTTAGAGTCAAATGCTTTAGACTAGCCGAACGCAACGGTTCGAATGGGTGCTTGGCCAGTACATTAAGCACTAAAGATAGACTCCAGGCTGGAATGACTACCGGTTGTCTCGGGCGGAGATTGCTCATTCCCTTCAACATCACGTTTAACTGGGCCACCTCTGGACTATCCCTGTTGGCTAGACAAGGGATAACTGATGCCAAAGCTGACTTGTATCCAGCAATTGTGACGGGAGCTAGTCCTGTAAAGAACAGCTCACAGAGAAAGTCTGCTATTTGCTGAATAGTGGATTGAAAGGTATCAATACCCTTTTCTTCACACCAGTCTGCAAATCTGTTAACCTTGTTGTTATATGACTTGAAGGTTGACCTCCTTCTCGCAGCCGCGATGAAATCAGCAGCCTGTCGAGAAAAGCCTTCCGACGTGGAACGTTGTTTGACAACATCCACGCAGTCAATTTGAACATTTCGGGACGCTCGTGTAGGAAGCGTCCCTTGGCCTGGGAGATTATGTTCGGAATCTCGGGCAACTGCACAGGATTTTCCACCAGCAGATCTAGAAGATCCATGAACCACGCCCTGCTCGGCCAATACGGCGCTATTAGCAGGACCAGACACGGTTCCTCCCTGACCTTCACCAATACCTTCGGTAGAAGAATGGTGGGTGGATACGCGTAAGCGTGCATCCCTCTCCAGCTTATCGCCAGAGCGTCTGTATCGACGGCATTTGGATCTGGAATCGGCGAGACATATGTCATGATTTGAGCATTTTCCTTTGTGGCGAACAAGTCCACGTTGGGTTTGCCCCAATGCTCGAAGATCCGTCGTAGAACTGGAGGGTTGAGGGACCATTCTGTTGGCAGGATTCTCTGTCTGCGAGACAAAGCATCCGCCAGAATGTTCAATCGGCCAGGAATATGAGCTGCTTTCAAAACAACCGAGTAATTCCTGCACCATTGAATCAAGTGCCACACCCTGATGCACAGGGTGGGCGACCTGGTCCCTCCTTGGCGATTTATATATGATACTACTGTCGAATTGTCCGACCGTATCAATATCACCTTGCCCCTGATCATCGGAAGGAACTCTTCCAACGCCAGTTCCACTGCCATCATTTCCAACAGATTGATATGCAGCTGACTCTCCGGGAGAGTCCATGTGCCCGAGACCTGGTGTTCTCTCAGGCAGGCACCCCACCCTTCCAGCGATGCATCCGTGTAAACGGACAGCTGGGGGTGGGGTAGGTGCAGCGAAACCCCTATTAGGAGATTCTGACGCTGTTTCCACCATAGAAGATGCGATATTATCGGCTCCAAAACTGGCACCAGTTTTGACAGGGGTTCTGTTCTCTGTTTCCACAGAGACATCAGATACAACTGGATAGGTCTTCGCATTAGAGCAGCGTACGGGATAACCTGCTCCATGGAGACCATCATGCCCAGCATCTGAAGGAACCGCCTTGCCTGAATGTGGTTTCCCACTCGAAAACTCCCGAGGATGGCTAACAGAGACACCACTCTGGGCTCTGACGGGTAAACCCTGCCCTCCTCGAGGTCGAATCGCATCCCCAAATAAACGAAATGTTGAGTGGGTGTCAACTCGGATTTCTCCTCGTTGACTATCCAGCCTAGATCTGAAAGTAACTTCAGAATCAGAGCAGTATCCACGTTCAACCTGGCTGCCGAGTCTGCCTTGAGCAGCCAGTCGTCTATGTAGGTGTGTAGCGCCACGTTCTCTTTTCTGAGAAACGCTGTCACCGCAAGGACCACTCTTGTGAAAACCCTCGGAGCTGTCGACAGGCCAAACGGGAGAACTGTAAACTCCCATACTTGATTCTGAAACGCAAATCTCAGAAACCTGTGCCAACTCCGATTGATCGGAATGTGGAAATATGCATCTTTCAGATCGATCGATACACACCACATTCCTTTCCTCAATCCCGCCATTACTGACCTCGGTGTTTCCATCTGGAACCGAGGCGTATGGATAAACCAATTTAATGGCCTGAGATTGAGTATGGGTCTCCATCCCCCCGTGCTCTTGGGGACAAGGAACATGTTTAAATAGAAGCCTGGAGTGTTCCAGTTTGCTGGTTTTATTGCTCCCTTCAGAAGCAAACCCGACACTTCCTTTTGAACGGCTTCTAACTTGTCTGGCTCCCTTGGTACGGGTGTCCAGACTGGTGCCAAAGACAGATTTTGTGGCGGAAAGTCCCACCACTCCGGCATGTAACCCTGGGATAACCATCCCAGGACCAGACTGTCTGACGTCACACCTCGCCAAGCCTCGACGAAACGCATGAGCCTTCCACCCACCATAGACGCCTCGACGTCTAACGGGGTTGTCCGGATCGCAGTCCGCAACCCCCCCCCCCCCTTTCTTAACGAGAGAGAGTGAGAACCATTTCGTTCTAGGCACGACGGGTATAACTGGCACCGCTGTTCGTCGCACAGGTGCGGTCCAGGCGGATATGAAGGGAGCTTGCGTACCCTCAGGTACGCTTCGGCCCCTTCTGTCCGCCCTTTGAGGCCTTACCCTTACCCTTCCCCTTGCCCTTACCACCTCTAGGGCGGTCCGGAGCAACATTGGGGAGGGTAGGCGCCTCTACAGCCTTCCTGGGTTTCTTCGCCGGCGGCGGCTCCGAAAACCCAGCCGAAACAGACATCGCAATAAGCCTGGCTTTCGCCTTGCCCTTATGCTTTTTCTGTTTCTTTGAAGGCTGTACTGTTAGCGGCTTACCCACAGCCCCTAGTGCGTGCGCTTGCCGCACTAGCTCTAGCTGTAGATTTACCGCTAACCGATTCTGCGCAATACTGGCGGTGTCCTCTAAGATGGCCCGCGCTTGGCCACCAAAGATGCTAGGCCCTGTCAGGGGCGTCCCAAGAAGACGCTCCTTGACTGCCGTAGCCGGACGCATATTGTCAATGACCATTTGCCTCCTGGACTTCGTCACACGCGCTTGCACCCTTGCCAATGCGTCCATTGACAGCACCAAGCCGTCATTAACGCACGATAGCGCCACAGGTGGCACAGGGTGGCCTGCCCCCGCTTCAGCCCACACCGACTGAAGTAGACGATAGGAGTGATTGACAGCGCTCATGGCTGCCCTCACACCCTCATCGCATAGGGCCAGGACTTCTTCCTGGTGTACCTGGGCCTTATCCACTAGTGCCGGACCGGGACCACCCGAACCGGCACTCTGGACGCCCAGTACCCATCGGTCATCCTCCGTGACCGACGGGACTACACCATACCTGTCGTATTCACCCCGCGGAATACGGCACCTTGCCCGCACCTCCCTGGAGGCCGCAGGGAGCTGACCCTTGGTCATTAGTTGTTTACTATAAATAGCATCCAACAAATCAATGAACCGTGGATCCAGTCCCACTGACTGGATCCGGGCCGCGGGCAAAATCCCCGTCCTAATCGACGCAACCGACGGACGGGGCGCATCTTCATCGGCCGTGGCCGAAACCACAGACGGGTCAACTCTGGCTAGCCACGCCAGAGCATCAGACCAGTCTAACTCCGAAGAAGATACCCCCGCAAACACGTCACCCGTTGACATGCTTACGGGTCTGCCAGCCATGGCCTCCCGGCCAGGAGCCACGGCTGACACGCCAGGCACTCCGCTACCACATGGTTCCGCCGCCACCCCATGAAACACTCCGGTCCATGGGGTAGGTCCGCACGGAAAACCGTACGGACCCGTAACCGTCGCGGAACCATAGCCGGCCACGGGCGCCAACGGCACCCCATGTCCGGCTGCCGGACCAGGCGAGATAGGTGAGTACCACGCCTGGCCCGGCACACCGGTTCCCCTGACGGCTGGTGACAAACCAAGCCGCGCGGAACCGGTGCACGGTAACGGATTGGCCTCAGCCACAGGCGGAGCCGCTGACCTGGCTTGCGCCAAACCAGACAAATGGAGGCCGGTTCCGTCCAGGACGGAATCAACCTCCATATTCTCCACCTGCGGCTTCACGGGCCGCAGCAACCTCTCCTCCTCGGCCTCATCGTCTTCAGACTCCGAAGAGCCATCACTAGACGAATAAACCGTGGAGCCGTCCTGGCGGACGGCTCCCACACCTGACGGACCGGCCACCGCTACTGGACCACCCGGAGGTGGCCGCAGAGAGACAGAACCCGTCTGGCCGAAGCCAGACGGACCCGCCAGGGGGCCGTACGAGACGGCCCCCATCGGTAACCAGTCCAGAATCCTGTCCGAAGACAGGATCCGTACCAGGCATGGGGAGAAACTGCCCCCCAACCTTTGGTAGCAGGGATGACACCAGCGTGGGCAGAACGCTATGCAGAAAACCCTGCATAGCCGGACCAAACCACGCCGGCGGTGCCATCTCCGCCACCTCCAGCTGGGGACGTGGAGCACCCCCACCGGCCGAACCGGGCGCTCCACGATTTCCTCTCGGACCGCCTGACCCCGCGTCAGACCCAGCCAAGTCCTTCTGGGCAAGGAACTTAATCATCGTTTCGACGGACCACACTGCACAAACATTACACCTATGATCTATATTACACAGGGCACACCTAAAACAGACATGGTCCTTGAACATTACACGGACAAACTTATGGCAGTCGTCACATGATGGCGGGGCTGGCTTGGCCTATAAAATAAGCACAAACCTACAATAAACAAGCGGAACGAGACACGGATGGAAGGCAGACAATTAATTTTCAAATATTTTGACTCATAAATTAACCGTAACCTCCCGCACCCCACCCCGCCACGTTACAACAACGATCGCATTGACTATGACGACAAGAACGCGGCGGGCACAACACACCCATAATAGATCCTACAGGATGTGTAACGGCTCCAGGAATCATATCGCATAGCATTCAGGGTATATTTACTAATCAATATAAATTATACTCCTAACGAACGCAGCACGATATGTGAAGAAAACAACAAAATGTATAACAACTGCTGTCTCACACGGTAAAACCGCAGACCACGCATCTACTCAAGAATTTTGAAACCACCGATCATTGCAAACCGATCGTGATTGCACGTAAACTTGATCATTCTAAAGTTTCCGGTACCATTTTTTAGTACGCAGCACCCAGAACAAGATGCGCGAATTAATGAAAAAATTTTTCTTCACATAAACATCCGAGCGACCGGGTGTGACGTCACCCGCTCGGATTCTACGGAGAACGACGTCAGCCGATATTCGTGTTAGAAATACCGTAGCAAACACCTATTTTCATATCTGCCGATCGCCTGTTGGGGTTTAAAGAAGGCGATCGTCTGGCATATATCGTTGCTAGCACACGTCCCAGATTCTATGGGGTTAGAAATTGGAACATGCGACACAACGAAATTTAGAGACCTAAGTCTTTTAACTATGGATATAAAGAACAATACAACCTGGTTGTCTTGGGCGGTATTCTCCATAGTCCTTAGTTATCCTTTCAGAACACACAAACTATCACTGATTAAAGACTTAGATTCTTTTACAAAATACTAAAATCCTTAATGCGAAAAGCATGTATTGCACTTGTTGCTATGCAAACAAGAATGAGCTCTATGGTAAACGGGTACTCGGCAGTGGGGAGCCGGGTACCCGGTTCCCAGGAGTCGGTAAAGCTTTCTAAGTCTATAATCCTAGAGCCGCTGTCAGGGCCAGCTGTATATCAGAAGTAACAGAATGGTGAGTATTGATCGAAGGAGAATGTCAATTTCCTGCAGAATGAAGGAAATGTCAATTTCCCTTTCTCCGAGATCTAACAATACTCACCATTCTGTTACTTCTGATATACAGCTGGCCTTGACAGCGGCTCTAGGATTATAGACTTGGAAAGCTTTACCAACTCCTGGGAACCGGGTACTCGGCTCCCAACTGCCGAGTACCCGTTTACTATAGAGCTCATATTGTTTGCATAGCCACCAAACAAGAGAAAACTATGGCTTGCCTCCGTGGGGCTGGGAGGCTGGGTCCGTAACAGAATGGTGAGTATTGTTAGATCTCGGAGAAAGGGAAATTGACATTTCCTTCATTCTCCTTCGATCAATACTCACAATTCTGTTACTTCTGATATACACCAGATTTGATCAGTAACCTGGTGGGAAGGGGCAAGCCATAAATGCTAATTTTGCCCCTTGGAGAAAGATTTTAGACTTCAAACTTGACTAACGGAGACCTAAAAGGACCGTCAAGTTCACGGAACCGAATCACATTCGCATCACCGCCTCCACCCCTTTTTCCTCCTAAGAAAAGGGAGAGAACTCACAAACATGTATCTCGCTTGAAACACAAATATACCAAGAGGGTTAACTGCTCTCTGCATATTCCATGTATTAGCCTGGGAATGAGCATGAATATATAAGATAAATGAACATGATACACATCCATAATACAAAAAACTCTCACTATTGAATTACCTTATGATAATTGGACTCCAGACGTACCGCCTCCAACCATTCACTGGTTCGGCCATCAGTGACACAATCTGGTTGTCATCCTCTCGCTTGACCATGCCTGCTTTAGGTTCTTTTCTTACCAAAGTGAAAAAAAAGGGTGAAGAGCAGTGTGGTCACTAACTATCGTTTCAAAACAGCTAAAGCGAGTGGATTGGCTGAGTCTGACACATCCCTCATATAGTAATCCATAAATGAGGACTCACAGTGCCATTGTGCAACGGCCATGATGTCCTCTAACGTAACACCATTGTAAAGGGCGGTCGAGGCGGCTATTCCTCTGACATCGTGTGCCCTTACACCCTGCACCTGGTGCCCAGTCGCCATCTCGTGAGTAGTCTGAATGCATTCGACCACCCAACGAGAGATAGTATCCATGGATGCGGCGCCATAAGGCTTTTTATGGCAGATCCACAGATGTCTATCGTTCGACCGTAACGAGTCAGTCTGTTTCTTGTACTTAGTCAAAGCACGGACCGGGCACCAGACACTGGCATCACGATCAAACCTAGTTAACTTCGGTATAATGATCGGTTTGCCGGGATATCTCAAAGATTGGTTCTTTGACATAAACTCTGCTCTTGGCAGAAGACGCAGACCCTCTCCAGAAACAATAAATCGGTCCCTCTCTGCCGAAAGCACATGGATCTCACTGCGCCTTCTAGCTGAGGAAGCTGCCAATAGAAAGACCGCCTTTAGAGTCAAATGCTTTAGACTAGCCGAACGCAATGGTTCGAAAGGGTGCTTGGCCAGTACATTAAGCACTAAAGATAGACTCCAGGCTGGAATGACTACCGGTTGTCTCGGTCGGAGATTGCTCATTCCCTTCAACATCACATTTAACTGGGCCACCTCTGGACTATCCTTGTTGGCTAGACAAGGGATAACTGATGCCAAAGCTGACTTGTATCCAGCAACTGTGACGGGAGCTAGTCCTGAAAAGAACAGCTCACAGAGAAAGTCTGCTATTTGCTGAATAGTGGATTGAAAGGTATCAATACCCTTTTCTTCACACCAGTCTGCAAATCTGTTAACCTTGTTGTTATATGACTTGAAGGTTGACCTCCTTCTCGCAGCCGCGATGAAATCAGCAGCCTGTCGAGAAAAGCTTTCCGACGTGGAACGTTGTTTGATAACATAATCGCAGTCAATTTGAACATTTCGGGACGCTCGTGTAGGAAGCGTCCCTTGGCCTGGGAGTTTATGTTCGGAATCTCGGGCAACTGCACAGGATTTTCCACCAGCAGATCTAGAAGATCCATGAACCACGCCCTGCTCGGCCAATACGGCGCTATTAGCAGGACCAGACACGGTTCCTCCCTGACCATCACCAATACCTTCAGTAGAAGAATGGTGGGTGGGTACGCGTAAGCGTGCATCCCTCTCCAGCTTATCGCCAGAGCGTCTGTATCGACGGCATTTGGATCTGGAATCGGCGAGACATATGTCATGATTTGAGCATTTTCCTTTGTGGCGAACAAGTCCACGTTGGGTTTGCCCCAATGCTCGAAGATCCGTCGCAGAACTGGAGGGTTGAGGGACCATTCTGTTGGCAGAATTCTCTATCTGCGAGACAAAGCATCCGCCAGAATGTTCAATCGGCCAGGAATGTGAGCTGCTTTCAAAACAACCGAGTAATTCCTGCACCATTGAATCAAGTGCCACACTCTAATACACAGAGTGGGCGACCTGGTCCCGCCTTGGCGATTTATATATGATACTACTGTCGAATTGTCCGACCGTATCAATATCACCTTGCACCTGATCATCGGAAGGAACTCTTCCAACGCCAGTTCCACTGCCATCATTTCCAACAGATTGATATGCAGCTGACTCTCCGGGAGAGTCCATGTGCCCGAGACCTGGTGTTCTCCCAGGCAGGCACCCCACCCCTCCAGCGATGCATCCGTGTACACGGACAGCTGGGGGTGGGGTAGGTGCAGCGAAACCCCTACTAGGAGATTCTGATGCTCCTTCCACCATACAAGATGCGACATTATCGGCTCCAAAAATGGTAACAGTTTTGACAGGGGTTCTGTTCTCTGTTTCCACAGAGACATCAGATACAACTGGATAGGCCTTCGCATTAGAGCAGCGTATGGGATAACCTGCTCCATGGAGACCATCATGCCCAGCATCTGAAGGAACCGCCTCGCCTGAATGTGGTTTCCCACTCGAAAACTCTTGAGGATGGCTAACAGAGACACCACTCTGGGCTCTGACGGGTACACCCTGCCCTCCTCGAGATCGAATCGCATCCCCAAATAAATGAAATGTTGAGTGGGCGTCAACTCGGATTTCTCCTCGTTGACTATCCAGCCTAGATCTGAAAGTAACCTCAGAGTCAGAGCAGTATCCACGTTCAACCTGGCTGCCGAGTCTGCCTTGATCAGCCAGTCGTCTATGTAGGTGTGTAGCGCCACGTTCTCTTTTCTGAGAAACGCTGTCACCGCAAGGACCACTCTTGTGAAAACCCTCGGAGCTGTCGACAGGCCAAATGGGAGAACAATAAACTCCCATACTTGATTCTGAAACGCAAATCTCAGAAACCTGTGACAACTCCTGTTCATCAGAATGTGGAAATATGCATCTTTCAGATCGATCGATACACACCACATTCCTTTCCTCAATCCCGCCATTACCGACCTCGGCGTTTCCATCTGGAACCGAGGCATATGGATAAACCAATTTAATGGCCTGAGATTGAGTATGTGTCTCTATCCCCATGTGCTCTTGGGGACAAGGAACATGTTTGAATAGAAGCCTGGAGTGTTTCGGTTTGCTGGTTTTATTGCTCCCTTCAGAAGCAAACCCAACACTTCCTTTTGAACGGCTTCTAACTTGTCTGGCTCCCTTGGTACGGGTGTCCAGACAGGTGCCAAAGACAGATTTTGTGGTGGAAAGTACCACCACTCCGGCATGTAACCCTGGGATAACCATCGCAGGACCAGACTGTCCGACGTCACACCTCGCCAGGCCTCGACGAAACGCATGAGCCTTCCACCCACCATAGACGCCTCAATGTCTAACGGGGTTGTCCAGCTCGTAGTCCGCTCCCCCCTCTTTCTTAACGAGAGAGAGAGAGAAGCATTTCGTTCTAGGCACGATGGGTATAACTGGCACCGCTGTTCCTGTTGCACAGGCGTGGCCCAGACGGATATGAAGGGAGCTCTCGTAGCCTCAGGTACAATCCGCCCCCTTCTGTCTGCCCTTTGAGGACTTACCCTTACCCTTCCCCTTGCCCTTCCCGCCTCTAGGGCGGTCAGGAGCAACCTTGGGGAGGGTAGGCGCCTCTACAACCTTCCTGGCTTTGTTCGCCGGCGGCGGCTGAGAAAAACCAGCTGAAGCAGAAGTCGCAACAGGCTTAGCTTTCGCCTTGCCCTTATGCTTCTTCTGCTTCTTTGAAGGTTGTCCCGCTAGCGGTTTCCCCACAGCCCCTAGTGTGTGCGCTTGCCGCACTAGCTCTAGCTGCAGGTTGACCGCTAACCGATTCTGCACGATACTGGCTGTATCCTCTAAGATGGCCCGCGCTTGGCCACCGAAGATGCTAGGCCCTGTCAGGGGCGTCCCAAGAAGACGCTCCCTGACTGCCGTAGCCGGACGCATATGGTCAATGACCATTTGCCTCCTGGATTTAGTCACTCGCGCTTGCACCCTTGCCAATGCGTCCATAGACAGCACCAGGCCGTCATTTACGCATGAAAGCGCCACAGGTGGCACAGGGTGGCCTGCCCCCGCTTCAGCCCACACCGACTGAAGGAGACGATACGAGTGGTTGACAGCGCTCATAGCTGCCCTCACACCCTCATCGCATAGGGACAGGACTTCCTCTTGGTGTACGTGAGCCTTGTCCACAAGTGCCGGACCGGGGCCACCCGCCCCGGCACTCTGAACGCCCAGTACCCATCGGTCATCCTCGGTGACCGACGGGACTACACCATATCTGTCGCATTCCCCCTGCGGAATACGACATCTTGCCCGCACCTCCCTGGAGGCTGCAGGGAGCTGACCTTTGGTCATAAGTTGTTTGCTATAAATAGCCTCCAACAATTCTATGAACTGTGGATCCAGTCCCACCGACTGGATCCGGGCCGCGGGCAAAATCCCCGTACTGATCGACGCAACCGACGGACGGGGCGCATCTTCATCGGCCGTGGCCGAAACCACAGACGGGTCAACCCTGGCTAGCCACGCCAGAGCCTCTGACCAATCTATCTCCGATGAAGACACACCCGCAAACACGTCACCCGTTGACGTGTTCACGGGCCTGCCAGCCACGGCCTCCTGGCAAGGAGCCACGGCTGACACGCCAGGCACTCCGATACCACACGGTTCCGCCGCCACCCCATGAAACACTCCGGTCCATGGGGTAGGTCCGCACGGAAAACCGTATGGACCCGTAGCAGTCGCGGAACCGTAGCCAGACACAGGCGCCAACGGCACCCCACGTCCGACTGCCGGACCAGGCGAGATAGGTGAATACCACGCCCGGCCCGGCCGACCCGTTACCGTGTCGGCTGGTGCCAAACCAACCGTCACGGAACCGGTGCCCTGTACCAGATTGGCCTCAGCCACAGGCGGAGCCACTGCCCTGGCTTGCGCCAAGCCAGACAAATGGAGGCCGGTTCTGTCCAGGATGGAATCGACCTCCATATTCTCCACCTGCGGCATCACAGGCCGCAGCAACCTCTCCTCCTCAGCCTCCTCGTCTTCAGACCCCGAAGAGTCGTCACTAGACGAGTAGACCGTGGAGCCGTCCTGGCGGATGGCTCCCACACCTGACGGACCGGCCACTGCTACTGGATCACCCGGAGGTGGCCGCCGAGAAACAGAACCCGGATCCAGATGGGACTGCCAGGGGGCCATACAAGACGGCCCCCTCGGAAACCAGTCCAGAACCCTGTCCGAGGACAGGGTCCGTACCAGGCATGGGGAGAAACTGCCCCCCAACCTTTGGTAGCAGGGACGACACCAGCGTGGGCAGAACGTTATGCAGAAAACCCTGCATAGCCGGACCAAACCACGCCGGCGGTGCCATCTCCGCCACCTCCAGCTGGGGACGTGGAGCACCCCCACCGGCCGAACCGGGCCGAACCGGGCGCTCCACGATTTACTCTCGGACCGCCTGACCCCGCGTCAGACCCAGCCAAGTCCTTCTGGGCAAGGAACTTAACCATCATATCCACGGACCACACTGCGCACACATTACACCTATGGTCTAGGTTACAGGGCGAACACCTAAAACAGACATGGTCCTTGAATATGACCCGTACAAATTTATGGCACTCGTCACATGATGGCGGGGTTGGCTTGGCCTATAAAATAAGCACAAACCTACAATAAACAAGCGGAACGAGACCCGGATGGAAGGCAGACAATTAATTTTCAAATAATTTGACTCATAAATTAACCGTATCCATCCCGCACCCCACCCCGCCACGTTACAACAAAGATCGCATTGATTATGATGACAAGAACGAAGCGGGCATTAAACACACCCATATTAGATCCTCCAGGATGTGCAACGGCACCAGGAATCATATCGCATAGCATTCGGGGTATATTTACCAATCAATATAAATTATACTCCCTAACGAAAGCCAAACGATATGTGAAGAAAACAACAAAATGTATAACAAACTGCTGTATCACACGGTAAAACCGCAGACCACGCATCTACTCAAGAATTTTGAAACCACCGATCATTGCAAACCGATCGTGATCGCACGTAAACTTGAACATTCTAAAGTTTCCGGTACCATTTTTAGTATGCAGCACCCAGAACGAGATGCGCGAACCTGGTTATCATCGGCGGTATTCTCCATAGAATCCAGTTAAATCCTTCAAGAACGCACAAACTATCACTTTACAGATAAAGACTTAGATTTCTTTAACAAAAGACACTAAAATCCTCTCCCTGCAGAAAGCATGTATAGCTCTTGTTGCTATGCAAACAAGAATGAGCTCTATGGTAAACGGGTAATCGGCAGTTGGGAGCCGAGTACCCGGTTCCCAGGAGTCGGTAAAGCTTTCTAAGTCTATAATCCTAGAGCCGCTGTCAAGGCCAGCTGTATATCAGAAGTAACAGAATGGTGAGTATTGATCGAAGGAGAAAGAGATTATTTTAAAAAATTTATCATTGTAATGACTGGCTCAGTTATTGAGGCAGTCATTCTAGTAGTAAGTTTTCAAAAACAATTTTCTTGTGGTCTGCATGACATTTCTCCTGACCACTGCAGAAGTCATCTTTGGTCAGCTTGAGGGTTAACCCTTTAACCCTCATATCAGCCAAAAACAGCTTCTATAGTGGTCTTGAGAAATGTCCATTTGCATACCAAGAGAAGACTATTTTTGAAAATATACCACTGGAATGACTAGCTTGATAACCGACCCAGTCATTCCATTGGAAAATTAAAAAAAACAACCTCTTGGTCTACAAATGGACATTGTCTATGAGAAAATTGGAATTTACTTGAACAAATTTGAGGGTTAAAGCGCTAATGGGTTAAAATCATTTCTACTTACATCATCAAGGCACTGGAATGCTGGGCTAGACGAGACTTCCATCTGACCCTCCTCCTGTAAAATGACCCTAGGGGGCAGTGCTGATATCGCTGGTGCCTCCTCTTCTTGTTCAGCTGCGGTGTCCTCTTCATCTGACTCATCCTGTAACAGTCAATGTGGTAACACAATCACAGATGCATGTAACAACATAACACAAGACCACCAAATTTGGATAACCAAACAAAAATGATGTACCTCATGCCCCCCCCCCCCCCCTCTCACCCCCACCCACCCACCACACCACCCACCCACCCACACCAACCACCCTTGGGGCAGAGCCTAATGAAAATATTGCCTTGCAATCTGCAATTGTATGGGTAAATCACATACTTATCTACAACATTTAATTGGAAAACCGATTTTGACACTTTTCTGGGGAGATAACTTTAGCACAACAGCTTTTTTTATGCAGCAACATATTCCAAGTCACAGTCAAAAGTTAATACATGTAGTGTACTAAATTTACAGAAATTTCTTTTGCAGGCATGCTTTGGAAACGAATGCAGTAAAAGCGAATACAACCCAAAATTTACCCTTTAACCCTCATATCAGCCAAAAATGGCTTCGGCATTGGTCTTGCAAAATAAATGTCCATTTGCAGACCAAGAGAAGACTATTTTTTTTAATTGACCACTGGAATGACTGGCTCAATAACCGAGCCAGTCATTCCAGTGGTAAATTTACAAAAATAGTCTTCTCTTGGTCTGCAAATGGACATTTTCTATAAAAAAACTGAAATTTTAAAAACATTTTCAAGGGTTAAACAGCTAACACTTGAAATGCTATTGTCTCAATTTCATGACACCTACACAGGAAAACATATTTTGAAAATAATTTGTCTGGTAATTTTTGCTGCCATAGGTCAAATTAGCTTCAAATATTTAACAGAATATTCCAAATTTATATTTCAGATTCTTTGAATCTTAAATTTAACACAATTTTGTCTTGAATTGTGATGAACTTATTTACTTGGCGGATAAAAAAAATCAATCTAAAGCAGCAACATGTTTCAGTGAAATTGATTTCAAGATAATCATGAGGAACATTCCCATGTGAAATGTATCATGGAATTCCATGGATATATTGCCTAAAGAGTCCATGGATGGACTTTCTTTATGGCATTGCATGGACATTCACGGACAGAAATCAGAATATCCAAAAACCTATATAAAACCAATTTGGACTTCAAAATCCATCAAGTAAAAAATCCAATATGCCCGCCAAACACGCTACATTTTGATTGGCCCACGCCGACCATGTTTTTTAATGTATCAACATCTCTTGAACAAATTTGGTTCAGCTGTTGCCCTAGATGATATTTCATGAGCTTTGAATCAATCCACCAAGCAGTTTCAGAGAAGATTTTTACAGATGTTTCTAAAAAATCAACCAAAATCCAAAATGTCCGTCGGCCAAATTGCCCGATCGGCTTTCTTTGGACAAACCTGGACCCCTATTCCCTAAGGATACTTTGTGTCAAATACAATGTATACATGTAATTGAAATCAGCCCAGTCACCATCAGTGGTTCTTGATAAGTCGCTTAAAGAAAAAGTTGATGGACAGATGGACAGACAGACAGACGGATGATGAACTGTCACCACATCATTATGACCAGCTGCATGTACCATGCCATCTTTTATCCCCAAATAAATACCATTAATCTTAGTTAAATGATATGATATTAAATGCTTTTTCACTTTACCTGTCCATTTAGAGTGCTTCGATGAGCGTCAGGAGAGGAAGTACTGTCTGGAGTCACCTTATCATCTGCATCCTCAGCCTCCATATTTCCACCCTTTGACTGATCAACAGAGTCGCTCATGCTATGGAAACAAAAATACAAGTAAATATATATATATAAATGAATTTGAATTCGAATTCAAATTCAATTTGATTGAATTTGAATTGAAATCGATTTGAAAACATATATATTCAAAATCAATTCGATTTCAAATTGAATTCAATTTGAATTCGATTTGAATTCAATTTTATTATTGTAACAATATACAATAATCTTAACATCGCTCCTTTCATCAAGCAGAGGTGACAGTTCTACCCTGACTAAGGTATAGACATCCTAAAAGATGCAGTGTCATGTCCTGAAGTATCTCTACAATAACTCCTTCATCGAACCACCCTACACATGCATCTTGTGGACTCATATGTAGGCTAGATTAGCATGGCAGAAACAAGTTTCTTCTATGGGACGATATGTTTTGTTAGAGCGCTCTGCTATTTAGCGAAACATGTTTGGAGGTGATTCGCGAAAAACAAAAAATGTTTTTAATCTGTGACGTAATGCACGCGAAACAATGTCATACATCACAGAGGTATATACCATGTCATAAGCATATCATGCAAAGGATGCTGGGATAGCGTTTTCTTAGCACACATTATCGTTCCGCATAGAATAATTTTGTTAGAGCACTCTGACAGAGCGACCTATTGAAACAATTTTTTTAACCTCCTACTGAACATAAGGCAGTTTCAGCCACTTTACTATTTCTGCCTATTGGATTCCTGAATTCAGGTAGGCCGATTCCATTAATTCTGCAATCGCCTATTTATCATAAATTTTTGCAAGTAAATATCATCGCTTCGCTGATATATTTGCCATGAAATGAGTGCATATTTGGTAAGATGATTGTAAATGTTTTTCATGTGGTATTCTAATTATACAATCCAGTTTTCGAGCCGCTGTAAATCTGACGGAAAGTCTGCCATAGTATGGTTCGCGCACCGGTTTCTAGCAGAGTATGGTCAGTTTCGCTGATTGCATATGAATGTAAAGCTTTTGTCACAAAATGGCTTCTATTTAAGAATTAGCAAGTTGTCAGTGAAATAATACATGCATTAAAAAATTTTAAATGCTCCAAATAACTTTACCACTTGTAAATACCCAGCATCGGTTTGAAGACAGCTTTTGTGTAATTAGATACTTGTAAATACCCAGCATCGGTTTGAAGACAGCTTTTGTGTAATTAGATACTTGTAAATACCCAGCATCGGTTTGAAGACAGCTTTTGTGTAATTAGATACTTGTAAATACCCAGCATCGGTTTGAAGACAGCTTTTGTGTAATTAGATACTTGTAAATACCCAGCATCGGTTTGAAGACAGCTTTTGTGTAACTAGATACTTATAAATACCCAGCATTGGTTTGAAGACAGCTTTTGTGTAATTAGCTACTTGTAAATACCCAGCATCGGTTTGAAGACAGCTTTTGTGTAATTAGATACTTGTAAATACCCAGCATCGGTTTGAAGACAGCTTTTGTGTAATTAGATACTTGTAAATACCCAGCATCGGTTTGAAGACAGCTTTTGTGTAATTAACTACTTGTAAACTTTTCATAATACCTCATATACATAGACACCAGCAACACCATTTTCAAAATCAAAATCTTGTATCCTTGCTTTGTAAAGTAGTAAATCTGTTTTTAAAAATGAAAATATGGATTGTTTTTCACACCATAAAACGTTAAAATTATTTTGGTTTTTTACCAATTATAGAAAGTCTAGCCACGGCGTGTTTGGATTGGGCAGGTGTGTGTGGAAAAAACCCCAATCTAGCTCTGGCAACAATATCAGTTCGGCAAATTCCAAATTCAGAAACGTTTCCGAATTCAGAAACTCTGTTATGATGGTTTCCGAATTCAGATATTCGGTCTCCAGCCAACATCCCACAATACATTGCACTTACTACTGTTTATGTTAACCCGGAACCTGTACCTGGAACAGTGTTCCGGCTAAACGTTAAACTGTAGTAAGTGCAATGAATTGTGGGATGCTTGCTGAAGACCAAATGGGGTTTCTGAATTTGGGTAGCATGGAAGTTTTTGAAAGATATGCTCAGCGTGTGTGAGATGTTTTATATATGAGTAGGCTAAAGAAAATTATGTCTAAAACCAATATGGACATGAGAAACACACTGAACAGGTGGTCATAAACATTATGATGACTACTGAAATAAAAATATGCAAAAAAATTTAGAATTCCTTTGATGAATTAGTTATATATAAGTGCTGCCACCATATCCAAAACATAAAAACCATTCAATCTCTGAATTGAACTCCCAATTGAGAAAACAAACTTAAGTTTCCGAATTCCACAATGTTGCCTTTAAGATGCTACTTTAAAAAAAATGCCCGAAAATTCAGAATTCCTCTGATAAATCAGTTTTAGCCAGTGCTGCCACTTATCCAAAACATAAAAAAACATCATCCAATCTCTGAATTGTTGTTCCAATTGAGATAGCAAAGTTTCTGAATTTCTGAGATTTCCCGAACTGATATAAGCACCCCATGCCCCTTCGGTAAATGCGTAGAAAAGAATTATTGTTATGTTGATGAAATCAACATGCCATGTAGACGATGTCACCAAAACAACGAGTGCAGGAGAACGCACAATAGGACCAATTGTCAGAAACAGGTACCCTGACCATACTAGCGGATGGGCCGATTTCGGACTGAGAAAAGCAACTCCATACAAGGTGAAAATAATGTCGCCATAGCTAATCAAGATCAAGCATAGCGACCTCTCAGGCCGTGTTCAGAATAATCTGCAGTCTTCTGTGGACAATTTTATTCTCGACTTTGAAAAAGCTTTTGATACTGTCCCACATGAACTTTGGAAATCTAAATTGCACAAATATGGCATGTCAAAAAACATACTAAATTGTCTCATTCTTAACAGGTCGCAAACAGTGCATAGTAGTCAATGGCACCAAATCAAACGTTGCTGACGTTGTGTCTGGAGTACCTACCTCAAGGAACCGTTCTAGGCCCATTACTGTTTTCAGTCCACATAAATGATATAGTCCAGGACATTTCCTCGGAGATCAGTTTATTCACTGATGATTGTGTATGCTACCGGGAAATTGATGACCCCAAGGACTGTGAGGCACTCCAACAAGACATAAACATGTTAGGTAACTGGGCTTTCACTTGGGGAATGTGCTTCCAATCAGTAAAATGCAACATGATGAGCCTAACCATAAAAAAAAAACCCTATCAAATTTGATTACACACTAAAAGGAGCCAGTCTAAGTTTTGTTTCATCAGTAAAGTACTTGGGCATCAACATCACCAATGACCTAGGTTGGAACAAACACATCACTGAGATCTGCAGCAAATCATACAGAACGTTAGGACTATTGTTGAGAAATTTATCATTCTGTTCCTAAGAAATCAGATTTCAAGCATAAAAGGGACTGATTAGACCAGTTCTGGAATGTGCATGTACAGTTTGGGACCCTCATCAGATAACTCTTCAGGACAAACTAGAAAATGTGCAAAAACGTGCTTCTAGATTTATCACCTCAAACCACAAACCAGGCAGTGTGACAAATATAATGGAAACTTAAAAATCTCACCGTTGTCAGACAGAAGGAAACAAAACCGCCTTATTTTGTTCTACAAAGGTTTACAGCTCAACAAGCAAAGATATCATTTGACAGTCTACAGACTCCAATTCGGAAAACCAAAAACATGCACAACAGCCACTTCAACCAAATTTACGCAAGAACTGACGTCTTTAAATTCAGCTTTATTCCCAGTACGATAAGTGATTGGAACAAACTATCAGAGGATCTGCTAAGCAGTTCGGAGAGCTCTGCAAATCTTACAAATAAAGTTACCGAATTAATCAGAGGCCATAAACATGTCTAAACCAGCTACTTGACGAATGCGCGGCGAAAATAATGTCCTTTGGATGTTTCGCCATAACTAATCAAGATTAAGATCAAGATTCTGTAGGTCAGTGTGGGTAGGTCTTCAGGGGACGGTCTTCACTGTGCTGTGATGTGTTCTTTCCGAGTTCATGATCCTAAGATCAAGGTCAGACTTAGCGACACTTAGCGATGTTTTCTGGTACAGGTCCTCAACGGCCCTTCTTCACCAGACTCCATTTTCTTGATCTCCCAATGTTGTGTTTTGTTGCAACTCCCGATTTGCACCTTGTCGTTATCATAGGGAATGTTTGTGTGCTCCAGAATCTGTATAGACGATTTTTGAACGAGTTTACTGATGGTGCAGACACAACCTCCTCTGGCAGGCCATTCCAATTTTTCACTACTCTCAGTGAGAAGTAGTTTTGCCTTCGTGATGATGTGCTAGGCTGTAGATATAGCTTCTTGCTAGTTCCTCTTGTGGTTTGTCTCTCCACTACTTGACACTTTAGTTTAATAAATGTGCAAGTTTCTTCATCATACATGCCATTGGTGACTTTGTACATCTCTATCATATCACCCTCTTCCTTCTGTAAGCTAATGTTGGCAGTTTTAGTTTATTCAGTCTCTCTGGATATGAAAGCTCTTTGAAACCAGGTATTTGTTTTGTGGCTTTTCATTGTACTCATATCACATCAACATGTTTCATTTTGTATGTCTTAGGATACTGTTGTGGACTTAGGCTTGTTTAGGCCGTATGTCCTCCTCTTCAATTTCCTCTGACATATACGATGGATGCACGTGACTTCCAGGCATTTTATAGTCCGCAGTAAAGTCATACTTAATTTCTTGATTTTTCCAAAATTGATTCAGTCCTACCTCAAATTTAAACACTGAATCAATGTTTATTAATGCATTCGGTAGGCTGTTCCATAGGTTGTTGACTTGGATCGTAAATGAACTTTTCCTTAAATCTAGTTTGGCCCTTTCCTTTCATACTCCCAGGCTATGGCCTCTTGTGTAGCTGCTTTCTATTACCGCAAACATGTTGTCTGTCACCTCGTGGCATTTGAAACATGAAATTCTACTGACTGTAGGCCTTTAGCAAGCCTCTAACGTCAGGTCTACTTCCGTGTCATAAACAGTGGTGAAGTCTGCTACAGATTCAAAATTGAAACGCAGTGGATTTTTAGCTCACCTGACCTGAAAGTGTTTTTATGGCAGGATGGAAATGGTTTGTTCTCTGTCATACACTCCATTCAGGATTTTGTAAACTTTAACCATGTCACCTCTCAGTCGTCTATATTTGAGCGTTGGCAGGCCAAGCCTCCTTAGTCTGGCTGGGTAATCGGGACAAGCTTTGTTGCCCGCTTCTGTACATTTTCAACCACCAGGGTGAGGGTTTCCGTCCTACTCTGTGGTCCCCACACACTGACTGCATATTCAAGATGTGACCTCACCAATGCTTTGAATAGGTAAGTGAATATCTCCTCATCAAGATATGTAAACGTTCTTCTTATTATCCCCATAATGCTGTATGGTGACCACACTGGACTCGCGAAGTCGAGGTGTGCCTCACTAGACTTTTGTACAGGAGTATGGTTTTTTTTTTTTAAATACCGGAACGTTCAATGTAAATGCGCGTCATGATCCAGATCATTGAGAAATGAGCAGACCCTGCACAATATAAAATAATTCTTTAAATGTTGATGTCAACTTGTAACTTGTAGAAATCATAACCTCCTTCGTAGGAGAACCGCACTCACATGCGTAAGAATCCTAACGTCTAAAACACTGTCATCACAGTTTTAACACTTTACACTTAATACGGTTGTCCGATTTAGAACTGTTGTCCGGTTTAGGACCACCAGTACGATGACAAGCTGACTATGTACATATCTATCATTAATCATAACAACGAAAACTGGTAAAGGCTAATAAAAGTTGTCTTAGCAAATTACATAACAAAACAAAAGTACATCTGTTTTGCATGAATAATGTATAGTGAAACAATACAAGCATAAAGATTAATTACATGAGAAACTCCCTTCGGATGCTCCCGATTGCAGCGTCAAAATAGGTTAATTACATTAGCAACGGTTTCTATGATAAAGGTGCGTGCCAAGCGTGTCGGTACACGAATTGCGACATTGAACTACGTCTTGTTTTCACTTGTAGCATGGAAATAAATGTAATTTCTTCGTGAAGAACGGTTTCTTTATCTCCAGCCATATAAATTTTATTTAGGGGTAAATTATACTTTTAGCAAACGAATTTATGAATAATTTGTATATGTCGTAATTGACACTTTTCAACAACGCGCATTCACGTTAACATTTTTTCATCGCATCAAAATGAAGATTGAAGAGGTTAAAAGTACATCCAAAACCCAACGAATTGCAACACATAGCCATATAAAAGGTTTAGGACTGGAAGAAAATGGCTATGCTATCCAATCGGCAGCTGGTTTGGTCGGGCAAGAGGCGGCCAGAGAGGTATGTGTTTTCGTGGCATTTATGATCTATTTTCGTGGCATTTCTAGCTCACCTGGCTTGAAAGTGTTTTTATGTCGGGATAGAAATGGTCTGTTCGCTGTCATACATCTGTCAACTTTTGCATTTAATACATAGAGGCTATCAATAACCAGTTGCTTCAGTTTCTGCTGCTTAATGGCCATCATCAACGTGCTGATTATGCTACCAAAGTAACCATTTCGGCATTTGGGTGTGGATAGCATTAAGACAGGATTACACAATTTTACTTGGTACATGTTTGTCCACTGCACTATGTAGGACTTCCAGGAAAATCTACCATTGGGTCTCGACATCATTATCACCTTGCTGTAAGTCTGTAATGTGTATTGTGATTCTGATTTAATACTCCTCATTTTATCAATCCGACACTCTACTATAAAATATCTAAGTCACACCTACCAACAACTTCAAACCGCAAATACTACTGTGACTTTGTTGAGCACTGCCCCCCCCCCCCCTCCCCCCCCCCAACTGTACCGTATTAAAAAAACAAAAACATCTCTACAATCAAAAATCCTAGTTCCAATCTAAAAGACCCTTTATATGTAGAATGCAACATCCCAACGGGAGATCCCTCGAAATGAGGAGTGATGCGCAACTAGCCCTAAATTACAAAATCGGCAATTATATGGTAGCAATAGGCAAAAAGGGACGCCTTATTCGACCTAGCCGCTTGAGTCGTTACTCGTAACATGCACGAAAAGAGATACCAAATTCCACCAGGCTCGAACAATTACAGGAAAGAATCCTTCCCTCACACCATCCGGAAGTGGAATGCTCTACCATCTGGGAAAGTGTCAGCCATGACTTGAAGCCTTCAAGGTTTTGACGGTACAAGTGTCGTCATGAAATTAAATTGTCGCTCAGTTCCTAACCAGTATTTAATCCTGTCTTGATGCTATCCACGCCCAAGTGGCAGAATAATCAGCATGTGATGATTATTCTGCCACTTGGGTGCGGAAAGCATTAAGACAAGATTAAAAATGGGTTAAAAACTGAGTGTCCATTTAATTTCATGACGACACTTGTACCTTGAAGGCTTTATTTTAACCAATCAGTGAGTTGTACATTAACTACGAACAGGGATAGAAATCAACCACGGATCCCGTCATTTTTCGCATAAGGATCACTAATCGATTGACACTGCTTTAGGACTAACTGGTATGGAAAATGTATGGAAAATTAAAATATCGGCAATCCTAATTTTTCCGACCGCAATCTTTTTGTTTACAAACGAAATCTCGCGTTTCCGCCAATCTTGTCAGAATCTAATTCGATTGGGTCCCGGTCTCGTCTTGCAATAGAAAACCGCCTATTACCGGGAACATCTCGCGGTTGTTGAGCAATACGGGTTCTGAACATGTTCAAGTACAACGCAATAAAAATGAGTGAATCGGCAGTCGTCTGTCAAATAGTACAGAGTGTTAGAAGCCGAAACAATGAAATAATTTGCGAGATTGCCGTTTTTTGTGATACAGTAAAGATGGGAAAGTGCAAATATGCTAGTATTTGGGAAACTAATGATAAATATAAGGATTGGATTTTACCGGACAACACATCAAACTCGCGTGCCAAATGTAGTGTTTGTAATAAGTCGTTTGACATCGGAAATATGGGCGAAGCGGCTCTTGTTAGCCACATGCCGGGGAAAAACATTAGACACTGACAGAAGTTCGTCTAAAGCCAGTGCCGAATGTTACGGATGTCTTTGGTTCAAGGTAAGAATATTTTACACTTTCACATTGATAGTACCAGAATCATTTAGAAGCGTAGCAATTTTATATCGCCCAATGTTAGATGATCCCAACTTTGCCCTCGTATCGTGAGGCCTCTTGTGTTGGCTCGTCATCGAGTGAAAATAATGAATTCCTGTTGCTATGGAGATCATTTAGAAGCGTGGCGATTTTATATCGCCCAATGCTAGATGATCCCAACTTTGCGCTGAGTCATGGTAAAATATTATTGACTGTCCGACAGCTCTTTCGTATCGCGAGGCCTCTTATGTTGCCGCATTATCAAGTGAAAATAATGAGGATTCCTCCTGTTGCTATAGCGATATGATCAGCTATGGTAAATTTAAATTAAATTAGTGTATGTGTATATGTGCAGGGTTTAACTTGTTATCTAAAGGTGGGGATGGCCCTCAACAAATAAATGTGGGTGTCTCAAGCTTAACTTTGCATGATAGCTGTTGAATATTTTGAAAATAATTTGACTGGAAACTATTGCTGCAACAGTTTCCAGTCAAATTATTATCAAAATATTCAACAAAAAATGTGCTGCAGTAATGAAATTCATATCTGGTTTGCATCCTGAAAAACACTGAGCCACTCCTAGACAATATACAGTTCCCAGAGCCACTCATAGACAATATGCTGTTCCCAATCTAGATTTTGGGGCTAAAACCCCTCAAAAAGTCCCTTTATAATGAGAAATCGTGTGTATGTGTGACACACTGTGCGTGTTTTTGTGTATGTTGATATTTCTGGCTATATTAGATTAAGATAACTCCTATGATCTTTTAATAGTGTGTTTTAATAGGATAGCTGTTGAATATTTTGAAAATAATTTGACTGGAAACTATTGCTGCTTAAAGCAGCAACAGTTTCCAGTCAAATTATTTTCAAAATATTCAACAAAAATGTGCTGCTGTAATGAAATTCATATCTGTGTGTGCGCGCGTTGTGCTTTGACATTCTTGTGACAATTATTTATATATGCAGTTTGTTATTGTCCTCGAGTCTTCCACTACTGCGGTTGCTTCAGTTCCACTTTGCGTGCGCTTAATTATCGATTATATTATCGTGTGTGTATATTTATTTGTACATGTTTCTACTTTTAAAAATATACCTAATGTATTGTGTTCAATAAAAACGAACTTACTGCATTGTTTAAGACTATGATTTGTTGTATGTTTTCTTGCACAACTCAAAGTTGTTAATGCCCATAAATCAGATTCAACCGCCACATTTAATTGTAAACACAATCCCCAGATATTCCATTTGATCTAATTTGTATAAATAATGAGTTTACAAGTCCGATGTCAGTCGCCTTGTTTGGCCTACAAATTGCAAAAATACCCGCCATGTTTCTGTCTGTTGTGCTAAACGTCAGTGTGACGTATTTGATTGGGTAACAGCGGAATCTCCCTCTAGAGGAACTCACGCTTGAGAAATCCAATACAACTGATCAAGCGTATACAAACGTGTCTGGGCGTCTTAACCCTTTCACAGCTCATAACATTGGACAGATCACAAAGTTGTTATCACTAATATGCTGAATATTTTGAAATTAATTTGCGCATGCCTACTTGCCTAAAGCAGCAACGACTTACAGGCAAAATATTTTTTTCTATTTATCAAAATATCTAAATGGATGAAGGAATATATGGAAGATATTGTGATATCTTTTACATTTGAATGGCCGTTTGACGGATTAGCGGCGGTGTCTTTGTATTGCTGTTTGAATAACGGTATCAATACGCGCTATACGCCGTCTTTTCTTTAGCAATAGCAGCTGATTGATTGACTGATGGATTAGTGTTTATAATGTTTAACAATACTCGATCGTTAGGTGTTCCCAATTTCTCAACTAAAAAGCTCCCCAGCAGCGATGTTCAACGATATCGTCGATCTCCGGGTAGGCATACGTTAAAATATTGATTTTTTCCAAACAGCGTATAGCTCAAAGCTCCCCGATACAAGCGTCCTTATTGGATACACGCTAATTCGTTATTTATGCTTCAACCAATCGGCAATCGCGTTACATAGTTACTCCCTATGAATTAGACATATCCGGTTATTGGCTGATATATTTTCACTAATTACGCAGTTTAATCTGATTTAAATACAGATTATTTTTGATAAATTATTGTTTTGTCTGATTTTAGCTTATGTATTCCACTATATTTAGTCATTCCAGTTACATTAAAAAAATATGCGCGCATTATATCGAAGAAGGTCAAGTCGTCCTTGAGCAAACTCGCCCCAGACACTCGTAAGTTTTCAATTCGTCCAAAGTCAAGTCAGGGTTTAATAGAAAAACTAATGCAGTGGTCTTTGCTAATTACTAATGTAGTGGTCTTTGGAAATGTTAATCATACAAGGTTGTCAATGTAGGTTGGCTGGTTTATCAGACAACAAACAAGTACAGTGCTTTAAGTTATTGTTTATTGACATGCAGTTCAAATGTTATTAGTTAAATATACAAGGGCCATTTCAATAGATCAATTTTAGCCACCATTGTAGATCACAGAATACATATTTTTGAAAATTTACCACTGCATAGTTAATATTCTCTATATATACATTGACAGTATTTACACAATGTCATAGCTAGTACTTTCAACATGTTTAATAAAATACTTTATAATTAGATCAATGTGTTGTGTTTATTTTAAGAAAAAATAATATTTCAGATGAGGACCCCATGGGACCCCCCCGATTTTACAGTGGGACCCCCAAATCTGAGAGTGTGGGCTCCTTGGGACCCGCAAAAATCAGATGCTGTGGGCAACACTGGGCACGCTGTGTTTTGATATTCTTGTTTTATAAAGTTTAATAAAGTTTATATATGATGAACTTAGTAACTGTGTTTGTTTTTTGTTTGATTGAAAGTCCCAAAATGAGGTCTGGAAAATTTGAAATTAAGTCTGGAAAAGGTATGGAATTTAATTCTGCTGAAGGTGTATGAACCCTGAGTGAAGAACTCCACCTCAGCCATGTCAGCATGGAACAAGGTTATAAGCGGGATCCCCCAGAGCAGTGTGCTGGCACCAAAACAAAGTTCGAGGGATATAGGAATGTCGCCATACATATGTATGTAATCTATGTATGTGTACATGAATAATTGATTTCCGTGGATTAACTTTTGTTAGTCTAATCAGATTTCACCAAAATTCAGAATAACTTAATAGTAATACTTTTAAGATGGATGTCAAGTTTTTGTCCATATTGGCCAGAGATATCCCCCCTTGAAATTTTTTATTTATCTACAATAACTTGAGTTAGACCTAACAGATTTCAACCAAACACAGTATAATTTAATAATATAAAGGCGATAGACAGGTTCGTGCTCCGTTAGTTTTCATCCATATTTGCAAGAGTTAAATTGCCTTATTGAATTGAAATATTTATAAACTTAATTTATTCTGAACAATAAAGTTTCTTATGGTGTAGACTAAGCGAATTCTAAAAAAAATTTGGAATAGTGCTTAATATTCCTGAGGGTGAGGTCAATTCATGTTTAGTTATGTTCGCTCAATATTTGCTGGAATTATCCCATTTGTAAAATTTAAACATTTGTCAGTTTCAAGACAATAACTTGTTAGACTAATCCGATTCGAACCAAATTTGGAATCTGCGTAGCTTAATACTATTCCTAGGCGGAGTTCAGATTCGCGTTTCATTATTTTTCGTCAATATTTGGCTGAGTTATCTAACTTTGAAATATACATAGTTTATTCGTTTGGCCATTCCTGGGCATTAACTCATGCTACATGTAAGCTAAAGGGATTTGAAGCAAATGGCACCCTTGAAAAATACAAACCATTAATCTGACAGTTTCTGGGCAATACATGTAACTCATGATGCTAGACGAAACAGATTCGAACTGAATTCGGAATATATCGTAATGTAACTACCGGTGTTGTTGTCAAGTTCATGTTTAACTATTTTTCGTCAATATTTGGCAGAGTTATTACGCTTTGAAATAAATGTATACAAACTTCATTAATTTGACCATTTCCGAACAATACAGTAACTCATGCTAGACTAAGCCGATTTGAACCAAATTCACAAGTTATATTAATACTATGAAGATGGAGTTCAAGTTCGTGTTTCATTCATTTCCATCATTATTTGCCAGAGTTATCGCCCTTGAAAATACAAACTTTGTTAATATGATGTTGTTCTTTTACAACAAGCATTGTAATGTAAGCACACATCATACGGAGCAGGCAAGTGAATTGCCCAGATTCCTTACATCTCATATGGGCATTGGTTTTTTGTAATAACAGAAAACAAACAGAATTCACGGAATTTGTAATTTGAAACAGAACAATGATTTTCAAATGGAAATCAAAGGAAAATGGCATTTTTTCTGTAAAAAAAATAAAATAAATTGAAATAGTAATATTATATTCAAAAGGAAATTAATGGATAAAGGCATTTTCCTCAAGAAAGTGAGACAATCTCATGTAAAATTGTAAATTATTAACTACCCATGTACATGTATGTTTCCCACCCCAACTTCATACTTTCTGGGCATACTAATAAGACAATACCCAATGTTCACAAGTTTGACAAATTTATTGACTTTATCAAATGTACTTGCAGCTTAGATGGTAATTAGTTTACAAAACTGAAATGAAATACAATCAGCAATTTTATGAAGCGAAAATGGTAAATTGTGAGATAGAAAACCATTGCCCCTAATCTCATTTCAACAATTAGAGCAGGAATCAAGGGGATTTGTATTGCTTGCCATGCCTTATTTTATGAGATGTGAGAGTGACTAAGCCCCCAACAACAGACTGCTTAATTTCAATAAAGAAAATAACTTTGTCCTGGGTGTTACGGTAGATGGCTGGCTTTTATTTGAGGAGCACATAAGTGAGGTCCGTAAGGCAAACTGGTGGGGTTGATCCGATCATCATTCCTGAACTTAGATATTGGGAAATTCTCATGGGTGTACACGGCATTGGTTAGACATCACCTTGAGTGTGATAATGCGGTGTAGCATCGTTTGCGAAAGAACATTAGACATTACAGTTGAGATTGTCCATAGAAGATTCACCAAGCTGTTGAAGCTGATTATCGGATACCTGAGTTAAGGAGCCTTAGGTATGAAAACTCGAGAGAGAGACTAGAGGAGCTGATGCTACCAACATTGATATACCACAGACTGAGGCGACATCAGTGAGGCCTATAAGATGCTGCATGACGTGTGTGACACAGATGTCTGTTCAGAAATTCCACTCAGGGAGTCGACACCAGGGGGCATCACTTGAACATTTTCAAGATGAATGCAAAGACTAACCTGACAGTACAGTTTTTGTATGTGAATTGCAGAGTCATGGTTCTAACAGCCTAGCTGAAACAGTAACAATGTTTCTCATGGCATCTAAATTTTGGACTTCTCAGGGACCCCACACCTAGAAGTCTAGGGCTCCCAACCTGAACTCTGGGCATCCTAAGCTGAAATTTTAGATTCCCAAACAGTTTTTCTCATCCATGCTAAAATTAGATTTCGAGTACCCACTACCACAATTTTTTGGGATCCCCAATTACATTTTCAGGGTCTATACCCTCAAATGGACCCTGATCAGTAGTGAGTGCTTTAGACAACAGTAAAGGCCTTTGAAGCATGGCTAGTGAGATACTTGAAGCAGCAAGCGACGGTGATGCGAATCTCTGTATCTACACCCAGTTGTCAAATTGTTCACTCTTCCACTCGTTTTAAGACCTCAAATTGCTATGGATGACCTCAATTTTAGGTGAGATCATTGCCATGGATGACTTCAAATTTTCAAACATTTTGACCCATGTCACACCTCAAGACACATCACATCAGTTATGTTAGATACATATGAAGGCGAGGATCTGGACATTATACAGTACATATATATACATGTATAGGACAATCCTTTTGTCAAGTAATGACAAGCGTTACATGTATGAGGTGTCCTACAGTCACCCTATGACAGTAGACTTCTAAACTTATACACAGAAATTTTGCGGATAGTTGCGGGGGCCATCTTGAATTTTCCAATTTAATTTTTCATTGAGTAATCTTCCAAGTTCCCACGCTTCATTGTGCTTACTTATGTTTCGCGTTGAACTGGAACCTGTACATGGTGCTCTTTTATTTGCAAATTATAATACATATACCTTTATGAAGGTCTATGAAGAATTTAAACTACAACATGTATAATGCTGAAATGGATATATTTTATTATAAAACTAAATCTGTATTCCATACTTGTTTCTCTTCTTCAGGCAGCTGGAATCGTGGTGGACTTGATTCGTTCCAAGAAGATGGCAGGCAGAGCTATACTCTTAGCTGGGCCTCCTGGCACAGGCAAAGTATGTGTCAATTCTGATATTATCAACTTAACCGTTAATGGTTACGCCGGCCAAAACCCACCTATGCAGTCGTCTTGAGGTGTGTCCATTTGCAGACCAAGAGAAGACTATTTTTGACAATTTACCATTGGCATGCCTGGCCGCCCTGGCTTACATGTATATTGTCAAAAATAGCATTTTCTTGGTCTGTAAATAATGGACATTCACTAAATAAACAGTTAACATTTCCTCATCAGTACTGGTGCCTAGTTTTGTATCTGACTTTAATATCTGTCAAGCTGAGTGATTCATCATATACGATGTATGTTTTTTCTGTGGTACATGTACATGTACTGACCATGTATTAAATGTACATGTACCAACCATGTATTAAATGTACATGTACTGACCATGTATTAATGGTTTTGAATTGGGATCTATTTCACAATTTGTGTAGAAAACCAGAACAGTGTTTTCTATCAAAATCAGAGTGTGACAGAACTTGATAGGAAATCTGATGTTAGTTACATTGTACCCTATGTGGAGCTATATAAGTAAATAGTACAATAGAAATTACATTTCTTTTCTACATGTCCACTACATACTTACATTTGTACTAGTTTACTGCATTTGTGATTTTACCTGTACTGAAAAAAATGTAGGACTTACATTCCTGTTATCATGGATGTTGTATGGAGATAACTCTTCTGGTATGGTAATCAGGGAACTAAGATAATCTCTATAGACCATCGTTCATGCACATTTGTGTGACGCTGTACAGAGATCACAGTCCCAGGGTTCTTACATGTACAACCTTGAAACTCCTTGAAAAAATTATTGTATTTTCAAGGTCTTGAAAGTTCTTGAATTTAGCCAGAGTTGACAATTTCCTTGAAAACCCCTTGAATTTGTCATTGTCCTGCTTCCACGGCTCTGGCAGACCACGCAAAATATTCATGAAGAGAGGAGTGACTGGCTAGAATGGGAGGAGAAATCGGCTGTAGCTTTTAAATCCGTGAAAATTGTGTTTGTTCACCTCATACAAGTTTATTCTGATGTTATATAAAAATCCAAATGACATCAGGATGTATCATGAATGCAAAATACATGTATACTGCAGGTCACTTTTATAAAAGAAATGGAAGTACATGTACAGTGATGAATTAGAACAGGTCGAATTGACAAAAGAAAGATAACTCTTCCCATAAAATTGTGCAATTAACAAGAAGCCAGTATTATTTTATATTCTACAGTTATAGAGCAAGTGATTCTGTTTAAATATTCATCAGGTCATTTGGTCATATAAAAATGTGACTACACGCATATTCGCGTAGAAGTCATGTCAGAACTGCGAGCTGGTCTCATTTATTTTTAAACAATTTGTTCCAGTCGTGCTAGAGTCATGTGCAGTGTAGTAGTCAGACAGTTACATGTAGTTTATATCTATAGTTGTTACTGTAACTCAAAAATCGAAACATCCATCAATTGTACAATTTGTATGTCTAACATGTGTGATGGATTTACAATTTAATAAATTGAAACTAATTTAATTGAGAGCTGCTGGTGTCATAGGCAGTAACATCTCCCAGTCAAATTAATTTCAAAATTTGTAATCGATTCCAACACGCATGCAGACTGCAGAGTGGGTGGAACGTAGGTAGATATGTGTACATGTATGGGCGGGGCATATGTGTAGCTAGAAATGAATACCTCTGTTCCCAACTTCACTTGTTTCATCTGCTCTATTTTCTCTTCAGACAGCTATCGCCCTCGCTATTGCTCAGGAACTTGGTAATAAAGTGCCATTCTGTCCGATGGTTGGCAGTGAAGTTTATTCAACCGAGATAAAGAAGACAGAAGTTTTGATGGAGAACTTCCGCCGCGCTATTGGACTACGAATCAAAGAGACAAAAGAGGTTTATGAAGGAGAGGTAACTGAGTTAACACCAGTGGAGACCGAGAACCCTATGGGAGGTAAGTAGTGTGTACTGTGGTTTACTTGTAAAAAATATGTCTATCTACGTATAAATCTTTAGACCACTGGAGTTTCAGATTTCTCATTTCTGTTTCCTTTCATATGATATACTGTATATACATGTAAATGTAACTGGTGTCCATTTTGAAAAAAATGTTTGATGGTAACTTCTGATATCTGACCCACAGTTGGTGTTTTGAAAAATTTCCCATTTGTCCTGTTTACCTTTAATTGCAGTGCATATCTATTTCCTTGTTTACTTGCCCGGGTTCTGCATACATGTACATTCAACAGTGGGCAGGCTAAATTGATGCAAGCAAAATCCAGGACTCATATGTGGCTTGTAATATTTCTAGCATTGGTCTTAATCATAATTCTCAGATTCTCCATCGATGAATACCTACAATTATATTACTTATTGATAGCAACCACTTTAGAGGATGTGCCCTAAAACTTAAGACTTTTAAATTGGGTACCCGCTCAGACAACTGGGTACCCGTTAGTGTGAACTGCCACTTTTGTTTGCATAGTCAAGCGAGAGTGACGCCATTTTGAATTTGAGCAAATTTTCTCAGTTTTATTTGTGATAATCTGTGCCCTAGATCTTTGTGATTCGCATATTAATTGGTTTACTAATGGATAACGCATCAGAGAATCAGGTGACCAGGTCGTATTGTTCCTTAGAAGTATCTAGTTTTAGTCGAGACTTAGTGTCTCATATTTGCTAGCATTGATCTTAATCATAATTCTCTAAATCTAACTACTTCTAGTCAATTCTAAATTTATGTTTAGATTGAAATTTCTTGCCAGGACTCTACAGGTGTATATGTACATACATGTACTGACCAGAGCACAACGCATTGAGAAAATTATAACATTATCTGTTGGTTAGGGCAATATTTTTCATGTGTCAAAACATATATATGTTATTCAAAATTGTAGTATTTCTCATTACACAACAGCTCAGGAATAACTTAAAATGTTTCCAAAACAAAATAAAGCGTACCACCGCTGAACATATTGAACATACATGTAATTGGATTGGAAGACTTGCCCCTTTAGCACTCACATCACCCAAAAATGGCTTCTGCAGTGATCTTGAGAAATATCCATTTGCAGACCAAGAGAAGACAATTTTTGAAAATTCACCACTGGAATGACTGGCTCGATAATCGAGCCAGTCATTCCAGTGGTAAATTTTCAAAAATAGTCGTCTCTTGGTCTACAAATGGACATTTTCTATTAGAAATTTGAATTTTTTTTTAAAACAAGTTCAAAGGGCTAAGGCAGCAATATCTTCCAATCCAATTATGTTTAAAATATTCATAGGGACAGTGGTTTTCCTATATCATCTTACACCATGTAGCTTCGTGTACATTTAATGCAGTCAATAAAACTGCCAAATTTGTGTTGTGCATTGTATATTATTAGTATGTTCAGAAAGTTAAGTCAAAGTGGAGAATATAGTATCTGTATCTAATAATATACAATTTTAGATGAGAATGTTCCACTTTCTTGAGGAATTTCTTGATGAAAATGTCTTTGTCCGTTAATTTCCATTTGAATATCATGTTTCCGTTTCAACGTTACGAGATTTTGCAGAAAAATATCATTTTCCGTTGATTTCCGTTTCAAAATTCTTTTTCCGTTTCAAATTACCAATTCCATGAATTCTGTTTGTTTTTAGTTATTGCGGAAAACCACTGCCCCTATAATAAATAGTAGATTTCTTGCTAGCATGTTTCTGTTATTGTTTTGGAAACTGTTAGTTACACATACATGTATTTCTGACCTCTGCATTCTGTGTTTGCTGTCTTGCAGGTTATGGAAAAACAGTCAGCCATGTTGTTATTGGGTTGAAAACAGCCAAAGGCACCAAACAGCTGAAGTTAGATCCATCCATTTATGAGAGCCTACAGAAGGAAAAAGTTGAAGCTGGTGATGTCATCTATATTGAAGCTAATAGTGGTGCTGTCAAGGTATACTTTAACCCTTTCACCGACAAATCCCTGAAAAAGTAAATTATTTACGATATAAAGCTTGTTTTGTTGAGTATTTTGAAATTAATTTGACTGGAAGCTGTTACAATGGCTTCCAGTCAAATTAATTTCAAAAATATTCAACAGTTCTTGTAGCGGTGCCTTGAAAATGAGAAATGGGGAATTGATCGGCGAAAGGTTACAGGTTAACCCTAAAATTCCAGTTATTATATAGTATAAATTTATGATTTTGTAAGCAATAGCTTGTTACAAAACCAAGTCTTGTGTGGCCGAATTCCATATTTTGCCAACCTTCACCATGTTCCTCCACCCCCCCCCCACCCACCCACCCCCCCATGATGCCAACCGTCATACAACACACACGCACACGCACACACAAGAGAAGAATATTTTTGAAATTTTATCACTGGATTGAAATATTTTTAAAGGATCAATAAGCAACTCGTGAAAGTTCAGGGAATGAAGAAAGCAATTCACATAAGCTAATGAATATTTTAAAACTAATTTAACAAAGTTGTTGAGCATAAAGCATTTTGTAACAAACACATAAAATGCAATGATGTTGTTATTTCAGCGACAAGGCCGCTCTGACACCTATGCCACTGAGTTTGACTTGGAGGCTGAGGAGTATGTTCCATTACCCAAGGGAGATGTACATAAAAAGAAGGAAGTTATCCAAGATGTCACATTACATGATTTAGACATAGCAAATGCCAAACCACAGGTAAATAATAATGATAATAATCTCAGGAGAAAGTGTAATAGTCGCTTTAAATTGGATTTCAAAGGGAACGTGTTGATTGCTGCATTTGACAAGCATGCCACAGAAACTTATCATTCGCAAAGCAATGCTACATGTACATACTAGCTTTGTGACGAAATATACATGACTTTATTTGAGTGATCTTTAGAAATACATTCCTTCTTTCACTGTGCGAATAATTTTTTGTGTTCACTAAGTATGCACGTACTACACATTTGACGAAGATGAGAGCTGGGTAGTCTGCAAGGGTGGGGGGACACATATGCGTGAGGACATCCCCCCACCCTGTGCAGACTACCCAGCTCTCATCTTTGCCAAATGTGTAACCCTGTAATCTACCTTTGGTATGCCCAAACGCTATACAGCAATCTTCAATGGTATATATGTGATTCCATGTGTTCTATCTGTTATGTGTATAGTGTTTTTTTCCATGTCTTCCAGGGTGGACAGGATATTATGTCGATGATGGGTCAGTTAATGAAGCCAAAGAAAACAGAAATTACAGGTGTGGACTAATGTGCTTTATTTTAACATGTTTACCAAACATTAAGGATGGTTAAAATGCTATCTTACGAGGTCTTGAGAAATTTTCATCCGTTAGCTACATGTAAGAGAATATTTTCTAAACCTTATCACTGGAATGACTGGCTCGGTAAGTCTTTTAAAGACTGATTGGATATCTATTTTCTTGACCAATTTAAAGTACCGGTATGTTTACTTACCGTCAATATCCTCAATCATTCCACTCACATTCCTATATCAATAGGAAACATTATTTAGCATGTCTTGCCTCCTCATCATCATTCATACATGTGTAGCGTCTTACTGGGCTATATTAATTAACTCTGTCATTGCAAATCCTTAGTGTCATATTTTGAAATTAAATTGACTACTGTAGAAACCATTTCTATAATACATGGAAGTCTCTATGCAATGAATATTCAACAAAGTATCTCATATCGTTGTATGTGTGTGTGTTGTGGATGGACAATAGTAGCGACTCAACATGGCATTCTAAAGATATACTTCAGAGATGGATCTGTACATGTGTTCATGCTTGTAGTTAAACTGTTACATACATGTATATACACCAGAGTATGAATACCTGTCTAGAGAATGTCTGTCAAGTGCCAACATTTCTGACAAGGCCGTCTGTGTCACAACCGTAGAGTTTTGCCCATGTTTAAGAAAATCCGATGTCACTTGAACTTGTCTTTCTATTTAATTTGTTGCTATCCATGAGTCGAGTCAGCCTCATATCAATATACAGTACAGCTAATAAATAAGTTAAAGGACAATTCCGTGATGGGTAAAAGTGGACTTTATTTGAAAGATTATTATATGACTAACATATTGAATCCTAAATAACAACAATAGACAAATAATACGAAGAATCATACCATCGTAAACATGCGATTATTTCATCTCCTGGTCGCGACCATTTTCTCGCAACGAGAGCGGGATTTCACGAGATCGTGATGTCATCCCTGCGCCGACGTTATCTTTGCCGAGCACGGATGCTTACAGTAAATATTCATATGCATGGGACTCTAACATGTGTTAATTTGTAATCATTAGGACATTGAGGACATTGTCCAGTTAAGCTAGTAAGTTTCTCAAGTAATTCTAGCATCTGATGTCGGTGGGACATCATTAACCCCTAGACCGCTGAAGTTTATATGTCATAGATTCCTATTTTCGCTATCCTTTCAGTATGTGTTCATTTTTGTAACAATGCTGCTGTAAGTCATTGCTGTGCATGGCAGCAACACGTTTCAGCAAAAAAAATTCCAAAATGTACCCTGGCACTATCTCTGTAAGTAGGTTATTATGCATTTTACACCACGCGAAGGTTAAATCAAGTGGCACGCTTGACCCGTGCGTATTGTCAAATTACTCGGATGACTCAAGATACTGTTATAGCGCGTGTAGCAGGAAGTGTAAATATAGGCTATTTTCTAAGATACACTACGGGAAAAACTAAGCCAACAAAATTTCAAACAAAAATTTCAGGAGGCGCGCTATCCATCATCCCATATCAAAATAAGAATTACAGCTACAATGACAGAATTTGCCGTGTCTGTGCTTTAGAATGTTATCTCATAACTGGGAAAGTTTCATCAAAATATCTTAATTATTGAAATTACTGCAGTTTGCCGGGCAATATTGATTGGTGGAGGAAAATTCCCAGATTTTATGTCAAAATGTTAATTCATTTGATCATATCTCTGGCAATATTCACGTGAGCAAAATTATAATTAGTCAGGCAAATAGCCATTTCTTTCAGCATTAGACACACTCCAAATTAATGACAATACGCAAGTTATTTCCAAAGAAATATTTGCGAGACAAAACCATCGGACGCTGAGGTTTACCCAAAAAAGGATAAAATATTCTCGGATCATATCTTAGATGACCAATGTTTATATAATCCAGACTTTGAACCACTTGTCCGATTTTAACATTCATTATATTATATTAATTCGGAAATCGTTACCTATTTAAAGCTCATAGAATTATTGGAATTGCATCAGTGGTTCCGTTGCTGTTATCATTTATGTATACTTCCTCAAAATATGTACCTGCATTGAGAGGGATCATGCCTGCAGTATTCCTAGTAGTGGCGGTGCTGGGTTGACGTCGACAGGCGCGATAAAATGGCAGTGCCCTGATGTGCCAAAAATTGTCAATTTTACTGACTTTATCTAGCGATAGTGGGTTACGCTATTTCTATCTGGCTATTATTCTGGCGCAATTTCATTAAACGTGTAATCATCTTTCAAATAACGCACACTTTTTAATCATCCCGGAATTGTCCTTTAACGTGGCCTGAGAGAAAAGACTGGACAGAAACTAAAAAAACAAAAATTGAACAAAAACAGAACGGGATGATCATAACAGAAGCCAAAGAAAACTGGAACAATCCTATTTACAATATAACTTATTGTTCCATTCTTGTTTTGCTTTTGTCTCATTTTTGTTTGCCTTCTGTTTCATCTTTAGTTTGCTTCTGTTCTGTTTTGTTTCTGTTGCATTTTTTGTCCCAGAACAGGTTAGCTTTTTTATGAGCTGTTCTGTACATATTCCTGCAGGATTTGAGTTAGATAACCGTAATGCAAAATGTAACATTTAAAATGTATCCATCTATTTTGTTTTACAATCGGTAAGCTTGTCTATTTTTCAGATAAATTACGCAAAGAAATTAATAAGGTTGTGAACAAATATATAGATCAAGGTATTGCTGAGCTCGTTCCTGGAGTGCTATTCATCGATGAAGTTCATATGCTGGATATAGAATGCTTCACATATCTCCATAGAGCACTTGAATCTACCATTGCACCCATTGTTATCTTTGCTACAAACAGAGGAAAGTGCACCATTCGGTGAGTACATGAACAGACAAACCTCTTAAGTAACAACCTTGTAGATTATCTAGAAGTAGGCGATAATAATTATATGTCTTTAGAATTTAATAAACATTCTGCTGAATATTTTGAAACTAATTTAACTGTGTGCTGTTGCTGCTATATGCTGTTTCTGCGTATGGCAGCAACAGCATCCAGTCAAATTAGTTTCAAAATATTCAACAGAATGCTTATTAAATTCTAAAGACATAAAGTTTATACACTTGATGGACTATTCAATGTTAATAACGGACCTAGATATATCTGTCGTTACACATTTCAATTGTGATGTCAGCCTACATGTAACGTAATTGTTTATGACATCATATACTTGAGTGACAGATTGGATCTATCCATTTGCCATCCAGCTGACATTCTCTTGTTTTAATCTAATTTGACTGGAGCCAGCGGGCTGGAACAGCTCCTAGTAAAATTAGTTTCAGAATGTTTTTTACTTCATAAAGAATTTATCATTTCGTGTCTGTTACGAGGGTGAAATTGTTAAAATGGAAATATTGTTACAAATGTGTTTGTTTTGTACTTATTCTGCTATTAGGGGAACAGAAGATATCATATCATCACATGGCATTCCTCTGGATCTGTTGGATCGAGTGATGATCATCAGGACTCTTCCGTATTCTTTAGAAGAAATGGTTCAGGTAAGACCAGACTCTCTCAATTAATAACAATACCTGGGGTAAATGGGCAGGGAGGTTACTGCTATTTTGGTGATCTTGATGTCTCTCGGACATTTAATGCAGATAGAGGGAGATAATTAATCTAAAGCGTTTTATCTCCCATGTTTTTTTAAAGAAAATTGAGGATTGTCATCCTGCCCATCTATCTGTGTGGAAATTGATTTTAACACAACCTTTCCGAAATGGTTGGATGGAATTCAAACAAATCTTGTACATACATATATATGATTCTGCTGTACAAGAGGACATTTAGATTTGTTCTCTGGGGAATTTGAGGGTCAAAAGGCAATTTTTCATAAATCTTTGGATGAAAATCGACCAGATTTTGTATGTGAGTTACCCATATGATTGCGTAGTGCAAAATGATATTTTCATTTGGCGCCATCCCCCGGGTTTAAAAGTGAACGTAAGAATTTGAGATGGCACGCCATCGACCGTCCAATCTAGTTTTTGATATATTCCAATGGCAATCCTAGTGCAAAATTTGACTCAAACCGATACTTATCAGTGGTTGTCTTAACTGTTATGTATTGATGGCACTGGATAGCTATTTCACCTGGACATTCTGATATTTGTGTGACAGGATTTAGTAAATTATGGAGAGCTACACTAACTTGTATTTGAATGCTAGTTTGGTATGCAATAATAGAAGTGGACAATGCAGGACAGTATTAATTAATGTATTAAGTGGCCATTTCAGGGAAGGGAGATAACTGTTTACTCTTTGTCTTAAAAGGGGAAATTTATCTCCCTTATCACAATTTAATGAGTAAATCATACCTTTATTGTAGTGTACATGTATATAGAATCCATCGAGCTGCACGGTATACCAAAAACTGATATCAATGCTCATTTAAGCTGGCATTCTAAAAAAGTTGTTGCTTCGCAAAAGCGAAAAGGAATTTTGATGTAATATATTTTTTTTGTCTCCCCCTGGGCTGAGCTGTCCAGCCGTCAAATTGCTTCTTCTCCTTAACGGTTTGACCGATTTCAACCAAATTTGCCTGGAACGATCCTATGCTGATACCCTCCTGAACGAGTTTTGAGAATTTTGATTGATCTATTTTTTGGGTGAAAATCTTAGATTTTATTAAAAATGTACCGAAAATTGGCAAAATGCTACTCCTCATTAGTGGCTTGACATAATTCAACCAAATTTGGCTAGACGGATTCTATGGTGGTAGGCTCTAGAATTTTCTATTCAGAATTTTGATTGATCAATCTTTTGGGTGAAATTCTTAGATTTATCAGAAATTGTCAAAACGCTACTTCTCCTTAGTTACTTGACATATTTCAATCAGATTTTGCTAGAGGGACCCTATCATGGTAGACTCCATAAAGTCTATTCAGAATTTTGATTGGTTAATTTTTGGCATGAAAATCTGAGATTTTATGAAGAATTTACCAGAAATTGTCATTAACTGTTGTGGATTGCCTAATTTGGCTGGAAGGACTATTGGTGTAGGCTTCAGAACTTGTATACAGAATTTTGAGTGATCAATTTTTAAGGGTGAAAGTCTTAGATTTTATGAAAGATTTAGCAGAAATTGTCAAAGCACTACTCATCATTAACAGCTTCGCAGATTTCAACCTAATTTGGGCGCTATGGGTATAGGCTTCTGAAATTGTGTACAGAATTTTGATTGGTCAATGTTTGGGTAAAAATCTTTTTATGAAAAATTTACCGGAAATTGTCAACACAACTTTTCATTAACCGCTTGGCAGATTTTGAATTAATTTGGCTGGAATCACCCTATAGTGCTAGGCTTAAGAACTTTTGTACGGAATTTTGACTAGTCAATTTTATCGATGAAAATCTTAAATTTTATGTAAAATTTACCAGAAATTGTCAAAATGCTCCTCATTGTTACCCGCATGGCAGATTTCAACCCTAGTTGACTCGGCGAACCCCATCGGGCTATGCTTCATCTGTTTAGAATATTACTTGCTCAATTTGTTTGGGTGAAAATCTTGGATTTTATCAAAAATTTGACAGAAATTGTCAAAGCACATCTCCATAACCGCATGGTGGATTTTGTCCGAATTTGACTAGAAGAATTCTATTCTGGTACGCTCTAGAACGTCTATTCATAATTTTGGTCGGTTAATTTTTTGGCGGCCAAGATGGATTTTTGGAAAGTTTCAGGAACCATTTAAAACGCTACTCCTTAATTACTGGCCCGATTTCAATGAAATGTGTGTGAATGATCCTGTGGCGGTAGGCTTTAACATATCAAACGAGAATTTTCATTTTGAAATTTTCGAAAATCATCCATTATGCCTTTAAATACAAATATGGTTCAAATACTAATGGTCCAGGTGAGCGTCTTTGGGTCTCTTATTTCTCATTGTCATTATTAAATCACCTGATCTTAAAAAAATTAGTGTCACAGCGAAAATGCATTTCATTTGCCAAATGACTATCAACTCTTATATTGTAAACCCGGCAAAAACTGGCTTCTGCATAATCTTGAAGAATTGCCATCTTGCAGTCCAAGAGAAGACTTTTTGAAAATTTACTGCTCAAGTGTCTGGCTTGATAATCATCCTTTCTTGGCCTGCAAATATTTGTCTTTTCTTGACTAAGTTCTATCAATAAAAGGTGAAATTTGGATCAGGTGTTTTTGGTGAGCATTACCGTATAAACATGTTTGACACGGCATTGGTCTTTAGTTCCACTTTGAAATTTACTCTGTTTTCATTCGACATCAGATTTTACGAATCCGTGCGAAGACAGAAAGTATTCAGATCGGCGATGAATCATTGCAACAGCTCGGACAAATTGGTGTTAAAACTACCCTCAGGTAAGAAATATCGCTGGAAATACAGGTAAACATGCCTATTATAACCACACAACGTCAAGGGAGAACTAAACATAATTTCTGAAGGCAACTGGTCACTTGACTCCAGTTAGATGATTAAAAATACCACCAACCTTTTCACCAAATTTGTGCTCCCTCAGGGTCGTACTTGTCTTGGAAATCCTGAAAAGTTCTGAAATTTAGAATTATGGGAATCAGTTTGTTTTCTCATAAGCCCCTCTGACCCCTTAACCCTTTCACTGATGAATTCCCCATATCCCTTTTTCAAGGTAACCATACAGCAAAAATGTTGAATATTTTGAAATTAATTTAACGGGAAGCCGTTGCTGCCTTAGGCAGCAATGGCTTCCAGTCACATTCATTTCAAAATATTCAACAGAATAAGTTTTATGAATGCACTTTTGCTGGGATTTGTTAGTGAAAGGGCTAAGTTCCAGTATATCCACGCTTTGTGTTTCCTCCTGTCCTGGTTTATCCAGTTTCTCTAGCGCACGTATCCAGTTCTGTAACAAATACATATTATTGAGATTTACACAGACAAAGGTCCTACACGCACACCAGGCACCATTTTGAAGATTGCTTTATGTGTGGTAATTGGCTGGACGCTTCTTAATTGCTTTGAACTGGAGCACCAAAGAGACACTTATAAAGCACGCTGATCACGATCTATGTTCTGATATATGCCCATCAGATTATTAGTCAGATATTACCTAACATTTAAGATGTGTAGGTCTCTGTTTTATCTCTTAGAATACATTAATCATTTTGATTACATCTAATAGGCTACCAAATAATTCACTTTCATTTCAACTACACTTGTACTATTTTCATGGAATGTTATGTGTTATTTGCCATCTTGGTGGGTTTTTTAAAGATACGCATGTATTGACTCTGTGATTTTGTTTTACAGATATTCAATACAGCTTCTGACGCCATCAAATATACTCGCCCGCATCAACGGAAAAGAGAGTATATGCCTGGAGGAGATTGATGAGATAAGCCAGTTATTCTATGATGCAAAGGCCTCGGCTAAGATTTTGGCTGAACAGGAGGATAAATATATGAAATAGACTTTCTATGTGCTCGGTGTATAGCTAGGGGTACACAATACTTCAAAATTTCAATTTGTCATGAATCAAGAATAAATCGCCATTTTTTATGATGCTGAACTGAAAAAAAAATCGTAAACAATTTGCATGGTGACATGTTGAATATCTTGATATTACTTTGACTGGAAGTCGTTTCTGCCTAAGACAGCAACAGCTTCCAGTCAAAGTAATTTCAAAATATTCAACAGTGATGCTGATTTTCATTGACACTTAGAAATGTGTGTATGTGTACAGACTCATGCCACTCAACACACCATGATATCTCTCAACATTGGGATTTACAATCTAGCAATATATGATGATTTTGTGTGTACTAATGAGAAATAGCATAACGCTATATAATGTCCACATTGGAAAGTACCAAGGCTTAGAGTGGTGGGTTGGGTCGGTTGCGTGACCTGATGGCAACTGGCCTATTAATACAAGTTTAACCCACAAATTTGTTCAAGCAAGTTTCAATTTTCTAATGGAAAATAATGTCAGTTTGCAGATCAAGAGATAATTTTTGAAAATTTATCACTGGAATGACTGGCTTGGTCATCAATTTTGGTAATTCCAGTGTTAAATTAGAAAAATAGACCTTGATCGGCACGTAGATATTTCTCAAGGTCACCGCAGAAGCCGTTTTAGTCGGCTTGAGTGTTAAAGGGTTAAGAGATGCTGTTGTGGTGTGGGGTGGTGGTTGGGGAAGGAAAGATGGTGGTTCCTTAAGACAGGTGAGTGTTTTAGACAGGTGTAGCAATGTTCAAACTGTTTCTTATCCTTTTCAATGCTACGGAACAAATGTAATAAATGAATTCTTTAATGTTTAAGAAATATTCTGTTGAATAGTATGACGTAATGGATTCTGAAATTATTAATTGCGAATTACTCAGCAGCTTACTTGACTGCTTGCATTGAAATTGAGATGCTACGGTTTTACATGTTAAAATATGTATTGTGTGGCAGAAATCTGAAAGGAACTGTATCCTGTTATCTTGACTGAAAGCTGAATAGAGGGATGCGATGTGTCACTCATGTATCTGATGTCATAATCGATTATGTACACTTGTTTTAGGCTGATGTCACAATCATAATAACGGAGCGCCCTCAAAGAATTGAAATGTCTGTTACAAATTGTATGGTTTGTACAGTATGTCTTGAAAAAATCCGCAATTTAATGAACATTCTCTTGAATATTGTGACTGGAAGCTGCTGTTACCATAACCCCCGGTCAAATTCGTTTCAAAATATACAAGAGCTTAATTGTGTAGAGTTAGCTTAAAATTTTGATTCTTGGAATTTAAAGTTTCAAATCATTTCCAACACGCATTAGATGTGGGCAGAGCTTAGCTAAAAATGGGACGACATAGTTAGAATTGAATCCCTCTATTGATTAATCACTCCTGTAGTGGGTGAAATGCTATGCTGAAACCTGTGTTCCTTAGAAATTTTGTCTGTGAAATTATTAATAGTTTTATACTGTGTAACTCAGAGCAGTATTGATAATTACAAATTAAATAGAGAAACGTCAAATGAAATTCCAACAATGTTTTTTGATTGAGTTATTGCTCTTGTCCCTCCTGCTGTAAGAATTCGGGTGAATTGATTCAGTGAAAGTTTTAGGAGGAAGTTATTCTCATTGAGAAATCCATTAAATGTTGTTTTCAGAATGACTTGCCATCATTGTATAATGTACAGTGCGTCTAACTCGTTAGTATATCAATGAAATAATAAATAAGCCGGTGTTATTACATTAGTCCATTATATTTTGACTATGTCCATCCATCGGTTCACCCATCCATCTATCTTACTTGACATGTATAAGTCTCTGCAGATTTTGTCTTTTATTTAATAACGTATCTTCTATGTCAATGATATCTCTCTGATATGTTGCAAACTCACATTTTTTGTACAATTTTATTAACCCTTTAACCCTCGAATTTGTTCAAGAAAATTACAATTTTCTCAGAAAATGTCCATTTGCATACCAAGAGAAGACTATTTTTGAAAATTTATCACTGGAATGACTGGCTCAGTTATTGAGCTAGTCATTCCAGTGGTAAACTTTAAAAAATAGTTTTCGCTTGGTCTGCAAATGGACATTTCTCAGGACCACTGTAGAATGATTTTGTCTGATATGAGTGTTAAAGGGTTAATATGCCATGAGTAGACATAGTAGAAGATAATTATACAAGTATTTGTAATGTTACAGTATATTAGCATTGACAGGGAATCAAACCAACAGCTGGCAAAAGTGCCTAGCATCAAAGCGCACAAACCCATTCACCAGACCAACGACACAAGATTCTTGCTTTGCCGGTCAGGCTTTCATGATTGTTGGTTTCTGACACAGTAGAAGATAAGTTTTCAAAAAATGACACCGAATCTGCAAATATGCATTGAAATGCTTACATACAGATGAGCAGACTGAAATTGGCAAGGATTTTCACATGTATAAAGCAAGATTCATGGATGGATTGACTGACACCAATCATCAACATACCTGTGAAGTTTCATTAATATGAAGTAATCAAAGAATCCCATCGACGCTGTAGGCCAAGGCACCCTTATTACCCAGGCCGAAGAAGCCACCTGGGCCCCAGCCAATCTGCGGCCCATTGTGTTCCTCAACAGCATACGGAAAATCCTATCAAATGTGTCTCTATGCCGCATCCGAGACAGGATCGATGACTTCACTGGATCATGTCAAAGTGGCTTCAAACGTGGACGCAGCTGCGCAGATATTGTGTGGGCTCAACTCATGCTTGTGTCGGTAGTCATGTCCAAACACTGCGATTTCCACAAAATGTGCATTGACATGTCACGAGCCTTCGACAATTAAACGCTCAAAGGAGACATCAATCGACTCCCCACAGGGAGATGGTCTATCGCCGGTGCTTTTCACCTGTTACCTTGTTGCTGCATTGAAATCCATGCAGGAAAGTTCCACAAGATCAAACACCCTCAGTGTCAATATTGGGAATGCCGTTAGAGATGGAATATGCCAATGATGTGGACTTCATAGATGAGCAAAAGCAACCCCTTGATGAGCTTATCTCCCAATAGCTGCAAGCAAACTAAAAATTGAGAATCTCCGAATGAATCCAAAACGGAGCTCACCCACATACCTATCTACAAAGCATAAAACTAAAGAAAATGGCGATCTACTTTGTGGCGGCGCACCATGGAGGAAAAGTAAAATCCTGTGCTTACAGCTGTGCAGTACTGCTGACATTGCTTCACCTTGTGTCATAGGGAACATAGCTTTCCAGTCATTCTGGAAGCTATGGATTCCTAGATCAAAGATGCCCTGGATTAAATGGCTACGTTTAATCATTTATACAATGCAACCTGCTTATTCTGGATGCTGTATAACTGTAGCAGCTTGATGCCTGCCACCGCAAACACCTACGCTCCATCACTGGACACCGATGGCCAGACAGCATAATTTCCAACGATGCACTATACAAGATGTGTAATACGCCACCACTGTCTGTAAAAGTCGCCCAGCAAAGATGGTTCATGTTTGGCCATGTGCTATAAGGATGCCAGAAGAGACACCAGCACAGAGAGCCTTGGAATTCACCCTACTCGGAGCCAGCAAATACAAAAGCCAGGAGAGGACGTCATTGCATACATGTACATCTGCTAAGCGTTATACGAGGTGACCTCAAGTAAGCAGGACTCGGTACACTCAAGTCAAGAATGGACCTGAGGAAGCTAAGGATTTCGGCTGAGGACAAGACACAGTGGGCAAAAGCGAAGAAGGACTGATTGCAGCTGTAGGATGTTTCTACTACTACAGCCACAGAAAACAGTAATCATACATCATACAATCAAAGAAAAAAAAAATACACAAATTTGCACATGTCTAGCAAGATGTATAGATGGGTGAACTGATTGATAGATGGATGGATGAACTGACCAAAAAATAAGTCTTCCAAGCACCTTAACCCTTTAATGCCTAAGCCGGCCAAACCAGTCCTCGGTAGTAGTCTCAAGGAATGTCCATTTGCAGGCCAAGAGAAGACTATTTTTGGAAATTTACCACTGGAATGACTGGAGTGGTAAAATTTCAAAAATAGTTCTCTTGGCCTGCAAATGGAGATTCAATAAGCAGATTTTTAGATTTTCTTGACCAAATTTAGTCATTAAAGGGTTAATCAACATTTTCATTGACTTTCTCCAAGTAGAACGTAGCCCGTTAGTGGTCAAGCCAGCCTCTGTAGTGGTCTTGAGAATTGTGCATTTTCATTGACTTTCTCCAAGTGGAACGTAGCCCATTAGTGGTCAAGCCAGCCTCTGTAGTGGTCTTGAGAATTGTGCATTTTCATTGACTTTCTCCAAGTAGAACGTGGCCCGTTAGTGGTCAAGCCAGCCTCTGTAGTGGTCTTGAGAATTGTACATTTTCATTGACTTTCTCCAAGTAGAACGTGGCCCGTTAGTGGTCAAGCCAGCCTCTGTAGTGGTCTTGAGAAATGTGCATTTTCATTGACTTTCTCCAAGTGGAACGTAGCCCATTAGTGGTCAAGCCAGCCTCTGTAGTGGTCTTGAGAATTGTGCATTTTCATTGACTTTCTCCAAGTAGAACGTGGCCCGTTAGTGGTCAAGCCAGCCTCTGTAGTGGTCTTGAGAATTGTGCATTTTCATTGACTTTCTCCAAGTGGAACGTAGCCCATTAGTGGTCAAGCCAGCCTCTGTAGTGGTCTTGAGAATTGTGCATTTTCATTGACTTTCTCCAAGTAGAACGTAGCCCGTTAGTGGTCAAGCCAGCCTCTGTAGTGGTCTTGAGAATTGTGCATTTTCATTGACTTTCTCCAAGTGGAACGTAGCCCATTAGTGGTCAAGCCAGCCTCTGTAGTGGTCTTGAGAATTGTGCATTTTCATTGACTTTCTCCAAGTAGAACGTGGCCCGTTAGTGGTCAAGCCAGCCTCTGTAGTGGTCTTGAGAATTGTGCATTTTCATTGACTTTCTCCAAGTGGAACGTAGCCCATTAGTGGTCAAGCCAGCCTCTGTAGTGGTCTTGAGAATTGTGCATTTTCATTGACTTTCTCCAAGTAGAACGTAGCCCGTTAGTGGTCAAGCCAGCCTCTGTAGTGGTCTTGAGAATTGTGCATTTTCATTGACTTTCTCCAAGTGGAACGTAGCCCATTAGTGGTCAAGCCAGCCTCTGTAGTGGTCTTGAGAATTGTGCATTTTCATTGACTTTCTCCAAGTAGAACGTGGCCCGTTAGTGGTCAAGCCAGCCTCTGTAGTGGTCTTGAGAATTGTGCATTTTCATTGACTTTCTCCAAGTGGAACGTAGCCCATTAGTGGTCAAGCCAGCCTCTGTAGTGGTCTTGAGAATTGTGCATTTTCATTGACTTTCTCCAAGTAGAACGTAGCCCGTTAGTGGTCAAGCCAGCCTCTGTAGTGGTCTTGAGAATTGTGCATTTTCATTGACTTTCTCCAAGTGGAACGTAGCCCGTTAGTGGTCAAGCCAGCCTCTGTAGTGGTCTTGAGAATTGTGCATTTTCATTGACTTTCTCCAAGTAGAACGTAGCCCGTTAGTGGTCAAGGCAGCCTCTGTAGTGGTCTTGAGAATTGTGCATTTTCATTGACTTTCTCCGAGTAGAACGTAGCCCGTTAGTGGTCAAGGCAGCCTCTGTAGTGGTCTTGAGAATTGTGCATTTTCATTGACTTTCTCCGAGTAGAACGTAGCCCGTTAGTGGTCAAGCCAGCCTCTGTAGTGGTCTTGAGAATTGTGCATTTTCATTGACTTTCTCCAAGTGGAACGTAGCCCGTTAGTGGTCAAGCCAGCCTCTGTAGTGGTCTTGAGAATTGTGCATTTTCATTGACTTTCTCCAAGTAGAACGTAGCCCGTTAGTGGTCAAGCCAGCCTCTGTAGTGGTCTTGAGAATTGTGCATTTTCATTGACTTTCTCCAAGTGGAACGTGGCCCGTTAGTGGTCAAGCCAGCCTCTGTAGTGGTCTTGAGAAATGTGCATTTTCATTGACTTTCTCCGAGTAGAACGTAGCCCGTTAGTGGTCAAGCCAGCCTCTGTAGGGGTCTTGAGAAATGTGCATTTTCATTGACTTTCTCCGAGTAGAACGTGGCCCGTTAGTGGTCAAGCCAGCCTCTGTAGTGGTCTTGAGAAATGTGCATTTTCATTGACTTTCTCCGAGTAGAACGTGGCCCGTTAGTGGTCAAGCCAGCCTCTGTAGTGGTCTTGAGAAATGTGCATTTTCATTGACTTTCTCCGAGTAGAACGTAGCCCGTTAGTGGTCAAGCCAGCCTCTGTAGTGGTCTTGAGAAATGTGCATTTTCATTGACTTTCTCCAAGTAGAACGTAGCCCGTTAGTGGTCAAGGCAGCCTCGGTAGTGGTCTTGAGAAATGTGCATTTTCATTGACTTTCTCCAAGTAGAACGTAGCCCGTTAGTGGTCAAGCCAACCTCTGTAGTGGTCTTGAGAAATGTGCATTTTCATTGACTTTCTCCAAGTAGAACGTAGCCCGTTAGTGGTCAAGGCAGCCTCGGTAGTGGTCTTGAGAAATGTGCATTTTCATTGACTTTCTCCAAGTAGAACGTAGCCCGTTAGTGGTCAAGCCAGCCTCTGTAGTGGTCTTGAGAAATGTGCATTTTCATTGACTTTCTCCAAGTAGAACGTAGCCCGTTAGTGGTCAAGGCAGCCTCTGTAGTGGTCTTGAGAAATGTGCATTTTCATTGACTTTCTCCAAGTAGAACGTAGCCCGTTAGTGGTCAAGGCAGCCTCTGTAGTGGTCTTGAGAAATGTGCATTTTCATTGACTTTCTCCAAGTAGAACGTAGCCCGTTAGTGGTCAAGGCAGCCTCTGTAGTGGTCTTGAGAAATGTGCATTTTCATTGACTTTCTCCAAGTAGAACGTAGCCCGTTAGTGGTCAAGGCAGCCTCGGTAGTGGTCTTGAGAAATGTGCATTTTCATTGACTTTCTCCAAGTAGAACGTAGCCCGTTAGTGGTCAAGCCAGCCTCTGTAGTGGTCTTGAGAAATGTGCATTTTCATTGACTTTCTCCAAGTAGAACGTAGCCCGTTAGTGGTCAAGGCAGCCTCTGTAGTGGTCTTGAGAAATGTGCATTTTCATTGACTTTCTCCAAGTAGAACGTAGCCCGTTAGTGGTCAAGCCAGCCTCTGTAGTGGTCTTGAGAAATGTGCATTTTCATTGACTTTCTCCAAGTAGAACGTAGCCCGTTAGTGGTTAAGGCAGCCTCTGTAGTGGTCTTGAGAAATGGTCACTTGCATGCCAAGAGAAGACTGAAAATTGTGATTAGAATGACCGGCTTGGATACCAGGCGTTCCAGTGGTAAATATACTTGCATCTGAAGGAATGACTGACTAATGATATTTACCAAAAATTAGACATATTATTCATGCCTATACACAAAGTATAGTTTTTGATCAATGGATCTTTACAGTTTTAGCTATGCCCCGCCCATCTCTAGCTAAGCTCCGCCCACACTTCACCCGTGTTGGGATCGATCGATCCCCAGACGCTATGACTATAAATTTCCAGTAAACTATACAGGTAAGCTGTTGAATATTTTGAAACTAATTTGACTGGTTGCTAGGCAGCAACACCGCCCGGTCAAATTAGTTTTAAAATACTCAACGGCGTGTTTATTAATAGTAAAGACATACAATTCGTACAACGTGTTATTAAGCTTTAAAGACGGACTAAATCGAGTTATTCATGTTATAATTAATTATGACATCATCCTACATGTCAGTTAGTTGATTATGACATAATATAATGTCAGATGAAAGATGGATAAACTGGAAAGGTTAATTATCAGCAGAAGATTGAAAAAAGCATGAAAGCAAAAATATCCTGTATATATCATGTTAACCCTTAAAATTCCAATTTCTCGATGTCAAGACATCTGTACAGGGATATTTTGAAACTAATTTAACGGAAAGCTGGTGTGGCCATAGGCACCAACAGCACCCAGTCAAATTAGTTTCAAAATATTCAACAGAATATACTGTATATCATGAAGGATTTGTCGTTACTGCTTTGGAAGGGTTAAACAATTTACGATTGCTAAATAATCAAACAAATTTACAGAAAAGCTGTGATGCTATCTTTGTGTATGTTACCATGTCATTCTTGTACTGCTTTCATTTTGAATTGTCATTGTGGTCTGATGTTGCGTGAATTTGAATAATTGTTAATGATAAGTTACGTTTGAAATTGTATCCTGATATATAGGTAATGATCGAGAGTTGATGTATGCCAGCTTCGTGGGAAGAGTTTCATATTATTTTTTTCTACCGTGTCATATTCATGTTATCAAAGCCATTCATTCACATTGTTTTTCATGAAATAAATTATTAAGAATTTTTACAAAATATGTGTTATTTTTATATGCAATATAATGTCATAATTGTGTACATCGTAAATCTGCTGTAGGCCTAAAATTTGATAGATGGATGTTGTTAAGTTTATTCTGTCAAGCGTAGAATTTGGCAGTTGAAACGTGTCAATTAACTTTTAACCTTTGAAATTCAAATTCCTGAATTTAAGACAAGTATATAGGAAAGCTGTTGAATGTTTTGAAACTAATTTGAGTGGAAGCTGTTGCTGCATTAGGCAGCAACAGCTCCCAGTCAAATTTGTTCCAAAATATTCAACAGAATATTTTTTACATCTTAAAGAATTTGCCATTTCTTGTCCGCAAGCTTTAACCCTTTATCCCTGGAATGTGCTCAAGAAAATTTCAATATGTACATTTGCAGACCAAGAGAAGACTATTTTTGAAAATGTACCACAGGAATAACTCTCTCAGTTATTGAGCCAGTCATTCCAGTGGTAATATTTTTAAAATAGGCTTCTGTTGGTCTGCAAATCAACCTATCTTAAGACCAGTGCTGAAGCTGTTTTTGGCTGATAAGAGGGCTATAGGGTTCAGATTTAAATTATCAATGTTTTTGCTACGGAGGTATGTCAACAGCGACACAAATTTTAATGTTAAGTTAATGCTTCTATTCGAGCTAAATGTGGAGCAGCATGTCAGATCCCAGATTGATGTCCTTTAGACGGAGGCCAGGCGAGTGTGATAATGTTATAGCATATTCCACCAAAAAAACTAGGATTAATCGCTTAGTAGATTTCAGTTTTATGAGGCATCTTGTATGCTTATCAAACAGAATAATGTATATCCAATGTGTAGGTATACCATGACAGAAAATATTGATTATTTAGTTAGTTTGTTCATGGAAAAGTCATTGTATTTCACAGGGAAGGCATGGATCCCGTGTGTGGTATTCGAAAAAAAGAAAAGAAAACGCCGAGAATAAAAAGCTTCGATTTCAGTTTTATGCCAAAGATGTGAGTCATCTTGTATGTTTATGAAACAGAATAATGTACCCGCAATGTATAGGGACTCTAAGAGAAAATGTCCATTGTTTAGTTGTGGAGGTAATGAAGTCTTGGAGAAGTCATTGTATTTCCCATGGAAGTTACGGTGTATGACATTCATACCTTAACCTCTCTTGTGTTAAGTTAACCTTTTAATTGTCAACCTGGCCAAAAGGCCTATGATGTGCGTTGAAAAATGTCCATTTGTAGGCCAAGTGTCCTGTTTTTTTTAATTTACCACTGGAATGACTGGCTCAGTTTCAGTGATAAATTTTCAAAAATAAAACACGACCTACATATGGACACTGGCTAGGTTGAATTTTCGATTTTCTTGACTTAATTTAATCCATGAATCGTCTGGCTCGCCAAAAACGGCACCGCTAGTGACCATGAGAAATGTACATTTGGATGAAATTTAAGTGTCAAAATTATTATTTTCTTGGAAACGATCGTGACCATTAAATAGTTAATTAATGTGGGTAGTAGCGCTTTGAGGTGCTGTTTCCAAATGAGGGTTAAATGCCATTATTATTATTAAATTGTGTATTTGCTGAAACAGCAAAAGACTGGACAATTTTATCTTGCAATGCCTAAATAACATCAGTGTAGACTGTAGTCTGCATCTTGTAGTCATTCATGAGTTGATATACGAGTTCTATCATAATATAATATCCATACACATGCCATGCGTGACAGATTACCCAATATGCACATTAGGCCCTGGCTCCTGTGCCCAGATGTTCTGAATGTTAGAGAACATCGCTGTATGAAACCACCAACCCCCCAACCATTTTTGATAAATAGACCGTGACTTAGTGAGGATACAAGTTATGATTTTAAATCATGCCTCCGAGGGAACATGGGTAAGATAATACATAATTTCATGATTAAATGAAGGTCCACATTTACTTCCAGAAATGTTTGTGAGATTAAGCAAGATGTCAGTAATTTTCCATGTGGAGGGGCCGGGCATCTTTGCCCATACCCTCTAACGAGTATCGGTAGCTAGGATATCATGATAAGGTTAACCCTTTAACACTCATATCAGCCCAAAATGGTCTCTGCAGGTGGTCTTGAAAAATGTCTGTTTGCAGACCAAGAGAAGACAATTTTTGAAAATTTACAAATTGAATGACTGGCTCGATAACCAAGCCAGTTATTCCAGTGGTAAATCTGTAAAAATTGTCTCTTGTTCTACAAATTGACATTTTCTTTGAGAAAATTGACATTAAAATGTGTGGCTTAAAGCGTTAATATGGTATTGTACACCTGTATACAGGTGCTTATTGAAAGCTGGAGAGGCAAATTCATTCTTTAAGGTTACACAAATTGTTACTATTTTGCAAAGTTTATTTTTATACCCCGGCAAAAAATTTGGCTGGGTATTATGTAATGGTGCCGTCCATCCGTCCGTCCGTCCGGGCGGGTGGGTGGCAGAGTGGTTTCCGGATGATAACTCCGTTATCGTTTGTCGGATCGCATTGAAACTTAATAGGGTGGTTGGACTCGGTGTTGGGAAGAAACCTATCGAAATCGACGATGATCCGAAATCCAAGCTGGCGGCCATCTTGAAAATTGGTTTCCGGATGATAACTCCGTTACCGTTTGTCGGATCGCATTGAAACTTCATAGGGTCGTGGGACTAGGCCTGAGCAAGAAACTTATCAAAATCGACGATGATCCAAAATCCAAGATGGCCACCGGCGGCCATCTTGAAAATTGGTTTCCATATGATAACTCTGTTACCATTTATCGGATCGCTTTGAAACTTAATGGAGTGGTTGGACTAGGACTGGGAAAGAAACCTATCGAAATCGATGATGATCCGAAATCCAAGATGGCCACCAGCCACAGGTGGCCATCTTGAAAATTGGTTTCCCGATGATAACTCCGTTACCATTTATCGGATTGCTTTGAAACTTCATGGAGGGGTTTGACTAGGTGTGCGGAAGAAACCTATCGAAATCGATGATGATCCGAAATCCAAGATGCCCACATCTTGAAAATTGGCTTCCGTATGATAGCTCCGTTACTGTTTATCAGATTGCTTTGAAACTTCATAGTGGTTGGACTAGGTCTGAGGAAGAAAGCTATCGAAATCGACAATGATCTGAAATCCCAGATGGCCACCAGTCACTGGTGGCCATCTTGAAAATTGGTTTCCAGATGATAACTCCGTTATCGTTTATCGGATCGCTATGAAAACTTCATAGGGTGGTTCGACTACCTCTGGGGAAGAAACCTATCGAGATTGACAATAATACAAAATTCAAGATGGCCGCCGGTGGCCGTCTTGAAAATTGGTTTCCAGATGATAACTCCGTTACTGTTTATCGGATCGCTTTGAACCTTCATAGAGTGGTTGGACTAGGTCTGAGGAAAAAACCTATCGAAATCGACAATGATCCAAAATCCAAGATGGCCGCCAGCCACTGGTATCCATCTTGAAAATTGGTTTCCAGATGATAACTCTGTTATCGTTTTTTGGATCACTGAAATTTCCTAGGGTGGTTCGACTACCTCCAGGCAAGAAACCTATCGAGATTAACAATGATACGACCTCCATGATGGCTGCCAGCCACCGGTGGCCATCTTGAAAATTGGTTTCCAAATGATGACTTCATAGGGTGGTTGGACTAGGTGTGGAGATGAAGCCTATCGAAATTGACGATGATCCGAGCTCCAAGATGGCTGCCAGCCATGGGCTGCCATCTTGAAAGTTGGTTTCTGGATTTCATTTATTGGATCACTTCCTACAGTCGTTGGAATATGTCTGGTGAAAAAACTGATCAAAATTAACAATAATCCGAAATCTAATATGGCCGTCAGTCAGTGGCAGCCATCTTGAAAATTGGTTTCCGGACGATAACTCCGTTATCGTTTATCGGATCGCTATGAAAACTTCATAGGGTGGTTCGACTACCTCTGGGGAAGAAACCTATCGAGATTGACAATAATACAAAATTCAAGATGGCCGCCGGTGGCCGTCTTGAAAATTGGTTTCCAGATGATAACTCCGTTACTGTTTATCGGATCGCTTTGAACCTTCATAGAGTGGTTGGACTAGGTCTGAGGAAAAAACCTATCGAAATCGACAATGATCCAAAATCCAAGATGGCCGCCAGCCACTGGTATCCATCTTGAAAATTGGTTTCCAGATGATAACTCTGTTATCGTTTTTTGGATCACTGAAATTTCCTAGGGTGGTTCGACTACCTCCAGGCAAGAAACCTATCGAGATTAACAATGATACGAACTCCATGATGGCTGCCAGCCACCGGTGGCCATCTTGAAAATTGGTTTCCAAATGATGACTTCATAGGGTGGTTGGACTAGGTGTGGAGATGAAGCCTAACGAAATTGACGATGATCCGAGCTCCAAGATGGCTGCCAGCCATGGGCTGCCATCTTGAAAGTTGGTTTCTGGATTTCATTTATTGGATCACTTCCTACAGTCGTTGGAATATGTCTGGTGAAAAAACTGATCAAAATTAACGATAATCCGAAATCTAATATGGCCGTCAGTCAGTGGCAGCCATCTTGAAAATTGGTTTCCGGACGATAACTCCTTGACCATTTAACGGATCGCTTTGACACTTCATAAGCATGACTGGTCTTATGGGGCTGAGGAAGAAATAAATATTTTCTGATAGCTCTCATTCACTGGTTTGTCATCATGGTGGGGTATTATGCGCTGTTTGCGGAGCTCTTGTTGCAAAATATTAACACTCTTAACCATAGATCACAGATTTTATGCTGCAAAATTTCATTCCATTTCAGCAAGATTATTTTCAAAATGTGCGGCAGAGTCTCTTACTAATTCACCTTTCCAGTGTCTCCATCAACTATTTGACTTACTCAGCTAAGCATCCTGTAGGATGACGTCATAATTATTACGTCATAAATGATTCTATTAGGTACGTCTTTCCATAGGCATATAGGCAACTACAGCACCCAGTCAAATTAGTTTCAAAATATTCAACAGCTTACCGGTATAGTTTTCTGGAAATTAATATTACGGGTTAATGATAAATTCTGACATAGTTTTTATGTGTCAATGCATGCATAGGTGCCTGAGATACATGGCATAAACGTTTAATGTGTTTCTACATCACTGGCCTTATGGCATGTGATGTATTAAAATACAGAAGATAAACTATAGACAAATTGACTGTCTGGAGGGCAAATAACGACAGTGTTATATTTGTATGATGATAATTAGATTAAACGATAATCGATATGCAAGTTGATATAAAATTAACTTTTGTCAGAGGGTTGATAATTCTTGTACAGTCAGTAGAGGTAGGCTGATTTAAATTTTGGAAACAATATGGCTGTAAGCTGTTGCTGTCTCAGTCAACAAAACGCTGTCTCAGCAACATTGTTTGTGGCTAAGCTTTTCAAAAATTTGATTGCCCAATTGATGGTGACCATCTTGGATTTCCGAAAAATGTCATGAAATCTATTAAGAGTCCTGATTAACCGATTCGCTGCTTTTAGCCAAATTACTACTACCGATATGACTACTACTACTACTACTCCTACTACTACTACTACTACTACTACTACTACTACTACTACTACTACTACTACTACTACTACCACTACTACTACTACCTACGAGCAGATTGTAAATACTTATATCATATATACGCTTTAACAAACTTTAAATACAGTACCCATGAAAAGATGGGGTGTGCCTATAAATTCAATCTTTCCATCACGGGTCGTTGAATTGCTCATTGACTGTGCAAACAACGTGGTAGTCTACACACAAATAGGAATGTATCCCCCACATATCAACATACAGCGTAATATAATTTGATTATGATCGAGTATTGTTAATGCGGGTTGTGGGAACCTATCATATTTTCTTTATTACGTGTGTCTAGACTATGTTCAAAAGAAAAGCAAACTATTTAAATAATAGTATACAAACTTAACATCAACTCGTACTTTGTGAGGAACTGGTTTTAACAGTGTATTCATTGCGGAGAATTTACTTACATAAAGCTAGTTTAAGAGTAAGCCCTAGCTGGCTAAACCAATGGAGAGATCAAGTTTATCCATCAATCATATGACGTCATAATCAACTACGTGGCGTGTATGCTGGCGTCATAATCAACTACGTCATGAATGATGTAGATAATTTCGTCACGAATGCATAATTGGTGACTAAGCGTTGTTGTACGAGTTGTATGTCTACTATTTAATAAACATGCTGTTGAATATTCTGAACTAAATTGTCTGGGCACTAGGCAGCAACAGCAACCAGTCAAATTAGTTTCAAAATATTCAACAGTTTATGCCTGTATAGTTTTCTGAAAATTGATAGTCAGGGAGTTCAGGGATCGATCGATCCCAACACGGGCGAAGTGTGGGTGGAGCCTAGCTAGAGATGGGTGGGGCATAGCTAGAGATGGGTGGGGCATAGCTAGAGATGGGTGGAGCCTAGCTAGAGATGGGTGGAGCCTAGCTAGAGATGGGTGGAGCCTAGCTAGAGATAGGTGGAGCCTAGCTAGAGATGGGTGGAGCCTAGCTAGAGATGGGTGGAGCCTAGCTAGAGATGGGTGGAGCCTAGCTAGAGATGGGTGGGGCATAGCTAAAACTGGATTCCGCCATTAAAAAAGAAGTGTGGAACATATATAGATCAGCGCATCAAGCCGATTCATCTTATAAGCAAATATAACAATTAGATAGGCTATTTAACAAAGAAAAGCTACCGTCTCTAACCTATTTTTGCATGCTATTGTTTACGTGATTATTGAACAGTGAATGACTAACAAATGCGGCTGGCTCGTTTCCTAAACCAAAAAAGGAAGGTAAGGTACCATTGCAACTGTCTCTTCACCATGATTCTGAAACTGTCCATGAAATCTATGGAACCTCACTCCAGAGATATACTGAGAATCAAACAGCCTGATGCTTTAGAGGATTAAAGCAGCTTTACGGTGTAAACAAATCTTCTAATGCACTCTTGGAAAGAGAGAGGAGTCACGTGCCCCTCGCAGAAGGTATATAAGCCGACTAAGAGAGGAAAATGGACAGAGGGGTAGACGGTAGCTAGTCATAATTCCGCCAGGCTTACTGGTCTGTAATTACTGGGTGACACTTTAGCTACTTTCTTGAATGTTGGCACCACATTTGCTTGCAACCATCTGTCTGGTAACCTACCTGTCTCAATAGAATTCTGGCGAATACTGAAGTAAAATATGTAATTAGGATTGTTGCCTTCACTTGGTCTGAAACTGTCCTTTCTCCATTCTCTGTCACTAACTTAGAACCTTTTTTTATACCCTGCCAAAAAATTTGATGGAGTTATTCTGTAATGGTGTTTATGGGCGGACAGGCTTGCTGGTTGTCTGCTGACTCCGCTACCGTTTATCGGATCGCTTTGAAACTTCATATGATGATTGGACCAGGTCAGGAAAAAACCTATTGACATTGATCCGAACTCCAAGATGATAACTTTGTTACCGTTTATCCGATCACATTGAAACTTAAGAGGAATGTTGGACTAGGTATGGGGAAGAAACCTATCGAAATTGACGATGATCCGATGTCCAAGATGGACACCTGCCACTGGCAGCCATCTTGAAAATTGGTTTCCAGATGATAACTGCGGTACTGCTTATTAAATCGCCTTGAAACTTTATTGGGTGGTTGGACTAGCTCTGGAGAAGAAACCTATCGAAACGATGATAATCACATATCCAATATGGCTGCCAGCAAAAGGTGGCCATCTAGAAAATTGGTTTCTGGACAATAACTCCATTACCATTTATCGGATTGCTTTGAAACCTTATAGGGCGGGTTGGACTCGGCCTGGAGAAGAAAGCTATCGAAATTCATGATGATCTTAAATCCAAGATGGCCGCCATTGGCTTCCCAATGATAACTCCAAATCTGTTTATAGTGGATCGTTTTCAAACTTATCGGATTATTCAGGGATGAGAATATTCCTCTTTTTCGCTGATTTCCTCCTTTTTTAAAGAATTAAAAAAAATAAAAAGTTGCCGGTTCTTTCTGAATGCCGTAATATAGACGATTCTTTGGTAGGGTAGGTTACATTCCTCCTTTTTCTCTGACACTTCCTCTTGTTTTCTTTCGTCTTCTCATGCCTGATTATTGGACAGGGTCTGAGGAAGAAACTGGTCAAACTTGTAGATGAACCGATATCCAATATGGCCACCAGCCACTGGCCGTCATCTTGAAAATTGGTTTCCGGACAATAACTTCATGACCATTTAGTGGATCGCTTCGTAACTTCAGAGGATGACTGGTTAAGGTCTGCGGAAGAAATCACTATTTTCTAATAGCTCTTATTCATTTGGTTGCCATCATGGCGGGGTATTATGCACCGTTTGCGGAGCGCTTGTTGATTTTGTGCACTTCCAGAAATCGTTTAGATGAGGTCGGAACTCTCTTAATCATAATTGTCAAAAACGATTTGGCCTTTCGTACTGGCCGAGTTGGATCCGGACTAGGAATTAAAATTTAAAAACTCCCGACGCTCCTGAATATGAGAATTATGGGAGTAATGGCAATGAGGCCGTCCATCCATGCATTTGTCCATGCATCTGTCTGTCCATCTGATTTCATTGTGAAATCGATAGTCCGGCAATCAAATGGGATTATTTTACGGAACCTGGGAGTTTTATTTAGTTTTTCTTTTGATTGATTTGTCTTCTATCAAAATCTGCCCAGTGGACCTTGACCACCCTTGAGTGTTTTGAGAAATCAGGGATGGCGTACAAGATAGCCGCCATTTCATCATTTCATATTTTCGACTATAAATTCCTTCCCATTAAATCTAGGATACTAATTTTGGTGTCCAGATTGTGGTTGTAATGGTCAAGGAATCCATTGAATTGGTTTATAACTTCGCTTGGGGATTAAAATCGGGCAGAATTCTATATTGCCGCAAATAATGGCTACCCTTTCAAAGCTAGTGTGGGCTCTAATTTGCTACATATTACAGCTAGGATGATAATTTTGGTGTCTAAATATAGGTTTTACGGGTCAAGGAATCCATGAAACAATTCATAAGACCACTGCGAAATTACATCATCGGAAGTCCAATTTCACAGCCCATAACTGTTGGCGTTTCATGATGGTTATCGTTTAGGAAATAAGCTATGATGAGTTAGTATCTATGCCAATGTACTGCTGTTACGGAACCCCTATAACTTTGATAACTACTGACTGAATGGGGAAAGATTTCCTCAGAACATTCGAGCATTATGTATATTTGCTGAGGAAATACTCCCAGGTGTTCTATATGAGCACTTTCTCGAGTCAAAAGGCGATTTGATGACAGTTCTAGAACAAGCCAAAAAATGGGCAAGAATATCAAGCTGTTGGTGGACGTGTTAAACAAACCTGTATTCATAATTATGGTGTTGGTGAGGGTGGAATGAGAGAGGCACTGGCCACTGCATCTAGAAGTATTTCCCAAAAACATGATTGAGTATACTTCTTTGCGGCGTGTCATGTGCGCTATGCGAGACATTGTATATGTTACCTACAGTCCACGGAGGCACTTCCAAAAGATGTTCTTGCTCAGTCATGAAGGAGATACCAGCTTGGTTTGTAGATTAGAATTTGGAGTAACATATTTGTCGAGACAACATTCACGCCCATTGCTCATGCTCCCGGTGGGATAAATGGTATAATACTGAAGCCTCCGCTAAAAGTGTGGACATAGAGTCTTCATGCTTGCAGTCATTTGGAACTGGACCTCGATGGCATGATTGCACACACGAGTGCATGTGTGGATAAATACAAGGGGGGGGGATGGAAGACAAGAATAGCTGATGACGAAAGGGAGAGAGAAGCCAACGGGGCAAAACTCGACTATAATGCATCAATCCTATTGGCCCTATCGATCCAGAGAATCACGCAAATGCTATGCTTAACATGAAACCTCTAAAGTCAATGTTCAGGATGCGGTGAGAATAGGGCTAGATCAGATGAATGAGTTCGGTTAGAAATTACCAGATGGATTATATGAGACCATTCATAAAAGAAGCGTACCATGGTAGTAACAAACATGTCAATATGTCAATATCGGAGACGCTAAAGTATGACAGGTATGACACAAACGCCTTTTGCTCGAGAGTCATCAGGCAAGTGGTCAGGAAGTTAATACCAAGGATGTCCTTTCACATGAATTATCAGCAGTCACAATGTCAATGTTCAAGTCGGTTAAGGAGGGAAATAAGTGCAACCACATCGAAATCATCGTTAAAGGACAGTTTTTTATATCCGCGAGGACATCTAGTAACATTGTCGTCTCCATCATAGATGGCTCGGCACTACGCTGGTTAAACCCTTAGCCTGGCACAGTTCAGGACTATGCAACAAACATGAAATACGTCATTGGAAAGAGATTGCAAATAGGTGACAAGCTGATATTTGATCGGTACTATGAATGCAGTACAAAGAGTGTCACGAGAAGTGCAATATCTACTGGAGCTAGTCCACCAGTTACAATTGAACAACAACTTACCATCACAGAAAATGGTATTGAGTGTCTGAAAAAAGAAGCAGCTAATAGGCACTGTGTTGTCATGCACACACCCGTCGCCATAAATTGGCCATATAGCAAATATGAAAAATTATATTACTATGGAATCAATCAAGGACAGACCAGGCACGGACATTGCAAAACAGTAGAGAAACATGCGTGTATAAATAACGGAATCATGACAGACCTTGCGCTTACTGGGCGTAACAATGTAATCTGTTGCTATGGGATCTAGACAAGTGGATTGCTCTAAAGTAACTGCGAGCGCGGTCACACTCCGTCACTTCTTGGAATGATGGGCACCAGAACTCTAGATAAGCTTTTCAAAAATTGGGTGATTCACTCTTAGAAATTTTGTAAATTGGGTTTTTTGGTATTTAATTGGGGTTTTTTAAATTAAGTTGTTATACATTATTAGCAATAGAACTGAAATTAATTGGGTGATTGGCTATTTCGGCACTCATGATATTAAAAATTAATTGGGTGATTGGGCATTTTTATTGGGTGAAAACGCAAAAACCCTGCTTATCTAGAGCTCTGATGGGCACTCAGATAGAATGTATAATGTCACCTTGTTATGAAACACAGTGCTAGCGAGTAATGTCGGAATCACGTTGGAAGGTATGGGCATCCAAAACAGGACACACCTCATTATCACAACCCAAACCGTGCTGTCTTCCTCCGACCAATCAGGCATTTGCAGAGAATGTTAAAAATACCCATCATCAAGTCAGCGTGTGCCGTTTATTGGAAGACAAAAATCCACCAGAACTGGATCGGGAATTGTATGGCTGGATAAAGGCCACGCCGATTAAAACACGCCTCTATTCCAGTTAACACAGAACTTGCTCTGGCGTTTATCATGCATCTTATCAGTTGTGGGTGTAAGGGGGGCACCCCATATAGTAGCCTACTCGTGCTTGTAGCTGCATTGTGTATATCGCGAGGTGTACAATAATCTATGCTTGTAACAATACAGATTACTCGCAGAAAGTAAAAACCTAGATTTGTTTCCGGACTTCATGGAACCAATGAACTATTAGGGAGTATAGATATGTAAGAGTGTATGAAGTCTGGTTTGATTAGTTTTGTGATAGGTGGTGCCAGAATGTAACAACATAGTTTCGTTTCCGGACTTCATGGATTGGACCTTTCTATTTTTAGCCACGCCCCCGTCCATCTCTAGCTAAGCTCCACCCACGCTTCGCTCGTGTAGGGATAGATCGATCTCTGAACTCTCTGACTATCAATTTCCAGAAGACTATACAGGTAAGCTATTGAATATTATGGAACTAACTTGACTGGGCGCTGTTCCTGCCTATGTGGCAGCAACAGCGTCCGGTCAAATTAGTTCCAAAATATTCAATAGCATGTTTATTAAATAGTAGAGACATACAATTTGTACAACGTGTCGGACTATTAAGAGTTAAAGAAGGGCCAAATAGAATCATTTATGACGTATGATTATGACGTCACTCTGCACGCCGCTTAGCTGATTATGACGTCATATGACGTCAGATTGATAGAAGGATACTCTTGAAATGTGAATTAATGAGTGTAGAGTGTATGAAATGCATTAGTGTAGAAATCTAAGCGTATTGGGAGACTGGTTTGGTTGGTTAGTTTTGCCACTCACGTAAATGACTTTAACAGCCAGATTAAATTTCCCATCATTATGAAATTTTGAATAGAAACGTACACCTAATAATTACACCTCGAACATGTTCATTGGCCACAATGAAAATAATGGCTCGCATCTTATGAATCGGGTAGAAACCATATACCGAATAAGAAACAGATATGTGTTAAATCTAATTACATCTAGAATGATGTTTACACATTCATATATTTCTATGAATACAGTCAAACCAGTAGCGTAGCCACGGGGCAACAGGGGGTTTGCTCGCTCCCCCCTGAGCCAATCTTCCCAAATGTGGCGCTTAAATCATGTCCGTAACACATACAAGTTTCTGGACGTCCAAACACCCAAGCCACCTTTAACAAGTCAATCTACATTGAAAATTAGAACTATTTGAATTTACAACGTTGTTAATGTCTTCTTGTCATGCTTGTTCATCGCTATGTTGAGACGTCTTGTTTTAATTAAGCTACATCAAGACAAAGAATAATAGAATACACGCTACTTTCTCGGTAGAATAAAATAATTGGTGACGCTGGGATGCTATTTTTTCTCTTTATTAAAGAAATTTAAGCAGATTCCGACACCTAATTGGTATGTTGGGTGGCGCCTTTTTAGTCCTCGCTCAAATTGGGTGGCGCCTTTTTAACCCTCGCTCCCCTGACGTGAAAACCTGGCTACGCCACTGAGTCAAACCTGTTTATAGCGACCAACAAATAGGCAATTAGAGTGGTAAATAAAGACAGTCAGTCTCTTACTACAACTCAATTCCTATACTAAATAGCTTTTGGGACTACTGCTCTTAAAGAAGCACCATCTTTTGTCGTCGTATGCAGATGATCGCCACAGGCAAGTTTTGATGTATATCCGGTATGTTATCATTCGAATACCTCAGTTGCTTCCTAAGGGGGGGGGGGGGGGGCGGGGTGGAGGGAATATGTCTAGTCACGTTTCGTAAAATGTTAATAGATTAAAACAAGATTTGGCAGACATGTTTCTTTAGTACACTTTAAATATATTTGAAAATAGTGGCAGGGATGGCTGCCCCATTGATCAATGCTACCTATTCCATTGGTAAATAATGTCAATATTCTTGTATTTCTTGGAAGTCTGCCTGTGACCATTGCCCCGTTTGTAAATGGCATTTGTTATTTGTGGCCCATGCGTTATCTGGTGGTCAATCGTGTCAAGCGTACACACACTTTGGCATTCCTCCACTAATTTTTAAATTTCCAACCCATTTCTTTTCTAGGTACCCTTGACCCATTGATCGTTGACACCTTTTATGCTTTCCTCATTGACAACCATTTCTTGTTCCATTGGTCAGTTGTGTAAATGATACTTGATTGGAGTGTCATTAGTGTCAGGGATGATTGCCCCATTTGCCAATAAGGATCCTTTCCCCATTTGTTAATGGCATCAGTTAGACTTGTCACATTGACCAAGGGTGCCTGATGCATTGGACAATTATCTATACAGTAACACTTAATTGCCTCATTGGTCAATAATATCAGAAACATCTGCTCTTGTTGGTCTGTAGCATCAGTTATGCTTACCCCGTTGGTAAATTATGTCGATGACACTTAAATTATTGCTCAATACGTCCAAGGACGATCGATCCATTGGTCACTGGCATCAGTTAAGCGTATCCCATTGGTAAATGGTGCGTGTATCATGTGTTAATAGTTTCAGTGACACTTGCGTTGTTAGTCATTGGTGGTAATGATGATAGCTTCATTGGTCAATAATGATAAGAGCCATTGCCCCATTGATCTATGGTAGTATTTATGCTTGCCTGATTTACCAATGGTGCTTGTAATTACTCCTCCCATGTCCCGACAGTATCCGTTTGAAAAAGACGCTGAAATCTTTAACGGTATGTGGACGCATAGCCCATAGCTTAAAATATTAGTAAATATTGACAACGATAAATAAAGTCCCTAATTGAATATTGACCTATTGACATTCTGGCTCGTGTTGTTTCCTTATGATGAAAGCATTCGAACTGGCGCGTTTAGATTCAGGGAATTAAAGGCTTACAAGCTGTTTAATCACTATCATTTAAAAGTAAATATAGGCAGACGTTTTTGTCGTTTTCTTTCTAATATGTCGTTATAACCTTAGTCTTTGGTGTATCTTACTGGACCTTTCCAGTTCTTTGCTAAGCCACGCCCATCTCTAGCTAAGCTCCACCCACGCCTCGCTCGTGTTAGGATCGATCGATCCCTGAACTCTCGTACTATCAATATCCAAAGACTATACAGATAAGATGTTAAATATTTTGAAACTAATTTGACTGGGTGCTGTTGCTGCCTATGGCAGCAACAGCGCCCAGTCAAATTAGTTTCAAAATATTCAACAGCATGTTTCTTAAATACCAAAAGCATACACTTCGTACAGCGCCCAGTTAAATTAGTTTCAAAAAATATTTATTAAATAGTAAAAACATACAATTCTTACAACAACGCATAGTCTGTCTTCAATTATGCGTTCGTGACGTAGTTATCTACGTCATACTGACGTCATTGATTATGATGTCATTATACACGTCACGTAGTTAATGATGACATCATATGATGGATAGATAAACTGAAAAATGTGAATTGAAAACTTATCAGTTCTGTCTATCTACCATATAAACAGAACAATCTAAGAACATAGGCGTAGGTTCGTACCGAGAATACGCTATATGTTCTCGGTCTCATATCGAAGGGGTTCGCGCGAGACACAAATGATAAACAGAACGGTTACTATTTTAGCTCACCTGGCCAGTATGGCGATGCGAGCATATGCCATGGCGACCATCCATCACCTGTGTGTCCATCCGTTCATCGTCAATCGATCATAGTTTTATTTAAATGACGTTTCAAGACCTACTGGGCAGGTTTCAATTAAATTTGACATAGTTCAAAGGAAGCTGATTGGTCGATTTGGCTGGTGCTCATCTTAGATTCTGCACTATTTTTAGAAACACATTTAAATATCGGCTTCTTCGAAGCCTCTTGAACGATTGACTTGTAAACTCAAGAAACTTCATTCTGGACTTCATATGAAGCGATTTTCTTCACGAGGACCCGATTAGTAGATTTGGATGGTAGCCATCTTGGATGAGCTAGTTTACACAGAAATGATTTCAAATCCCGAACCACTGAACGGATCGTGCCAAAACTGGGCAAATATGACTAGGATCATTCGGGTTTGTTCAAGGGAAGTTGATATTTGAACGCACAGATCGACCAACCAAAATTGAGCTTTTGTTACTTGATGCTCTTTGACAGTAAAATGGTGATGCATAGCCCAATACTTCCGGCCACTGGGCCACTGGCCCTACATCGGGCCAATACGGCCCAATATTGGCCCAGTACTGGACCAATAACATGCACTATTATGGTAGGTTTTGGTTGGTGCTCAATACGAATTTGATACTTTCGAATCAGATTGATCGAGTACGTTGTTCAAAAGGAGATGATTGGTCAAGTCATTTGGTGGCTATCTTTGATTTTGTGCTATATAAAACACATTTAAACATCTTCACTGAAACCGCTTGGCCGATTGATTATATAGGAGAAGGGCTGAACCAAGTTTGTTCAAGAGAACCTGATTGATAGATTTGGCTGGCGACCATCTTGGATGACATAATTTTCGCAGAAATGACGTCTCTGGAACCACTTAAGTGAATAGACCAACACTTGCTGAACAGAATTAGGAGCTAGGGACATTCCAGTTTGTCTAACCATTTAGCCCGTGTAATACTAGTCTCTCAATTCCTGTTGAGCATTTTGAACTTAACTCGACTGGAGAGGCAGCATTACCTCCCAACCAAATCAGTTTTAAAATATTCATTGAACTAAGCGCTGGTGTACGAATTGTATGGCTTTATTATTTAATAAGGATGCTGTTGAATATGTTGAAACAGCGCCCAGTCAAATTAGCTTCAAAATATTCAACAGCTTACCTGTATAGTTTTCTGGAAATTAATAGTCAAGGCGTTCACGAATCGACCGATCCCAACACGATTGAGGTGTGGGTGGAGCTTAGGTGGAGATGGGCAGGGCATGGATAAAACTAGAAAGGTTCATTCGCAACTTTGATCATAGTTTGGAGCAGTCTAATCGTCCCGAAATATATACTTTTGTAGACAAGGTCATATAGAATTCTGATACCACACGCACGCACGCTTTAAGCACGCAGTGGCTTATAAACGAACAAATATTTCCATTTATTATTTTTATTTTTTATTTTTTGTTAAATATTTCCATTTAACCTACGTGCTTTAATGAAGAGAATGGCATGACCTGTGTTTTGCAATGTGTCACGCGGGCCAACATTCTTACTAAGACTACCGAACGGAAAAAATTTGACCACTGGTCAATTCAGGATTATTAAATAAGCGCATAATTTGGCTGCGGTAATGATTTGATACAATTAGACCTTCTATAATAAACATACAGGAAAACTTGTTAAACCGACTAACTGTTTTCGCGGCTCTTTCGTGGTTCTTTATGGCAGGTGGTCGTCTTAAAGAACCACAGCCTTTTGGCCCAAAAAGGCACATCCTTGTTGATATGCTTACCCCGTTGGTAAATTATTATTGTAAATTTAAAGCGACCACCTGTCTATAGTGACTAAGACGATGTGCTCAGTAAGGTGGTCCCTTAAGACAGGTTTTAATGTCCACGCTTATAAATATGTATTTATCCTCTACACCGTACGTAGCCTAATCTTATAGGCTTAAATGGCAAATCCACTAGGAAAGGAAAACCTGACAATATGATTAAACTACCTTGTTATGTAATTATTTTCCAGAGAACATTGTTAAATTCATAACAGAGCAATCTATAGGTCACTGATATTATTTAAATGGCGCGTACAACAACAACAACAACAACAACAACAACAACAACAACAACAGCAGCAGCAGCAACAGCAGCAGCACGGTGGTGGTGGTGGCGGAACAACAACAACGACGACAACGACAACAGAAACAACGACAACAAAAAAGCAACAACAACAACAACAACAACAACAACAACAACAAATCGCTAGCGTAGCTAACGTGTCATAGCTATTAAAATAACTAACTTAAAATAGAGTTGCTCGCGTCTAGCAATGATGACAAAATTGTCAAAGATGACTAATGTGAACAGACTTGCCCATTTCTATAGCTAAGCTTCGCCCATGCTGTGGGCATGGAATCGATTTATATACTTTGAATTCTGATTTCCCAGAAACACAATTTCATGGTAACTATACAGCTAACCTGTTGAATATTTTGAAACCAATTTGACTGGATGCTGTTGCTGCCTATGGAAGCAACGGCGTCCATTCAAATTAGTCTGAAAAATATTCAACGGAATGTTTATTAAATAGTACACACACAAATCCTACAACTTGATGGACTATTAAGAGCTCATGACTGACTTAGATACGCGGCGTATTCTGATTGTGACGTCAGCCTACCCGTGACGTAATTGATTATAACGTCAATAGCTGATCGACAGATTGGATTCCTCTATTATGGTAAATGCTAGGCCTGGGCTTGAAGTCACCCATCGCCCTGTGTAAAGGGAATAAGGAATGATGTTACACTTCAGCACCCATGCTGAACGGGGTGCTCAGCCAAGCTCCAACTCTTACTTTTACAACATAAATTTCTGTCTTAGAGTGTTAGAGATATCTTAACCAGACTTGGGTGGAATGTTGTTCGTGGGGCCCCGAAGAGGGGTGATAAATTTGAGGTAGAAAGTCAAATGTCAAGGCCATCGTGATCCGATTAAAATTATTATTTTGAAAACCATGTGCGTGAAAGACATATTTCCCAATGCATTGTAGCCTAAATTATGTAGGGTAAAAATATAGGTCAGTTTGACCTTAGGGATGACATACTTTTGACGCTTCACCCTCAGCTACCGAGATACGATCGACCTTATTCCACCAATATTGATGACTGGGTAATATTGTATATAGACTATTTCTACGTTGGGCATTTAATCCCGTTTTTTCATCACTGCTCTCAAATCTACAGTTGTACGTAGCTCGATTCTACGTTATCCATTTTAGCCATCTTAGTAATTCTAGGTTAGCCATTTTAGCTGATATTACAGAAACTTTGCAATTGTAGCTAGACGGTGTCTACCGTTATCAGTTAGCCCTTTTAGCCACCATTGTGGGATTTTATCCATTTCGTCGTACTAAGTGGCGTGTATGCTGACGTCATGATCAATGACGTCATTATGACGCCATGAATGATGTAGATAAGTACCTCAAGAACGGATAGTTGAAGACGGCTATGCGATATTGTACGAATTGTATGTCTGTACTATTTAATAGATATCCTGTTGAATATTTTGAAACTAATTTGACTGGGCGCTGTTGCTAGGCAGCAACAGCACCCAGTCAAATTAGTTACAAAATATTCAACAACTTAACTGCATAGTTTTCAGGAAATTGGTAGTCAGGCCATTCGGAGATCGATTAATCCGAACACGGCGAAGTGTAGGTGGAACCTAGATAGAGATGGGCGGGGCATAGCTAAAACTGGAAAGATCCATTTTAACCATCATTGTTGCTGATATTCTCTCTGTTATGCTGTGGAAAACGGGTAGAGAATGGGATCCCCCCTATAGCTATCTGCATGACTATGGATACCGATTTTCCCAAAACCTGCAAAATCTTACACAGACTACATTACCTTTATTACTAGAATATCAAAGAGATCTGAAGCTATGTTGCAGAATGTTTATGGCGTATGGCCGCCACAAGCAAACGTCTCAGGAACTATTTGCTAGCCCTCTGCACGTGTTCACATTTAGACAACAACTGTTTTCTATCTGAAAACCCGTTCACAATCCTCTTATGCAAATTGTCCTGTAATGGTCAGTGCAAGATGTATAATTGATATCGCGTTAACAATTTAAGTCATTCTCAGAGCTGTTCAGAATACCACTTATGTTTTGGAGCCAAAATATTTGCTGGTTCTGTAGGTCAGGTGGTCAAAAGATCACCTATCTTAAAGAACCATCATCTTTTAGCTCTAAAAGTCGCATCTTATAACACGAAACTTGTATTAAGAGACCACCTGCCTCTTGTGACTCACTGTTTATGTTCCATAAAGTGCTCGCTTAAGACAAGTTTTACTGCGGTTAGTTATTGGCGCGGTTGATAGCTGTCAAAAACTGTATGCTACCCGGCAAAACGGCCCCACCACAACAATGTATGCAAACGAATACAGCCTTGTGTTCGGTAGGGAAAACGTTCCATAGCGCTCTGCGCGTGCAAAATCGGCGTTTCTCAGTTTGTTTATTATATTATGTACTTAAAGCGAAAACAGCAGCTTGTCAATAGTTTGCAGATTTAGCAGAACGTTTTGAAACGTTTTCCATACTGAACGCAAAGCTGGTGATGTATGAATCGAAATCCTATAATTTTGTGGACGACAGAAGGCATAACATAATCATAGAGTGGACAGGTCAAGAGTAGACGACGGCGAGCTATTTATCGTTAATATAAGCATAGTTTCTCGAACAATCCGGATGAAATTTTGAAAATGTAAACAGATTTCAAATCTAGCTCTACAAATATGTGTGTGTTGTTCGAAATTGTATCGCACTAGTGCTAGTCTCTGGTTGGGATTTTCTTGCAACCAATCATGTTTGTTTTATAAAAAAAAAACCCCGTCTAATTCGATGCAAGGTCAACTCGTTCGCTAGCTGACCTGACTCTGATTAACAAGAGTTTGTGAAACACTTGAAAGTCAATAGATAATCAGCCGGTTTCATATGTATTTATCTCCAAAGTATATGCGAATTCAAGATGGCATGTGGTAGGAGAGATCGATAAATGGATGGCTTACTGACAGTTTTAGATCGAAAGAATCGATAATGTCAAACCTCTGATTTATAGTGTATTGATTTGAAAATCGATGACCCATGCAGTTACGCGTGAAAATGCATCCTATTCTTTAGTTTTGTTTTTTATACTATACTAAACTGCGAAACTTTTATGCAGGAAAGTATTTTATTCTTAAAACTCTTTATAACAAGCGCCTATCTTTTCGGGCCTATGCAATACTGATTCTTTGAAACGGGTGGTCATACGACCACTTACCTTAAAGAACCACAATCACGTGAGCCCAAAAGAATGCCCAATGAATATTACCGGCATGTATAATTAAAAGACCGTCGTCTTTAGAATTTAACCTCTATCTGGTCCTACTTAAGTCGGTCGCCTAAAACAGGTCTAATTGTATGAACGTATAGACTTTATTTAGCAGGCTTGCCAAGTTAACTTAATCCATGCAGTAAAAAGGCCATGATAAACACATATTTACGTGCGTATTGTACAGGACCTGGGATTTACATAAAGATACAGTACGGTTCAGAAATAACATAATATATTTCTAAAACAAAATAAAACGTAGCCTAATGCTAAATAATTTGAATATAATTGTATTGGAGGACATTGCTGCCTGAGGCAGCAATGTCTTCCTATCCAATTATATTCAAAATATTCAACATAACATTTCTTACATCGTGTTCAAAAATGCACTACCTAACATATTTCTGGCTGTGGGTTGTTTTTTTGGAAACCTGATAACCTATTTATGAGCTGTTCTGTAATGGTGTATTTCTCTCCTGATACCAACTGCTTATAACCATACGCCGGACTGCAGTAAATAAAAAAAAACCATGCATGGATGCATTTGAGTTTGGCTAAAAATATATCCATGTCTATATAGCCTATAGGAAATAGAATTTCTTTAGCTATAAGTTATGAACGCTTTATAAGTTTATTATATTCACATAAAATCTGAATTATTTAGATTCGTAGGGATGGTGTAGCCCTAGGCAGTCGCTGGAGCGATCCAACAGACACAATAAGCCTAGGACCCTATTTTTTATATTTCCGATTAGAAAAAAATAACGTCATTAAAAAGCAATATTTGGATTTTGATGAGCGTTTTTGAATAACGTCTTTAAAAAGTGTCTTGAAGTTATGCAGTCCGTTTCAGGTTTAGCTTTCTGTAAGCACGCAGTAACGATTTGTCGGTCTATTTGAAAGCTGATTATAAACAAACTTGTTTAATTATTTAAGTTGATTTGTCAGTCACGTGTGTTTGATATTTGTGGCATAATATGGTGGTTCCTTAAGACAGTTGTTTTAATGGCAAAATGCCTTACTGAACCACGAGATGGTGGCCACATGAGTCAGTCGACCTACCTGGTAACTTACCTGTATTTTGGTAAGCATGCTTGCATGCATCTTATCGCTTTAACCCTTACAGACCACAAAAGAAAAAAAAGGTTTTTTATGTAAAGAATATTTTGTTTAATATTTTGAAACTAATTTGACTGGGATCTGTTGCTGCCTACAGGTCCAAGTCAAATTAGTTTCAAAATAATCAACAGCTTTCATCTATAGTCGCTCTAAAATTGAGATGCTGAGAGTTAACGTGGTAACGTGGTTGGTGACAAGAAAGCAGTTTATAGTGTTAATAACTGTACCTAGGTAGCTATACAGAAAATAAACTCTCATAGGCCTATATTTGTATATAATAATATTTTATCTAATAATCTTGAAAAGCTTGATGCGTGCTGAGAAACAGTTTCGACACATAGAACAAGCTAGTTATTTAAATACGAGCCGTGCGATGGTATCTGTAGGACTGTTTGGAGAGGAGAAATGATTAGTAATTCAAATCCTGGTTGATGATATAGGAATACGACTCGTTGAACTAACCTGTACTTGACGTCTCGCCACATAAAACGTGCTACGCTATCTATAGATTAATATAGAGCGTATTAACGTGTTTCGTTTGTCGTAGCTAAGTTAAAGATTCATATTCACACTAAAATGTTTGAAAATAATATCGTTAAATTTGTATAACTTTAGAGGCGTAAACTGTATTCCGAGATGAAACGAAATTAAACTTAGCCTATGATGATTTCATTCCTTATAAATTAATATAATTTTTTAAGCTGTGAAATTGAATTAGAGATAAGAGTATCTAATTCAATTTCACAACTAAAAAAACCACAGTAATTTATTCAGAATGAAACCATCATATGTCAAAACTTATTTCGTTTCAATGCATTTAGGTGCACATTTAAGCCTCTAAGCGTAAAAATATTTAACAATTTTATTTTCAGGCATTTTGGTGTGAATATGCACTTTTAAAGGTATCATAATCGCGTTATAAAAAGATTGAAAATGATAAAGAAAACGAGAGATTATTAATATTAATACTTTGAGATTAGCGGAAAATGTGATGAGTCAAACGGATAGTCTATGCATCAATAGGGTCAAAGGTCACGTATACAGAAATACAGGCACAACTGCCTATAACAACCGCTGGTATTTATATCCAAGGGATGGAGGCAGTAACGCTAAGACTAACGGTCATAAACAGATCCTGTTTTAATATCCAGTATAATTTTGCCCGAAAATCCATTTGCAGTATCCAAAGAGTTGTAGTAAGCGACCGCTTCACTTTAGTGACCACTATTTGATGGCCCATATGGAGTCCGTTATAGACACGATTGAGGACCGTCTTAGTGAGACGAAAAAGTAGGACCCTCTCGGCAAAAACTATATCTCCGACTAATGCGAAATCATGCAATACTTTTTGGAACGCAATTAAAGGCTGCGTTGTAAACCAAGTGGGTTAAAAGTCCGTAGACCTATATGTCGAGTAGCCGCACGAAAGGACATCATCTAGGCTCTATTTAGTGACTATTTTTTGCTTTCACTTCGGTGGTTATATTGGCCTAAACAGGGCTTTCTGTATTTCTGTCTATTACCGACTCATAACACAACAAAATCAACATTATCACGGATTTCCGAATAAAAAACACCTTGCAATTCGCTAATAATATGAATTTTCAAAATGACAGGATATTATGTGAATTACAGCCCTACCTGTTTGATAAACGACCTACTTTTGGAGCCGCAAGATTCTTTAAGATTTTTAACCATCGAATTTGTTGAAGAGAATTAAAATTTTCTCACAAAAAATGTCAATCTGCAGACCAAGAGAAGGCTATTTTTGAAAATTTACCACTGGAATGACTGGCTCGATTATCGAGCCAGTCATTCCAGTAGTAGTTTTTCAAAAATAGCCTTCTCTTGGTCTGCAAATGGACATTTCTCAAGACCCTCAGAAGCCTTTTTTTTTCCTTAAAGAAACGTCATCTTATACCTCTAAAGGCAGATTATATAGTAAGTTACTTAATTGTCTTTTATTAGATCACCTTGTCTGTTATATCGAATTGTTTGTATTATATAAGGTGGTCTCTTAAAACCTGTTTTAATGTAATGTCTTTTGATCCTTCTAATATCGTACACTTGCCCGCAGATAGTAATCAAAGTGGACACATCATGGGATTAATACAATTCTTACCTCTCCCAGTCTCAATAGCCCCGAAATTCGATAACCAATATTTAGCGTAAACCGAAAGATATTAAATTACATGTCTAATCTGTAAAAAAAATTTGAATTAAAATGTGTAGTTTATTGACTTTGGGCCCTATATGCCCTATAGCGATCATTTCATTACGAGGCGGTTGTTTGATTTTATTATTTATGATTCATAATTATGCGCGAGGACGTGATGTTTAGATTTTTCAAATGACACAACATTAGCGTGTAACCCATTTTATTATCGTCCTTAGAAGCTACAGAAAGTGATATTGCCTACCTAACCATCTAAAAGTGAACAGTTATAATTTCGCGTATGTACCTTTGATCGGATGCGCAAATAGACGTTATAGTACAAGAATTTAGCACGGAAATTGGAACGTAATTGAATGAAATAGATGAAATTTGAGATGTCTTCTATGATAATATTACGCTGTTTATTCATAGCGTATATGTATGTATTATTTAGTGAGGCGTGCGTGTGTACCGTTGATGACATATAATACGTACGTTTTTTGTGTTTGTGTGAGGTTTGTCAATATTCAATAATAAAAAAACCCTCGTCTTAACGGTTATCTTTATGGAGCAACGTCATAATCACCGAAAATGTGTCATCTTTTATTATTAGCTAAGTTTCCATATGAAATTCATTTTGGGGTCACAAGATAGTGTTTCTTTAAGACAGGTGGTCTTACGACCACCTGTCTTAAAGAACCACCATCTTCTGGCCCTAAAATAAGGTTCTCCATTACTGACAGGTTTTGTGCTCTAAACAGGCTAGGCGGGGAGACGCGTAACTAGGCGCTCAGACGCTATGGCAGAATACATCTACTTGTCTCCAAATGACATTCTATACGACCGCCATGCACGGTTAGGTCTACCTGGCGTAATTTCGGGTAACGGTAACGCGCATAGGTCAGGCTCATACGCCACCAAGAAGGCCACAAGGAAGGGTGCTAGTGGGAATACTAATCCCGCAGAAGACTATATGCCGTTTGATAACGGTTTATCTTTAAATGACATGCTACACAGTCTTCTAGGTGGATCTTTAGGTCTCAGTAGTAACGCTTCGGAACATACGACGAGTTCGCGTTCGGATAGTAAGGGAGTAGGAGGATCGTTGACGTTCTCCTTAGCCGAACGACACGAGAACGCACCCGCGCCTACTTTAGAGGTGGCTCAGTTAAACGGTCGGTGGTACTGTTCCGATAATGTTTCGTTAAAAGTATTTAAGAAATTACAGAAACAGGGATTATGTGATAAAATACGTGTTAAAGAAATCTATTTACGGGATAATGATGATGGTGATGTTGTTGAGGATATAAAGACAGAAAATCATCACGGTAAATGTGACGATAATTTGTATACAGATGATTGTCATAACACATTAGTGTCACGCGACATCACTGAATCTTCAGACGCGTGTGGTCTTAGTCAAGCGAAGGATACAGATCATACGGGTATACGAAGATCTCTGTCCAAGCAACGTATTCCCGAACAACATGTGATAGAATTAGGCCTAAATCACTTAGAAAACGACGCTAATACGGATTACTGTATGCCGGGATATGACGACACATCTGCACGCGCTGGAAGCAGTATTGTACCAATGGAAGGCGATGTGCAGCACACGCGCTCGTACAGAAGAGTTCGCAGTCAAGGTGATCGTCTGGAGGGAGAAGAGAATTTCTCGCAATCGAATACAGGTGGGCAAATCTTTTAACCAATATTTAGTTTATTTACCCTTACTTATCACTAGCGGCGTTTGAATAGGCAGGTACAGGTTTTTATTTACACTAATCTGCGGGAATCTTTTTATAAAATCATTTGTATACTTTATCAAGTCGGCTTTTGATGCGCTGGTGCCCCAGTCAGGCTAATTGTACTGAATGCGAAATCAACTCTATGTGAGATTGACATTTATGTTAGAAACTGACCCTGGATGGGAATCGGTAACACGGCTTACTGGGCCGATACTGGACCAATAGCGGGCCGTATCGGCCCGATATTGGTCCAGTACCGGCTCAGTAAGGTGTCATCAGGGGAGCGTCTCGGGAACGTTGGCATATCAACACACGGGGCATTTTACTTCGCAGTAATAACGTGTCTGAGTCCTGCTTTTGCGAAACAATATATGGTGGTTGTTTGAGAATAGGGGTCTTTTTTACAAGTGACTTGCTATGCCTATGTGATATGTAGGCCTATGATTAGGCTACGCCAAAAGGCGACGACCAGATGGTCGGAAATGCAGCTTTTCAGCCATTTAACATTTAAAATTCAAACATCTCAATTAAGAAGCAATTCTATAGGAAAACAGCATGGACCTCCTGCTCAAATTAGTTTTCCAATAGTCACATACTATTCCTTATGCCATAAGAAATTTGTTGTTTCTAATAAGTAAATTGGTAAATGAACCATAAAACACGTTTACTATGACGCCTTGTATTAGGTAACCAATCGTCTTTGTCACGCCTCCCTAACAATAATAATTCTGGAGTATTTCTGACGCAGTTAAATTCAGTAGGCAAGTGGATAATTAGGACTGTGAAATTTAAGCAATCTCTTGTTAATAATGCAACCAAGTTCAGAGTTCACACACTATCATTTTAATACGTCCAACGCACGCGCGCGCACCGAGAACCGCGCGCGTATGCACGCACGCGCGCACGCACGCACATAGACACGCCCATAGACCGAGATCATACTACATCGCATCAAAACCATTTGATAGATAATCACCGTATCATTACAGGTGTTATTAATGAGAAACCGGATAATAGTTGCAATGTTTGATAACAGAAATCACAAATTACCCAATTAATGTAATTAATAAAGGCTTAATTACTATCATTGGCTATAAGCAAGATTGATGCGTTATCACACTATATATAATACGTTAAGTGACCATGGATTATCGTGAAATTTTATGTCGGGAAAAAACTAGTAATTACGAAAGTAGCTGATTAACAAGTAATTAGAGTAACTATAGGCATTGAGATTGCTATGTATGAGAATGAATCAGTGGGGTAGCCAGGGATGTTTTAGTGGCTTACGCTGCTGGAGGTGATGAAACAATGAACCTTTCCAGGCTTAGGTATGCCCCGCCAATCTCTAGCTATACTCGACCCACACCTCGCTCGTGTTGGGATCGATCGATCACTGAACTCCATGACTATCAATTTCCAGAAAACTATGACCTTCTGGTCATCAATGTCCACAGCATTGTGTAAATGCATGAAACAGCATGCACTTCCTCAGCCTTTCCTCAGATATACACCTGTACTTCGAAAATATGTCTTTGTCTTTCTTTATCCTCTCCAGCTGTTCCACAACCAACAGGTAATACAATACACAAAATCAATTTCAAGCAGAACGCCGTCTGAGTCAAACACTCTTAAAGATTCGATGATGCTAAGAGATTCTAATTCTGTTGAACTACGTTTCTTCTGTCAGTGTTAGAGTTCTGCAATCAGTTACGAACGGGTTAGTAGATTGTCTTCCAAAAATAACAATTTGCCAATAGAGGATTCCAGTTTTAGCAATGCCCCGCACATGCTAAGCTCCGTCCACGCTTTGCCCGTGTCGGGATCGATCGATCCCTGCATTCACTGAATCTAAATTTACAGAAAACTATGCAGGTAAGCTGTTGAATATTTTGAAACTCATTTGACTGGGTGCTGTTGCTGCCTAATTCCAGAAAACTGTACAGATAATCTGTTGAGTATATTGAAGCTTACTAATTTGACTGAGTGCTGCTGCTACCAATGACAACAACAACAACAACAACGCCCAGTCAACCTAGTTTCAAAATATTCAACATAATGTTTATTAAAGCGATGCTAATCTCATCTCAAATGTTGTATTGCACCGATAGAATATGGTTTATAGGTTCCATATCATTCATATCCTGTCACATACCCTGATCTGTATCGCAATTATCTGTTTTGTAACATCGAGTAAATGTTGAACAGTGATCGACACCATTTTGTCTCCTCAAGCTATTGTGTGTGATGTCATGTAAGCTCCAATGCATCACATTCTTTATTATGTAAGGCTCATCCCATTGAATATTTTGAAACTAATTTGGCTGGAAGTTGGTGCTGCCATAGGCAGCAACAACTTCCAATCAAATTGGTTCAAAATATTCAACAGCTTACCTGTAGGATTGCTTTTATTCCACATTGCCAAACTATAGTTAGCGCCTCTATGACTGAGCGTATACGAGAGGTGTTCAGTTTATTTTGTCACAAGACTGCACGATTTCTTGCTGCACACTTTTGGTCAATTGTCTCACTCACAATACCTTTTTACAAAGCCCATGAGCTTACCGACACGCTAGTTTAGTTTGTTAAAAGTTTTCAACATGCCAAGACATAAAACAAGCGAGAGAGCGGAGGGTATCATTCTCCATCTTTTGAGGAGGTGAATGACGCCGTCACTGATCAGAAATGAACTTTTGAAAGAAAATATCAGTGTCAGTGTGAGGACCATTTATCGCGTAAAGAATAACACCGGAAAAGAACGACAATTGACGAATCTAACACATGGAAAATCTGCTACGTTGAAAATCAGAAGAAGACGAACTGTATTAAAACAAGTGATAGACAAAGTGAAGAAAATGATAGCAAGAATTAACCCACCGACACAACGTGAGATGAGCAATCTATTAGGAATTAGTTTGGGATCCGTAAATAACACCATAAACAGTGTTATCAAGGCAAAACTGAGAAAAAAAAGTTTGGTTCATAAACTATCCCTAGAGCAGGTTGAAAAGAGGAGGAAGAGGAGCTGGAGGCTGTACCTGAAGCTGTGTGCGGGGAAGTGGAACAACTTTGTCACCACAGATGAGGCTATGTTTTATCTAGGTGGAAGCTACGGAAAACGGCGAGTCTGTTATGTTAGGAAAGGACAAATTGATATGGATAAGTTGAAGTTTGTTAAACGTGACAGTCTCGCGCCTGGTTTCATGGTATGGGCAGGCGTTAGTCATTACGGAAAGACCAGTCTTAAATTCATTGATCGGAATGTGAAAATCAATGCTGATTATTACATCAAACATGTTTTGAGACCCTTTTTGAAACATGATGTTCCCAAATTATTCCTAGGGAACAAACAGAAGGACATGGGTTTTCACCAAGATAGTGCCTCCTCTCATACTGCACGAAAGAGCTTAACATACTTAAAGAAGAACAATGTTAAATTCATTAGCCCTGAAGAATGGATGCCCAAGTCGCCGGATGCTGCCTCTATGGACTTTAGTATCTGGGGGATTGTCAAGCACCGTCTACAGAAGAGGAAAGTTACACGTCTTAACAGTCTAAAACGTGCTCTCAAAACCGAATGGAAGGCACTAAGTCAAACTGTGATCAGTAAAGCCCTTTCTTCTTGGCCTAAGCGCTGTAAACTGATATATCATGCTCATGGGTCTCAAATTGAACATATTCTGCAATGAAATTATTTTGTGATAAATAATTGTTGATTAAATACTTATTTGAAATTTGTGACAAAATAAACTGAACACCTCTCGTATACCGAGGCAGACACACTAGGGTTTTTCTGATCAGTTGAAAAGTAAATCATGACAGCCATCATAGGGTGTAGAAATGTACCAACATTTAACTACTAAATCCTGAATATCATTCCTTAGCGGCGTGATAAAAAGCTTAAAATTACGTGGAGAGATTATGACCGGCGTGTTAGATCATCTGAATAGCTATCAAGAGATGGGATTAGTTATCCTTTAAATAGTAAGGAAATACAATTCGTACAACTTGAAGGAATATTAAGAGTTTATGACGGACATCATTCATGGTGTAATTAAATCTGACGCCAGTCTACGCGTGACATGTGGTTGATTTTGACGTCATATGATTGATCGATAAACTGGAGTTATCTATTCTGTTCAACTACGTTTCTTCTGCTAGGATTTCAGTTCTGATTTCAGTGACAAAGGAGATAGTAAATCGTCTTCCCAAAAGCAACAAATTACCACTAAGGGTGATTAGATGAATCTATCCAATAATGATTTACCAGGGCAAAGTAAATATATAGCCCATCTTCTTGATTGTCTTTCAAGCCGTGTAGGTATTTCAGACAATAGATGGCCAGCAAGCGCAATGGCTGGAATCTTTTCTTGAAATTGTCCTCGGGTATAGTGCTTGGCGGATTCCTATGTTTCTGAAGCCTATCTGATCGTGGAAGAACACAGGCGACCATTAGCATTCTTACACAACTTCACCACATCTTTGAAACTCTGTTGAAACGCTGTATCTCGTTCCTTTCATATGTCTGAAATGTTGTTGACTGTAAAGTCTCTCATTGAATATGCATCATTATAGTTCATGACACTACTCAGTTTAGTAGCAATTGGCTTTATGCTTTACAAACAGTTTTAACCGTGAAGAAAACCATAATTAATTCAAAGGACTGTTGACCAGACCTTGGGCCGTGAAATCGCAAAGAACAGTTCCTACCACGGTACAGTTCTTGAAATGGTCGTCGATGCAGCGCAGCATCCAGCGACTTGCGAAATTGTTGTTAATAATTATGCCAGCACTTTAAAAGCGACAAGCCAGTGTAATGGAGGAAACCACTTTTAGCTATGCCCCGCCCATCTTTAGCTAAACCCCACCCACACTTCGCCCGTGTTGGGAATCGACCAATCCCTGAACTACCTGACAATCAATTTCCAGTAAAACTATACAGCTAAGCTGTTGAATATTTTGAAACTAATTTTACTGCGTGCTGTTGGAAGCATAAGCGCGCAGTCAAATTAGTTTCAAAATATTCGACAGCATCTTAATTAAATAGTAAAGCCATACAATTTGTACAACAACGTTTAGTCCGTCATCAATTAAGAGTTCGTAACGAACCATTCATGACGTCATTGATTATGGCGTCATCCTACACGTCACCTAGTTGATTATGACCTCATATGATTGATGGATAAACTGGAAAGGTCCATTGAAACGCATTGTACAGATATTGTGAGCTGCTTCCCGGTTGTACAAAAGACACCATCATTCATCATCTGACAACCAATACAGGAAACATTTTATAACTTTCTAATACAAATAATGTTTAAAGGTTTATCATCTACACACATCCTCTCTAGAACTACGTGTAGATTTGAAAACGATAAAAGTAAAAATGGCATGTATAATTTGGAGAAGCGTGTCCTGATCTCCTTGTCACTCCACCCCCCCCCCCCCCCCAACCCCACCCGGGGATCCACCCTTTCAATACCCTATTTCCTCTAGCGGGCAACGGCAATAACACATAATCGGGATTCGGGACTGAATGTTATTGTAGCGTGCATCTCTTTTCATTGCCGTGTAGTGAGCTGGGCCTATATCCACGATGGAATTCCCAGTAGATTAACTTATACCGTTACATTCTTCGCCACACTTAACTCCACTAAAATGTCCTAAATATATGCCTAAGAGAAGAATTTATTTAGGTTGCTCAGTGATTTGTCAAACATCCAGACTTAAGAGTTGACCAGTGTAATACAAACACGCATTTGAATGGTTTTAACTTTTAAAAGGGGTTGTGGTGGGGTGGGGACTTGCTAAATCAATATCATGCGGCCTAATCGAAAACAAGGTCTCATATTTAACATTTTATGTATTTTGTGTATCGAGGCCTATAGAGGAAAAGGTAACGCACCCATTTACGACTTCGTTTTTACCATGAGCTATCGGCACGATACAACATTTGAAATGAGAGCAGTACCAGCTCTTTAAAAGGACAGATATAACAGATATGCTATCAGATTGACCTCGTAAGCAGAATTCTCTTCTAGTTTGCTCGTGTGTGCTGCATCACGATGCTGGACGGCTATAGCCTCAGTTGCACAGTGACACATATCAGATTCTCTTAGCTTGAAGCTATGATAAAGGTGACTGTTGTGTCAGGTACGGAGTCTGGTGATAGTCATACCTGCTCGCACCTGGGCATCATATTTCTGCGGCTGGCATTTAACCCTTACCGCTCTAATGTAATATGTTTTCTTTTACTTTGCCAATAGCAAAGAAACTTGTGTACAATTTTCAACAATTTTGGTGGACGACGATGTTGCTGTCTATACTGTTTATGACAGAAACATCTTACGACCAATTTATCGAAAATTAACACCAGTCTCTCTCTCTCTCTCTCTCACGCACGCACGCACGCACGCACGCACGCACGCACGCACGCACGCACGCACGCACGCACGCACGCACGCACGCACGCACGCACGCACGCACGCACGCACGCACGCACGCACGCACGCACGCACGCACGCACGCACGCACGCACGCACGCACGCACGCACGCACGCACGCACGCACACATTTGGACACAGGTCATGATACTCTCTGATCATGCTTGTTTCTTTTTCAAACTGACTTTATGTTCCCGGAACACGCATCGTGGATCTGGTGTGACCGACAAAGATCTCCGCTTAACATTGGCTTTGTTTTGGTGTCAACATCATTGTTAGATCTTCATATTCAGATATTTCATTTGCATACATGGTCTGATCTGATTGGTCCGAAAGAAATTACATTTTGACGACAGATATGTCGCAGACTTCAAGTCCTATCCATGGACTTGGGTGATTTTGTCTTGATAGGATACGTAGGGGGAATTGGAGAGGGGAGATAGAGGTATGGGAGGAGGAAGGGGAGCGGGTGTAAATGGGAGGAGTAGCATCACATAAGCAGGGGGTAATGAGTAAACGTGGCCCATATGCATCGCTGTTTAAGAATAGTTATTACATGTTTAGACAAGACTCTATAAGCAACGGCTAAAACACATTGTTAGGTCTACATACGCCCCCCCCCCCCCCCCCCCCCGTGTCATTGCTATTATTATTAACTATTGCATAGGTATGAAATTCCCGTGTGTGTTTAAATACTAGGGTGCATTTAGGTTGTTCCTTATACAATGGACCTTTCCATTTTTAGCTATGCCCCGCCCATCACTAGCTAAGCTCCACCCACACCTCGCCGTGTTTGGATTGATCGATCCCCGAATGCCCTAGCTATCAATTTCCTGAAAACTATACAGGGAAGCTGTTGAATATTTTGTAACTAATTTGACTGGGCGCTGTTGCTGCCTATGGCACAGCGCCTAGTCAAATTAGTTTCAAAATATTCAACAGAATATTTATTAAATAGTAAAAGCAAACAATTTGTACAACAAGGCATAAACCGTCTTCAAATATGCGTTCGTGACGTACTTATCGACATCATTCATGACGTCATCCATTATGATGTCATTCTACACACCGCGTAGATGATTATGACGTCATATGATGGGTACATACTCTGGAAAGGTGAATTGCCGATTGAACTATTAAATCGCTGCGGGTGCGCAAACGCACTCAGAAACATAAAACCTGGACTCGAGAGGATACCACGTGACGTTGACAGGACGGAATGAATGATACCAGAATGTAACGCGAGAAATGAGGAGTAACTATATAGACTGGTCAGTTTTAAGAAATCACAAACCAATATCTTGTTAACCCTTAAACCCCGCTTGTGTCAACTTAACCCTTTAATGGTCAAACTGACCGAGAAACTACTTTTCAGTGGTCTTCAGACATGTGGCTATTTGAAAGGTCTATAGAAGAGTGTTTTTTGAATATTTACCGCTAGAATGACTGGCTCGTTAACCGAGCCAGTCATTCTAGTGGTAAATTTTCGAAAATACTCTTCTCTCGGCCTGCAGATAGACACTGGCTAGGTAAAAACTTTAATTTTCTTTACCATTGCCACTTTAATGGTCAAGCCGGAGAAAAGAAATTTCAGAGGTAAATTTACAAAAATAGTCTTTTAAAATTAAAATATCTTGAAAAATATTGACCATCAAAATGTTTAATTGATATATCAAGTAGTATTTTGAGCGCTTTGATGCGGTTAAAGTATATATTTACCCTCGGCCCCTAAGGGGAATAGGGTATTGCATTGCGATCTGTCTGTCTGTGTGCATTATGGTGAGTTTGTTTGTGCGCAGGAGCTGTATCTAATAAACTTTTGATCCGATTTGGCTCAAATCTTAACACAACAAAGGGTCTTACGGTGAAGGAGGATTCCAGATTTCCTGAATTTGAAACCTTAGAATGTCAAATGGTAATGACTAACAGTCATATGATGCAATGGAGAAATCCAGTTTTAGCTATGCCCAGTCCATCTTTATAGCTAAGCTCCGCCTACACTTCGCCTGTGTTGGGATCGATCAATCTTTGGACTCCTTGACTACCGATTTCCGGAAAACTATACATGTAAGCTGTTGAATATTTTGAAACTAATTTGACTGGGTGCTCTTGTTGCCTATGCTTAGCCCGCCATCAATTAAGCGTTCGTGACGAACTTATCTACGCCATTCCTGACGTAATTAATTATGACGCCATCCTACTCGTCACGTAGTTGATTTTGACATCATATGAGTGATAGATAAACTGGAAACGTCCATTACAACATGACATGGCAGTCGAATTAAAATAAAAAAATAATTTTTAGATGGAAGAGAAGAAAGTGGTGTCACAAAAATTCCTGAACCGTACTGAAATGCTGCTTAACAAACAAACTACAATATATAAGTGAATGTATGTATGTATTTTTATTTCATTGACGCTCTGGCAACGTGCGACTTCAATTTCCATGTGCTAACTTAGCCGACAGTCATGCACCCATTAGTTTAATTTGTTGATCACCATCTCCCGGTCAGGGGATCGAACCGCCATTCTGCAACTCCGCATAGCATCAGCAACCAGGCATCTTTCCACTGGACCACCGCACCAAGACTAGTAAGTCAAGGATTGGCAGACCAGCTTTCACATGTCTGATATACTGACACACTGACGATTCATATGGGACTATCTGTGGATGCACCTGCCACGATTCAATCCTTGGCATTTAAGCCTATTGTACTCTGACTCCATCACGGCTCTGGCAGTATATGTATTTTTTATTTTATTGACGCACTGGCAACGCGCGGCTTCAATTTCCACACGCTATCCAGCCGTCAGTCATGCACCCATTAGTTTAGCCGCAGTGTCTTGTTCTCAGCCAAAATCTTTAGTTTCCTCAGATCCATTCTTGATCTGAGTCCTGTTTTCTTGAAGTCACCTCGCAGCACGCATTATAATATTTATACATTGACGTCCTCCCCTGACTTTACATATTTTGCTGGCTCCCAGTAGAGCGAATTCCAAGGATTTTTGTGCTGGTGTGTCTTCTGGCACCGTTAGCACATGGCCAAACACGGACCATCTTTGCTGGGGGACTTTTACAGACAGCAGCGATGCATTGCACATCTTGTATAGTGCATCGTTGGAAATTATGCTGTCTGCCAAGGATACGCAGTGTAGATATCGGATTGTCTTATGGGAAGTCATGACCCCGTTAGACGTCTTATATTTGCGAGTAAGACCTCAGTGAAATTCATATTTGAAAGTACCAGGTGGGCCAGGGAGCTGAGGCAGTATGGTATTAATTATGTACATAGTAGGACGCTGCACTGGTTGACTGGTCGACCAGTGCTGCTGCTATGAAGTTTCGCAGAAACAGAGGCGAAACAGGATGGAGACCAATACGATACTGAGAGCAGTTATATAGAATTAAATGTAATAAGACCAACGGTTCTGAGTTGATGATATCTGTCAATAGTTGAAGGTAAAGGTTGTTGCTGTGGGATCGGCACACACTTTTATAATATTCAGCAGTCGTTTCGGCCAGTAGTTTAATACATATTCGAGAGAAAGAATCGATGGGAATCGAGAGAGATTATAGGAAAATGTAGGTGACAGACTGACATGCAGTTGTTGACGGTCGGCATTCCGACTCCCTTAAGCAAGTACAACAACACCAGCTGGCAATGAGATCATACAGCTCATGTGCTTATTAACGTTCGTTTCCTACATGCTTATCCAAGATAGGCAAGGGACAGGACAGAGGTATCGTAGCGTCATGTAGGAATTAATAACACAATCGAAATTTGTATATCAACTATATGTCAATCAAAGAAAGGCATGCTACCACAACACATTCCGTAATGTTGTTAGTTAGCTGACAGATCGCATCAAAACAGAACCAGCCAGCACCGCTTTGCCGGGTTGAATAGTAGATCTACCATGTTTAGTAATGAATCCCTAGAAGAGAAGCCCAGAGTTTGATTGGCCGAGATGACGTCATAATCAATGAGCATCTAGTCAAACTCTGTGGCAGAGAAACAAAAGGAATAAGGTTTCGAAGTAAAATCGAATGGTAGACGAAGCGGGATTGGTCAGAAGGACCAAGAGGATTAGGGAAAACTTCTAGGAAGAGATAGGCAGAGGTTGATTGGAGGGAAGATTGTCCTGGCCAATCAAACTACGACTATAGCATGCCTAAAAGTATAATGAGAACAGAAATCTATGTATTATAATATATATAGATATATATATCATAATAGATATGCAGGTTAGGAAACTGCAAAAGATATATAATAGGCACTTTGTCTATTGAGAAATCAATCAGGTACTGGTGACCTAAAGCGAAACGTGTCGTGTCGTGGGCTGTATTCTCTCCGAATAAATTGGAGTAAGAGAGAAGTGTTAGGCTAGCTAGATATCATATCAACTGTCGTGTTGAGAGTAATCGGTAGCAGTAAAGTAGTCAGAGTTAGAATCAGATAAGATAGTTTAGTACCATAATTATATCGTTATAAAGTTTCATTCTATTTTAGTGACAGTATAAGTCACATTGATATATAGAGTTATTGTAAAGTTAGATATAAGAATAAAATCATCACCTTGTAAATGCAAGGCACTAGTTTGGTCGTTATTAAGGAACTCCTAAGACAGTACGGAGAAACACCGTACCTTACCACGAATCTTCAGTAAGTCAGATCAGGCCCCGTTACATAAAATATCTTCAGTCCATTTTTGAAGAGGCGAGCTGTAACTATCCCACGGCAGCAACCAGAAGATTGATTGTCGCAGCAATCATCAAACATCATAAGTCTTCTCGAAGTTGTGGTTGTGAGCGTATTATATATAAAAGGAGTACCGAAAATCTTCAACAGGTTTGTGTTGTATAAATGTAGTCCTTTTGCCAATGGAATCTTTTATCTACGAATCCATAGCATCCAGAAGGACTGGAAAACTATGTTCCCCATGCCGTAGCACGCAGCAATGTCAGCAGTACTGCAAAGCAGTGGGCTCAGGAGTTTATTTTTCCTCCATAGTTCGCCGCCACGAAGTGGACCATCATTTTCTTTAATTCCATGCTTTGTAGATAGGCATATGTGTGTGAACTCTATTTTTGATTCATTCATAAAGAGTTTCTCAATGTTTAGGTTGCTTGCAGCTATTTGGAGTAGTTTGTCAAGGGGTTTCTTTCCCTCATCTATGAAGCTCCTATATCCTCGGCCTATTCCATCTCTTGCAGTATGCCCAGTGTGGACACCGATGCGTGCGTGCGGGAGAGAGTGGGTAGGTCGTTAGATGGATAGGTGGGAAGGTGTTTGGGGTGTGTGGGTGTGGGTGTGGGTGGGGTGGGTGTGTTTGGGGTTTGGGTGGAGGGTTGGTCTTGTGAAGCTTTCCTGTACGGATTTCAATGCAGCAGCAAGGTAACAGGTAAAATTCACTGGGGATAGACCATCTCCCTCTGGGGAGCCGATTGGAATCCCAAGCTCAGCAGACTTCACCGACTTGACTCGTACTCTCAGCTTGGTGTCTGCAAGCAGTAGTCTCACTAATCGTAGCCCGTATTCATTGCACCTGGCCTGGCGTAGTATGTATACATCTAGGATCTTTGAGCGTAAATTGTGTCGAAGGCTCGTGACATGTCAATGCCCATCTTGTCGAAATCCCAGTGTTTGAATATGACTACTGACACAATCATGCGCTGAGCCCAGACAATGTCTGCGCAGCTGCGTCCACGGTACGTTTAAAGCAACTTTGACATGATCCAGGGAAGTCATCAATCTGATGCGGCATAATGTAACATTGGTAGAATCTTCAGTATGCATAAGGAGCACAATGTGGCGCAGACTGGTTGGGGGGCCAGGTGGCTTCCTGGGATTGCAGCATCGATGCGAAGGTGGTGCATAAATGCTGAATTAAATAGGTGCGTGATCTGTTTTGAGATAATGTCACTTGCATATTTGAATAGTTCATTGCGCATGTCACCAGTTCCGGATGCACGTCCACTTTTCAGGGCTTTGAGTGCTTTCTCAACTTCTGCTGTTTTAATTGGTGTTAGTAATGGCCAGAGGTCTCCTGAGAACGGGTGCAAGGCTCATCATCGTGGTCCGTGAACTGTTCCTTGAACCATTCTCGAATCGCCTCGGCTTTTCCCTGGCCAGTCCCAATAAAGTATCCTTCAGAGTTGTGTACAGAGAGTGGTGGTGTGTAGACAGTAACTCTCAGGGCTCAGGCTTCCCGAAACATTTTATGACAGTCATCCGTGGCAGTGATTTCATCTGCTAGGGAGTCTGCTCGTTGAATGGCAAGGTCCTTTACGCATTCGCTGATGTGGCGCAAACTGTTATTGCGTTCCCTGCGTGGTTTGGTGTGGTCTTCACTTTGGCCACTTTGATTTTTTAGAACTATGTTGCTGGTAGCTGATGATTCCATACACTTTTGGTTAGGGCTTCGTTTAAATCGCAGATGACACCGATAATTGAATATTTTCTGTTTAAATTCACTATTATAGGTTTTTCTATTAAAAGTATACGATTTACCACTCAGAAGAAAAACAAACATTTTGGAAATGAAGGATTCAGAGTTTAAAATAATCCTGAATTCAGGAAAAATCATGAAAACCTTCATCTGCGCAATGGTAGCGATTTAGTCTCATCTAGTTTGTCGGGATGAGGGTGAAATGTATACGTCGCGACATCATGATATTATATTACTTTGTATATTCAGTGAGTGAAACACACGTTTATGCAAATACACAAAGCTCATATTTATCCGCCAGCAATGCATAATTGCACTGCATGAATAGGCCTACGTCCGTCCGTCCATCAAACACATTTGTCATTTTCTTTGAAAAAATAGATCATTTGCATATATACACCTGTGCAAAAGTTAAGCACCACCCTATTTTTACGCACATGCGAGGGTATATTCATGTGCTATGAAGAAAGCAATAGCATAAACATTTATGTACCCATCCATCTTAGTGCAAGAGGTAATAATGCAACTAGAGGAATGCTGATTATGATGGTGGGGAAACACTGTATGTTTTTGTTTGAACTTGAAAACGAGGCCTGAATATGGTTACGTTGACACAACTGACAACTATTGCCCTACAGTTGACACACGTGGCTAGATTGTCATTAATGGTGTCTGAAAACGAAGTTTAACATCTGTGCACGAGTTTGAGACTGTCATTATTAATACCGGGTATATCCACCTTGTGCCTGGATGACCGCCTGGACACGACGTCTCATGCTGGTCTCCAACCGACTGATACGCCATTGTGGTATTCGTTGCCATTCAAGATGGAGTGCGTCTGTTAATTCCTGTAGGTTCTGCACAGGAGGATCCCTCCTCCTCACCATGTTTCCCAGAATGTCCCAGATATGCTCAATAGGGTTCATGTCAGGGCTCCTTGCTGGCCATGGTAGGGTTTCGATGGCATTCTGGCGGAGGTATTCATGCACAGCTCTAGCACGATGTGGTCGGGCGTTGTCATCCATGAATATCGGGTGGGTTCCAGGTGCATGATTTACAAAATGAGGGACCACAACTCTATCCAGTATGGAATCTTGATATCTTTGTCCATTTAGTGTTCCAGGTACAGTCAACAGATCCAGCTTACAATCAAATGAGATGCACCCCCATATCATAACGGAACCTCCACCAAATGGAACTTCTTCCATGATGTTACGTTGGTCGTACGCCGTGCGTCTGGACCTCCATACACGAGTTCGACCATCTGTGGCATGAAGCAGGAACCGACTTTCATCGGACCAGTGTACCCGTCTCAAGGATCTCATGTTCCAGTGTCTTCTTTCGTTGCACCACCTCATACGCTCCTCTTTGTGGTGTGCAGTGAGGAGAGGACGTCTGACAGGTCTCCTAGCTTTCATGCCAGCAGCATACAGTCTCCTTTTGACGGTAGACATTGACACTCTATTGCGCGTTTCCCATTGCTGGCTAGCACTCTGCTGTTGGCGAATGGAGATCTCCTAACAAGGCGTACTAGGGCTCGATCATCACGGGCAGTAGTCTTCTTCGGTCTTCCAGATCTAGGCCTGTCCTTCACCTCGTTAGTTTGCCCATGTTTTGCAATCAAACGACTGATTACAGTATGGTTAATGTTCAGCTGTCTGCCAATCTCTCTGCATGACATACCAGTGGTATGCATGCCTATGATTTGCCATTTCACACGATCACTTAACCTTCGTCTTGCCATAGCGGTTCACAATCAAGAGCTAATTCTCCCTGTATAAATAAACCACGGTCATGAACACAAAATTCCTAATCTTGTCGCCTAAATCTGTATGTAATGTTCTACACCTCAAACTGGACTTTTACATAACTGAACACGTGTGCTGTTTCCCGCCACGCACGGACATCAAGCGGCGTGAAGTCATGCATGCATGTGCATTTCGTACTTGGAATTATGTCAGCTAACGCGGGGACAAAAAGTATGGCAGCCTAGTTGTACCATCATGTTTCTACGTTCTATTGTTTTTGCTGGTGCTTAACTTTTGCACAGGTGTATATTATGTGTTATTTTGTAATACCTAAGAAAAAAGATGAAACTTTAAAAGCAAAATACATCATTATCACACGTAGCTATATGCCCTACAATGAGTGTACGTAAGACAATTACACTAAAACTTGCCTATAGCAGACAATTTCCTTTGGTTCCAAAGATGGTGGTTCTTCAAAACGGGTTGTCATAATAGTCTTTGTCTTAAACAGACCCCACAGTTTGTATCCAAAAGCTATTTACCAGCGCAAATGAACTGTATTTAGTTAGCATCTGTCCATAGAGACTACATTTTGATGGCTCATACTGCATGCGGTGTTGACTAGTTTGACTGTATAGTGACAGCTGGGTGACTAATGATGTAACGGACAGGTTGTTCTTTTGTTTTTGTTGACAATGATATTGTAAACAAAATCAAATCGCTGTGAATATATTTTGCTTGCTCATGTGAAAGAATAATACATATAGAGAATATATACCCCTTTATTTAGCTAAAATAATGAATATGCCTATTATATCAAGGAATTATTAGAAAACGCTTGAGTCATTAAGGTATTGTGTTGGTTCTTGACTATTATTAGCATAAACTGAGAGAGATTGAGCGTGCAGAGAGAGAGAGAGAGAGAGAGAGAGAGAGAGAGAGAGAGAGAGGGAGAGGGATGGAGGGAGGGAGGGAGGGAGGGAGGGGGGGGGAGGGAGGGAGGGAGGGAGGGAGAGTTTATTAGTTGTTTGTGGGAGTTAGCTGCTATTGCGTGGGGGTCTAATCGATAGAATACAATTAAATCGTCCTGTTAGTAAGATAAGCGACATACAATCTTCATTTGCAAACTATTCCATGCGACTAACCCTATATTACAGGTAAAGACAGGTAAACATACAACTGTATCTCCTCAGATTCTCAGGTATCCAGTCGCTTTACTTAGCCTACCTAGCGATTATATAGACGACTATTTGACCCTTTAATCAAATTAATCCTCAAATTTGTTAAGTTTTTTCCACGAAAATGTCCTAATGCAGACCAAAAGAAGATTATTTCCTAAAATTTATCACTGGAATGACTGGCTCGGTTATCGAGGCAGTGATTCCAGTGGTAAATTTTCAAAAAATAGTCTTCTCTTGGTCTGAATATTGACATTTCTGAAGATCGGTACTGAGCCCGTTTTTGGCACGCCTGAGGGTTAAATGGCTAAAGTATAAAAGGAAATAGCTGTGATGGTAAAAAAGCTATCATATACAACAACATGGTATAGCAACACTGCTTAGCAACACACAACTCAGCATCAGTGGAGGTACATTTCTGTTAATCTGTATTGTTATATAAACAGTGAACCAGAACAGTAGCAGAGTTTTGTTGATTGAAAATTTGAAATCTGTCTAAAAGGGTCTTTATTTGTTCAGCAGTTGTTCACTCTGTTGATCTTGACGGAACCTTTGTCCTGGTTCAGTTCTAAAGCACTGTATGCCTATTCGGAGGTTATTTCATTTTAAGTTTTCATAGAGTATTTTGAACTGGACTCTTTATGTACCGGGTGTACTACACTGTTGTGCCTTGTGTTCCGGTAACGATCAACTAATACACTACACGACGTATAGATGTAGGCCTATCGTAAATCATCGCTACAATGTGTCAGGTGGGGAAATTAATAATAATAATAATAATAATAATAATAATAATAATAATAATAATAATAATAATAATAATAATAATCATTTGCAGTGTGCATTTTCAAGATATTAAAATTCGGTCGATCGTTATGTAAATGAACTTGCAGTTTTCTTGGCACGTTTAGATAGTGTCGTATAGTGTCGCTTATATAGCTTGCAAATAAACCTTTGAAGTCTGAAGTCACAGAGTTTAATTTTCAGATAATTATACAGGCTAATTCTTGATTCTTGTGAAACGGGTCCCAGTCAAATTAGCTTCAAAATATTCAAAACAATGTGTATTAAGCTGTAAATGAATTTTCAAATTCGTCCTTTCGCGTTCAGACGTTATAGGTTAATACACAGCTTACTTTTGAGGCTGTGTTGTGGCTGATACAAATCTGGTCGTAATTTACAGTGCAGTCATTGAGGTTTATACAATGTCAGCCGCGTTACAGGTCGGTGAGAGGTAGGCTTATGGGTTTACAAAGCAAAATCACGTTGTGTGTTTGCGTTAGCGCGTACAGAAGGCAGGCTATTTGTAATAAATATACAGTGGAATTAAATATCAATTTGATAACATGATGGACTATTGGTGATGTGTGTCGTAGCTGAATGGATAAAGCGCACTAACTAACCATATTGGAATCTCTGGGGTTGTACGATGAGCTCTCGTGGTAAGTCAATATGAAAATTAAATTTGTATCGTTTAGAGTCAAACATGCGTTTATCTTAACTTAAAAGTAAAAATTGATAACAAAATATGTAGGACAAGCTGCGTCTTCTGATTCTAAAGATACACTTGGTGGCAGAAGATTTCCAAAAAATCCCCAAATCACTTCATATGCCCCAGAAGTAGTAACTGAGTATCGCAGCATATATACAACTACATACCTGGAAGTGATAGACGGGTGGTCGCTTTGTAATTTATAACACGTACAGACCAGAAATGACATAGTCTCAATGATGCAGAGAATACTTTGTGGAATATTTTGAAACTGTTGTGACTGGGGTTGCTGCCTCTAGTAGCTGCCTTTAGCAGCAACAGATTCTAGTCGAATTAGTATAAAATAATTCAACAAACGTTATGTATAGATGTCTTGATCTTTGACTCACTTGGATTTTAAGAGTTAATACAATTTAGGGCTTACTTGTTTTTGGGATTATATTTTCGGAAACACAATCCGATGGTTCCTTATGCCTTTCCGCCATATTTATTAAGAGAACCGCCACATTGTAGCTCACACATTATATGTTGTCTGAAGAATATGTGAGATTGCATTTATTATATTCAGAAAAAACAGTCCGTCATTTTGGAACTGGAAGGGAGCTACGTATATAATACCCAGTAGTTATGCTCATTATTATCATTCTTAAAAAAAATATGATGTTTCATCATGACCACGGATATTATTATAAATCTCGTAATCGTCATCAACCGTTTTCTAATAGCTTTAGTAAGTATTATGCTTTGCAAACGGTTATTTACCTGTCAAATAAATATATTATTATTAATGGTGATTCGCGTTCAGTATCTGAACAACGTACGTCAAACCTGTCTACAACAGACACATCTTTGGTCATGAAGCTGAATAAATTGTTTTAGGTAACAATGTGTGGTTCTTTAAGAAGGGTGGTCTTGTAAGACTCTCTTAAAGAACCGCCATCTTGTGACTCCCAAAAGAAAGTGGCCGCTATAGAGAAGTTTAGTCGTAACTCTAACAAGTTTGATAAAAGAAAACCTTGATTATGTCAATAGAATATACCTTATTCATTAAATAAACTAACGAAATGACAAATCTCGTCAAAGGACTTCACACGCTCTACCGATAACAAAACATCACTTGATTTTCCCAATAATTGGTGTATTAATATTATCTATGCCTGTGTGTTAGTCTGTACGCGCGTGACGTACATATTTACAATATGCTAATTACCTATTCATCGGAACGCTATTTCTTGTCAATTTGTCAAAAACATCTCGTGTAGACAGGATGCCCTAAATGGCTAAGCCAGGTATGTAAATTAGATCAACTGTATTGTTGAATTGTGTGACTTTGGCCAGCAAGTTGATCCGTAGGCTTTGCTAATGTACATATGTATGTGTGTGAATTAGGATTACCTAATTTCCATAGTACTATAGGTTTGATGATGACTCGTGATTTTATCGTGACGATGATATTTTGAACTTGTAGTGTACTGCCGGGTTGCATGCATATAGGCCTACTGATGTCCCCGTCTGCTGTCAGTTGGCAACTAGTCAGATGTTGTACGTAATGTGCAAAATGTAATCGTGTGGGTGATTGAATGTATTTGACATGGAGCAGTTGACCTGGAGCAGTCGTAGGCCTTCTTCAGCACCGAATATAGTATATGTTCATATTGTCCTACCGATAGAAACACGGATCCACGTTCAAATAGTAACGCTTTTGAGGAATGATCATTGCATTCTACCACATCTCTACAGTCGACAGGTGTTAATGAAGGGCTTCGAGGTTTTAACTTTTTAAGGGCTAAATTTGGTTAATAATATAAAAATATTTGTTCATTAAATCTTCATTTGCAAGACAAAAGAATACTATTTTGGAAATGTTACCATTGGAATTACTGGCTCCGTTATCGAGTCAGTCATTTGAGCGGTAAGATTTTCAGAAATAGTCTTCTCCTGGTGTGCAAGCAGACATTTCCCAAGACCACCGCAAATACAGGTTTTGGCCGTCTTCGCCGTGAAAGCGTTAATAAAGAGTTCGAGAGGAAGAGTTGATGTAACCAAGCCAGAAAAGTTCTTCTATTCTCCGAACTGCCATCAATATAAACCCTACTCACCTCACCACATAGCATGTGCATCTAACCATACAGGAAGAGAAGAAAAGCAAATCTGAATCCATCTCTGTGTAAGATGATCACTAACGACATAATAATAATAATAATAATAATAATAATAATAATAATAATAATAATAATAATAATAATAATAATAATAGACTCTGCACATCTGCATCACAACCAACGCATACACGATCAGCGCTCTTCCTGTCAAACTATGGCTTCTAAGTGATATATATATATTTACTTCAACAAAGCAGATAAATCAGCTTAAATTGTTCTAACGCGCATGGCATGAGGAAGAAGTACGTCACACTACGCAGATGGTTGTAAGCCCATTCTAGGGTAGTGGTTTAAAGGCGTCTTATGCAATAGGAGAACAGTCACCCATTAGGTGTGTAATTTTGGACACCCTTTTGGTTGCTAGTCTGGTCCCTTTCCAGGCACCACCTATATGGCTGCGGGTTTTGTTTTCTAGTGCCTTTGCACTAGATTGATAAGGTACTTCTGATTTCCTAAAAAGACTAAAACACTTCTTGCACCACTGTGTAATCGCCGTCATGAGAGTTTATCACCTAATTCATGATAGGAAAAAGCTGTCATATTTATAATTGATCATTCCTGGGTATGGTTATGGGAAAGGAAGGTGTTGTACACAAATGTTAGACAGCATTACTAGATGTTACCTCTATGCGCCACACCACACACATAGGTGGTTGATGGACATTCATAACTACCGTTCTTAATCTATTCGTGGCGAAACCGGCCAAAACCGGCCTCTGTAGTGGTTTTGAGTAATGTCCATTTACAGGCCAGGAGAAGACTATTTTTTAAATTATACCACTGAAATGACTGGCTCGGTAACAGAGCCAGTCATACAGTGGTAGATTTTCAAAAAATTGTCTTCTCTTGGCCTGCAAATGGACATTAAATAAGTAAATATTTTAACTTTTCGAAGAAATTTTGTCATTAAAGGGTTAAATAAGCGTGGGCACATGCTCACGAGATATGGAGAAGCTCACTGACGTACATACACCCAAGGTAGTCATACTAATTAATTGCGGTAGTAACAGACTATGATTATGATATGCGCGTTGTATCTACTCCATGTATTTGCGGGAGAGTGGTGGGGCTTCTTTAAACATGAGGAAACCACAATCGTAGAATAAAAAAAATTGATGATGTGTAATGTAGAATGTTAATTATACTATTATCCTATACGTTGGATAGTCCCATGCACCCACAACCTTCACTATGGGAACAGGCCTAATGGTGGTGTGGCATGATATATCTTCGTGTTAATAGGATAATTATGCGTTATTTCAAAGCCCGTGACACGGAACTAACGCAACCGTAGCAACTATGTTCAAATTAACAGAATCAAGAATTGCCTGATCAGAGACTTAGCTGCCTTTGTTAGCTCGGTCATCGTGTTTTGATAACATATTCCCAAACATTTAACAGATATTCCTTTGTTATTCGTATGAAACCGTGCCCACAAAACGTTTGCCCAACTGTTAAACGAATCCGATTATCCTCTATATACATAGGCATAATTTAGGTAGCCTGCTTCGTGTTATTTGTAGCGTGGGGCTTCTCGTTTGTGTGGCGTTCGTGTTCGCTTGGCCGCTGCATTATCATACATTCTGATGTCGCAGTCCGTCACCTCATAACTTGTATAGGCCAGAGAATCGACCCTAGCTAAGCCTCACCCATCTGTAGCTATCCTCCACCCACACCTCGTTAGTGTTGCGATCGATCGATTCCTGAACTCCCTGACTATCGATTTCCAGACGGCTATACAGCTAAGATGTTGAATATTGTGAAACTAATTGGATTGAATGCTGTTTCTGCCAGCTGTTGGCAGCAACAGCGCCCAGTCAAATTCGCTTCAAAATATTTGACAGCATGTTTCTTAAATGGTAAAGACACAATTCTTACAACGTTTAGTAGGCCTATGCGTTAAAGACTGACTGAATCAAGTCGTTCATGCCATAGTTAATTATGACGTCATCCTACACATCACTTAGTTGATTATGAAGTAATATGACGTCAGACGATGGATGGATAAATTGGAAAGAACCATTAGAGTACCTGCCAACACTATGTGGGCGTAAATGCCAGAAGGAATCCATCCCATATATAATACAATACAAGCGATCAGTTGTACACTGAAAGGGTATTGTCAATAATTTTGAGCTCTAGACTTTCTAGCACATTCCAGCACATTGCACAGTAATGTCGACTCCTTTTGATATAGTTAAGCCCTTGTTCAAGTTTAGCGCCAATATGATGAACTAATCCTGAGATAGTAGCAGAGCTAAACTGAGAAATTAACATGTCAGCGATTTCTATCTAGCACGGGAATAGTGATCACGACCTTTGACCTAGTACTTTCCGATGCCATTATTCTGCATCATTAACATACGCCAGTAAGTATCCAGGTGTGTGAACCAATCATGAGATACTCAATATGGAGATATATGTTTGTAAAGCATTTAATTTGTCAAAACAGCAGAGCTTTGTATCCAAACTACATTGAAATTGGCATTTGTGACATCAACACCACCCTGCTACAGTCTCTCAATGCGTTCAATCTTAATCCCAATATTGCATACGATGATACGAGGCCTAACCATATTAAAGTGATGCTAATCTCATCTCAAATGTTGTATTGCACCGATAGAATACACTTACTGAAGCACTTTATCTAACCAATCAAATAACAGCATTATGTGGTGTTATCTGACTTTACCGAGGGGTAAAAAGAATAGGCATGTACATAATTTCACAAAATACCAATTAACTTGCTATGTGCAATAGCTGTTTAAGAAAAAATATGGTGGTTATTCAACCACATTCCTTAATGAAAGACGGTCTTGTGGCCTGATAACGCAGGCGACATTATCAACGTGTTTGACTGTATGTGCGCTATAGATTGTTGTGACGTGGGAATTATTTGCGCAGTTAATTACCACCGAGTATTAACACGAGCATGGCAATACTACTAACAAATACGATCGGAATGGCAAACAAATATACAAGCGATGAACGTAATTGATTCAGAATAAGCCATCCACGAAAATACGACGAAGCCTGTCTTAAGCGACCACCTTATGGTACACAGACAATTAGGCACTATACATAGATGGGTGGTCTTTTATTACAAATGGCTCGTTATAGGATATGCCTTTTGGAGCCAGAAATGGCGGCTCTTTAAGACAGGCGGTCTAACAACCACCTGCCACAAAGAACCACCACCATGTAGCGCCAAAGGCAAGTGGCCTCGTGAGCAGCTTTGATTGTAGTACGAAGGAATTTCAATATTTACCGTTTAAATTAAGATTATATAGATGTATATATGATGGGTCAAATGGGCCGCCCTTTAGATAAATCAAATGTAGTGTTTCGTCTTTAGCTCAATAACACATTATTGAATTAGATTATATGCTAGATTTTAATGGATTATCAGAAAGGCCAGGTTCTCTTATGTCATGGCGACTATTTGTCGCGCATCGGTCACCTGTCAGTAGACTGTCTGTCAATCAACATTTTCTTTTAGAAAATTTCTTCTCAAGAACCACTGGGTCCATTGGAATTAAATCTGACAGGAAGCATCATTAGGGCATAGAGATCCAATGCCATCCAAACGACGTTGATCGATCGATTTGTTCGGTGGTTATCTTGAATTGTGTGCCATTTTTCTAAATACCTCTAAACATCCTCTTCTCTAACACCGCTTGGTGAATTGCTGTGAAACGTAAGAAATTCCGGATGGTCAGAACCACGCAAACTTTGTTCAAGAGAACCAGAAGGTAGATTTGACTCGAGACTGTCTTGGGTGGCATGATATTGAGAAAGAAACGAATTCGGCAGAACCGCTCAAGGGGTCTCGGCACCAAGCTTGGGACATTTGATTAAGGACTAAGTGCCATTCAAGGTTGTTGAAGGATAGGTGATGCTTCAAAAGACATGACTGTTTCGACAACTCAAAATCTAGTCTTTGTTAGCTAGCTGATGTATTTTTGCAGTGAAAATAACAATATATAGGTTCTCGTTCTTACAAAATACGAATCTGACACGTTCGTATGAGATTGATCCACCATTTTTTAAAACGAAGCATATTGATCGATTTGGTCCGCGGACATCTTGGATTTTGTGATATTCTCAGTTAGAAACACCCTTAATCGTCATTTCAGAAACCGCTTGGCCGATAAACTTGAAACTTTAGAAACATCATCTAAGGGCAATGACTAAACTTTAGTAGCCATTTGGGTTGACCTAGTTATGGGAAAATGGCACCTCCTCAGGAAACGCTAAATGGATCAATCGAGTGGACAAAATAGTGCTTGGAAAAGTCCATTCTTAGGCCCAGAGAAGACTATTTTTGAAGATCTATCAACCAAATGACTGGCTCGATTCTCATTCCGGTGATGCATTTTCAAAAATAGCATATTTTCTTGGCCTGCAAAAGAGCATACACTCACTGAGCAAAATGTAAATTTTCGTGACCAATATCAATAAAAAAAAAATAGGATTTCAAATATTTTATGCAGTAGAAATTATTCACGATTATTCGATTTAATAATATAAATTCAGCGTTTAAGAAATAATCGCGATTTTCGTTTAATCACATAATCGCACAAGCTAACCTTGAAACAGAGATTCTGTAAATTCACGGTTCAAGGTGTTAAAACATATTCATACCCGTGTACAAAGTGGGCGGGGCTTAGCTAAAATGGGCGGAGCGTAGGTAAAATGCATCACACTCGTATATGTACATTGAGTTAATTAGGTGTAGCTTCTGTCATGCTCAATCACGTGTGCTATTCTTAACCCCGCTTGTGTGAACTTAACCCTTTAATGGTCACACTGACCAAAAAACAACTTTGCAGTGGTCTTCAGACATGGCTATTTGAAAGGCCTAGAGAAGAGTGTTTTTGAATATTTACCACTAGAATGACTGGCTCGGTAACCGAGCCAGTCATTCTAGCGGTAAATTTTCAAAAATACTCTTCTCGGCCTACATATAGACACTGGCTAAGTAAAAACTTTAATTTTCTTGCCCATTAGGCCTTTAATGGTCAAGCCGACGAAAAAATAATTCAGAGGTGAATTTACAAAAATAATCTTCCAAAATTAAAACATCTTGAAAAATATTGACCATCAAAATGTCTAATTGCTATATCAAGTTGTATTTTGAGCGCTCTGAGGCGCTGATGACATACGAGGGGATAATCAGATATCTTTCAATAATAACAACTAGAAGGTAAGAATGGAATAATACCCACAAAGAAAACTGATATAAAATACTCTTTTACACTGTAGGTAATATAACGTGTTTAACCTTTTAACCTTTATAGGCTAGAAACCGCATATTCTTCACGGTGTAAGAAATTCTATGTTGGATATTTTGAAAGAAATTTGACTGAAAGATGTTGCTACAACGGCTTCTAGTCGACTTACTTTTATATCATCAACGACTTTCTTGCTTTGAAATTGAGAAATTAATATTTTAAGGTTTTGGCGGGTTAAGAACTGCTTTACAATCGAAAGGTTTCCTCGCATAAGTTGTATAAATCATTTATTTGCCTGCAATGATTTATACTCGTACATCTGCATATACAATCAATAAATAGCTTTTATGATTCGATAACTCGAAATTGAAAAAGCAGGCCCTAGTTCGTCAGCTATCTTTCGATCACAATTCCTGATTAGTAAACGTTTTTATAGAACTCTCCGTCTTTACAATCCAATTAATCTGATCTTGTGATATCATTAAATAAAGTGTAAAACAGACCGATACATCGAAAGAGATAAGTACTTTGTACATATTCCCGGATCAGATCTGTCACTCTGAAGGCAGTCGTTTCACCTCACGTCACAATGGACCTTTCCGATTTTAGCTATGCCCCGCCCATCTCTAGCTAAGCTCCACCCACACCTCGCTCATGTTGGGATCGATCGATCTCTGAACACCCTGACTATCAATTTCCAAAAAAATACACAGGTAAGCTGTTGAGTATTTTGAAACTAATTTGACTGGGCGCTGTTGCTGCCTAAGGCAGCAACAGCGCCCAGTCAAATTAGTTTCAAAATATTCAACAGCATGTTTATTAAATAGCAAAGAATTACAAAGATATACAATTCATGCAACGTGTCGGACCATTTGAGATTTGGTGACGGTCTATATGGAACCCTTTGTGACGTGATGATTATGACGTCATCATACAAGCGCTGAGCTGATTATGACGTCATATGAGGTCTGATGATGAATGGATACTCTGGAAAGGTGAATTGAGCTATACATCTCTAGCTGCGTCCGCCCATTTCTCTAAGCTCCCGCTAATTTCTACGTGTGTGTTTGACTGAATTATAAAACGTTGAACATTGAATTCCTAGAATGCCAATTTCCACGTAGCTATAGAGGTAAGCTGTTGAATATTTTAAAACTAATCTGACTGGTGGTCATATACTTTCGTGATGGACTCATTCCACGTTTGTGATAGAACTACATCAATTTGATTGCAACGTCAGCTAACATGTGACATATTTGATTATGACGTATGCAACCTGTGTGGCAGATCGGATCCCTCCATTAAAAGATGTCACTTGGTAACTGACATATCACAGCCAAAAGACAGTAGTCCGACACATGCAGCACAACTGTCCGAGAAATAGGCTACTATATGAATTCTATGCATTTTGGCGCAGTTCGAGAATCACTCGATGTAACTGCGTACCTTTGTAAGGAGGACATGCAACTTATCTCTTCAATGGCTAAATTTTGTCAAGAAAATCTAAATATTTGCTTATTAAATGTCCATTTGCAGGTCAAGAGAATACTATTGTGAATATTTGCCACTAATATGACTGGCGCGGTTATCGCGCCAGTCATTTTTGGTTGTAAATTTTCAAAAAGAGCATTCTCTTGGTCTGCAAATGGATATTCCGCAAGACCGCTGCAGAGGCCGGTTTTGGCCGGCTTCGTCGTGATAGGCTTAAAGCGATTATATATTGGTTGTTATTCATTGATGGACGCGTCTGTGCATGAGGATAGTACCGTAAACGCCAATAACTATATATCATTTGAAATCGACTGGAATGCATATACACGTGCATGCAATCGCTATTCAGTTTAACTAATCAATGAATTACAAACTGAACAGTAGAACAACAGAATATGAAAGGCGTAGATATTTAACTTGGCTTTGACTCTTACATTGACGCCAGTGACAAGTTAATTTGAGGGAAATAATCTGAAAAAGTTAGTTAATCCAAGTTTGAAATCAAGTCATGTGTTGGTAGGAGAGCAACCCTCTAAAGGTCATAGCAGCATTACATATATAAGCCTATGCTATGTGCAGGCGATATACACCATTAGGTGGATGTCGTGCTCAGCCTGTATGGAATCCAATATGTTCTGTATTGGTCTTCTATGCAGATGGTAACGTTTAAATGCAGGGCCGTAGGAATAGAGGGGTGGGGCACATTTTACTCATTGACCAGTCAATAAAGCAAAGTCAGTGTATTATATCGATAGTTTTAATGCAGTGTTTTATATTCGTTGTTACAGTAACAATGCCACATTGTGTACACATAATGATATAGCCACTATACACTGTACCTATATATCCACTCGACAGTGTCACATGACAGTGTACCTGTATAGCCACTCGACAGTGTCACATGATCGGGTACCTATATAGCTACTGTACTGTAACAATCCGACTATTACAGTAGAGTTGCTATATAGGTAGAGCATGTTGCATTGACAATCATGTATCACCTTTTTAATAATAAAAAATATTAAAATTTACTTGTCAGTCGTTTGCCTCATGAATTGCAGACGATGTCATCTGAGAGCATCTAGATTTCAAATTTCTTCGGACACCCCGTCTGGTTTGACTTGTTTGGACACCCCACCCTTAGAAAATCGGCCCTACGGCCCTTAATGATGCGCAAGAACAGAATACATCAGTACATATTGTATGGGAGATAAAGTACGTTGTTTACGCTAATACAGGCATATGGTATATAACCCAGATAATGCAGCTTACTGGGTCGATACTGGGCCAATACTGCACAGTATCAGCCCGGCTCAGTATCGGCCCAGCATCGGTCCAGTAAGCTCCGTTATCAGGGAGTGTATTGTCAAGTAGAAAGAAAATAGGATCCAATATCACGTGGAATATATAGATGCTGTGTGCGTGTGATATGGTTCCGAAGATACAGTGCACATAATGGAGAGGTGTAGAGTAGACTGTAGATCGTGATTCAAGATAATGAGTGCAGTGCGTTGAGTACATGCTTACTGCATGCCATATTGTCTTCAGCTAAATGTTGAGTACATATTCCATGGGAGCTACGATATCCTATATGCATTATTTAAATATTGAGTGTCGATGGCGTGGTGACCAAGACGTTTTGTGAAGTCGGGAGTTAAATTGTATAGGTGGAATAACATCCAAATACGCAATGGAATAACACCCAATACACAACGTGACCTACTAAACCATTCGTATCTCGCGAGATCTCTTTCGATACGAGATCGTTCTCGTAGAAACCCCGCCTCTATTTTTAGATTGCTACTAAACATATTTCTTGGTTTCTTTAACTAATTACTGTAAATAGATGATCTGGAACGAGGTCCAATGTTATATCACTATTATCAACCAAGTAAAAAATCTTAGCATTGCATGAGCCTCACCTGAGTGAGGGCACTGTGGTAATTTCGACGAGGTTGATAATAGTGATATGAAATGGGACCGAGTTTGAGATTCTATTTATCACACAAACTGATTTTTTGACAAATTTTCCAATAAAGTTGATCCCTGAAACCCGTTTTGAACGCACCAGTCTGCTCTGTTCGTTTTCGTCGCCGTAATGCATCACCTGCTATGAGTTCTGACGAATTCGTCTAAAAATAATGGTAAACAAAACATCGTTATTTCAAACTGAAAATTATTTTTAATCGAACCTTTTTGCGTCTTTCATAAATTGGTAGTCTGCATATTACAAAATCTATATCAACAGCATACGTCTTGTTTACATTTTCGCAGTCGTTAGGAAACATTTAACGTGTCACGAGTTATGTGGGATCTAACCAATGTAAACATTTCTTATTCGTTGTCTAACCAATGAAGATCTTTTGTTGAATATTGTACGTGTGCTCATATTGAGAAACATGGAACCGGGGGTGGGGGGTGGGGTGGGGGGGGGGGGGGGGTGGGGTGCTGAAATCCTTGTTTACGGGATAACAAATGCTATTGTCGACCATCTGTTATCTGTCTTATTGACTCGCCATCTGTTACTTTACTCAAGCCGGCTTGTTTACAGTTCGGTCTGTAGTATTATATCGCTGACAAATTGCAGTCGGAGTAATATTACAAGCATTGACTATGCCTGGTTTATTTGTTTATTCGTATCTTCTTCGACTTCAAATCATATCTGTATGCATAATCATATTTTCACAGCATAGGTCTACATATGGAACTAGATTGGACAGTGGGTGGTGCACCGTTGTAAATCACCGCATATGCCTTTGTAAGGCCTGAGTGAGTAAAGTGAACTTGAACTTGGCGGCATTCATAGCTTTCATCTTTTGACCCCTCCCTTCGCCGGCCCACTCTTGGACCTGAACCAAATGTAAATGGCTTCAGCTTACATATCAAATTTGGTTCAATTCCGTCCTTTGATTTCAGAGGATTTGCGTTGCAACCTATTCCCGCGCAGACGAGCGTGGCGACATAATCCCCACTTTCCTTCGAAAAAACCCTGGATATAAACATTGCATATAATAGGCTACTGTGTTTTATTTGGAGCCGACATATTCGAATGTTCTCTTATCGATTACTCAATCATGTCGGATAACATGTTGTACCGCTACACTTGCTGTCGAACGAGCATAAATTCGGGCGAAATAATATATAAATTAAAGCTGTATCGGTTAATTGAATTGTATGTATTACACGTGTGGGAAGTTCTTGATAGACGACTCTCTTGTCTAATTGAATTGGTAATGATGTCATAGATTAATAATTCATTAATTAATAAAAACCTGAACCGTTTACATGTCATTAACTGTCTGACTGCTGCAAGCCAGCAGACAATACTTTCAATGGGCAGTAACTCTGGACCTGCTGAATATTTTGAAAACAATTTGACTGAAAGTTGTTGGTGGCTTAGCCACCAACAACCTTCAGTCAAATTGTTTTCAAAATATTCAGCAGGTCCGGAGTTAAACCGGAAAATATAGTCTGCAGGAATTCAGCAGGCGGAGAGATACGCGAATAGGTTATAGAGATATACTCAGTTCACGTAATTAGTGGCCCGAGCTAATTAATAGGATCAATTATGACCGATTTATGTATCCTGTGTATTCAGATCTGTCATTAATTACTATATTCAAGAAACGTCGCGTTATATTAACCATTTGAATGCGAATGACTAAATACGAAAATCCTGTACCATGTCAGAAAATTCTCTTGAATATTCTAAAACAGCAACAGCCCCCAGCCAAATTAATATAAAAATAGTCACTATCATACCTGTATAATTCGAACGAAAATAGGATTCTGTAACTTCAAAATTCAAAAGGTTAGTCGATTTAAGTCAGTAGGCCTAGGTTGTTGTAATAAATGACTTCTAGTAGTTTGGTTCACATTATATATTTTATAAGGACCGTCTTGCTTTAATCTAAACCGATCTTTCTCTATATTTTATTAGTTCTCACGGTTATTTTGTCATAACCTTTCATATTTAACCTATGCAAAACTTTCTCTTTATTTCTCTATATTTTATCGTCTCACGTTGTATATTTTGGCATGACCGTCCAGCTTTAACCTAGCAGTCAATCTGTTTTTATATTTCAGTAGCCGCTAATTAATTAGCGCGTATGATGAGCTCTACCGAGTTTGGTGTATTTATCTTGTTAAAAAATCAAAATTAAAAAACATAAATTTTTTTATAATGTAAATATCAAAAAGTAGAAATATACCACCGAATTAGATTACTATTACCCGAGGCTACGTTCGGGCCCTATATGCCGCTATAAACATTGACTACAATGCTCATATACACTCCTGTGGCAGGGTTGTATTAACAAGCCGGTCACGCGACCATCTCCTGCAAAGATTATACAGTACAGCTAAGAAATAACTTTGTGTCTGTAAAAAATAAAATAAAACGTACTGTTTAATATTTTGAACGTAATTGAATTGAAAGACATTGCTAGGCAGCAATTTCTCCCAATTCAATTATGTTCAAAATATTAAACAGAACACTTTCTTCTAACAAACATAGTTGTGTGTTTTTTTTAAACATACCAACTTATTTGAGAGCTGTGCTTTATGTAATATATATTAAACGGTGATAATCACACACCAGTTGGTGTAGGTCTACTACTAAACACACCTTATTCCAAAAGAATCGCTCCACAATGCTTTACAAGGGTTTATGTCAGTGTTTGGTATACTAAGGAACATACTAAAAGTCAAGAACTGTTTGCCCATCAGAATGTGAACTGTTCTTCAAGATGGCATCCAAGATGGTCGCCATAGCACTGACATGGCAATGGGTCGTTAACAATTCCGACTGAGCTGACGATCTTGGTGTCTACCCGAGCCCATTAAAACGTTAGAATGCCTTGGGGTTGGTAGGTATTTGAGAAATTCAACATGACAGCAAAGATGGCTGCTAAAACTAGTGTGTCTACCAAATCGCAGATAAAGGCAGGCCTTAAGGGATCTTGGTCGACGCACGTGCGCCAGTGGCACCTAATCAGAAATAGTGTACATTACCTCAGCCAAGACCCTGTCAGTATTTGCTGCCGCTGCTGCGTGGCCATTTTAACCCTTTAAGACTAATATTTTCTCAATAAAATTTAAATATTCTCATGGGAAATGCCCATTTTCAGACCAAGAAGACTATTTTTGGAAATTTACCACTGGAATGACTGACTCGGTTATCGAGCCAGTCATTCCAGTGGAATATTTTCAAAAACAGTCTTCTCTTGATCTACAAATGGACATTTATCAATACCAGTCCTGAAGCCGTTTTTGGCTGCTGTGAGTGTTAAAGGGTTAACTAGACGACATCGGGGAGATATGATTGAAATCTATAAAACCATACACGGTTATTACGACACGCAACTAACAAACTATCTTTTCAGATTAAGCAATTCAATAGCAAGAGGACACATGCATCATATAAACTAAAGGAACACCGCTTTTCACATGATTTCAGAAAACACTACTTCACCAATAGAATATCTATCTGAGAGCATTGCAACACCCGATGATTTAAACATGTTCAGGAAGAGATTGGACAAATACTGGACAACCCAAGAAAGGAAATTGAACTATCAAAGCAGCCTAACTCTATAACGGTCTAGCACAAAACGGAATATGGACGCTTTTTAGCCTGCATTCTGCACATCTATCTTATCTTATTTAGAATCCGCACATAATTATCTCCAAGAAATGATTGATCTAGATGCTAAACATCTACATGTGTTCTGATAATTTGTCGACGGTTACTATGTGACCCGTCATAGCAATAAGATCTGGGCAGGCCTATGCTCTGACCTTGTTATTGAGCGGGCTCAGATGTGGCCATTAAAAAAGTATTAGAGTCTTGACTCGCGGTAACTGGATGACCGAGAAACATTGGTCCTTGTGGACAATGTCTGCGCCAATGACATCTGGGTACAACGATGTTATGAAACAATTCATAGACATCCCTCTACACAACCTGTGCACAACATACAGAATCTGGAATGACGGATCAAGTGATCCGCACACATTTCTCACAAGACTACATCCAGAAATGCTTTGAATGGTGTTGGGGGGTGGGGGGGGGGGGTGGGGGCGGCGGCGGCAAATATGGATGTGGGTGTGCAGAACATTGAGTCTCTTGGGTACGTGATCATTGAAAAAAATTACAGGCCATTCTGTATTCACATGAACCTTCAAGAGGAAACACATATCTAAAGCCCTTGAAAATATGTCTGCCGTCAAGGTTGCTTCACACCGCCCCATTGACCTTATTCTTTTGTTCCAACCCTTTCTTGTGATATCATGGCCAGGTACCTTTGCTTGATAGAATACACAATTATGGACTGGCACCCGTGGTCTTCGATGGCTATGGGAAAGGATGCTCTATTAAGGACATACACACCAGAGGCGTGGACGAAATATCCATCAAATTGCTAGGTTCCTTGCGGACAGCAAGTTGAACAATCTTTCGAGCCGAAAGCTATGCGGCGGTACATAGGAATCTGGTATCTGACTGTATAGATGACAAATGCAAGCTGTTATTTAATCACTACCTATGATTAATTTCCAAACATCTGCATTTGGAATCTATCCTTACGAAGCTGGTCGGAAAAATGCTTGTAATGGTAATTTACTTCTGGATAATTCAGGGAAATAAGTGGCAATTCTTGCTGCTAACGTTGAGTTCTTTACAGTACCTTTATTGGTCTATTGGTATTTTCTATCCCCCAAACCCACCAGTTAGACAACAGCATCGCCTGTCTAGAATTGACGCCATCTTGAATTTCTCTATTACTTAATACCACATGGCAGTCAAAGCAGTCTTACTTGGCTGTTGCATCCTAAAATCTAGAGGTAGACACTAAAATCACAAGTCTAGTATGAATAGTTAAAAACGTATGGCCGTTTTAATGCTTTCTGTGGCCTCAATAGGGTACCTGATAATCCACTTGACAGTTACCTCATCTTAATCGGTGGCAAGGACCCAAAACCTAGCCGTAGACGCCATAGTCGTCAATCAAGTATGAATAGTTAATGACTTACGGTCAGTTTATGGTTTTGGCGGCCATGTTGGTCAGACTATTCCTTAGTACACCAAGCATTACTATAAACCGTTGAAAAACCATTTCTAGCCATTTCTGCTGTTCAAACCATATATTGAGTCCTCAGTGATGACTTAGTTGATTGCTTTTTTTTATAGCTGTCTACGTTCATTATTTTACTGCTACTGACGTACATTGATAACCAAGGGCTTATTTCCTAATGTGGGTGGGGATAATGGTGTTTGGGGTGGATAGGAAAATTGTTGAAAACCAAATTCTCTCAGATATCATTTGAACGTGATATCCAAATATTTATTAGTTCGGCTATACGCCCAAGACCACCCCACCCTCGCACATTTGTCCACCACATTCTGTATGGTACAAGAAGTTGTCCCTGATGATACGGTGTTTACACAATTTCTTATATATTTCAACTAATGTGCATAGGGCTTGCGTATCAATTTCAGATAGATGGATATCCTGAAGAAAAACCTACATTTGAAATTGATCCTATGTACCGTAAGTTTAAGACTTCCATTGTATGATGTTATACAGTAAGGAGAAATTGTATTTCTTTATAGCATCAGTGCAATATTAATTTCAACGCTGCAATCTCTATATAGTGATACGTTATCTGTCATTTAACCCTTTGGCACTTATATCAGTCAAAACAGCTTCTGCAGTGGTCTTGAGAAATGTCCATTTGCAGACCAAGAAAAGAGTATTTTTGAAAATTTACCACTGCAATGACTGGCTCGATACCCGAGCCAGTCATTACAGTGGAAAATTTTCAAAAATACTCTTCTCTTAGTCTGCAAATGGACATTTTCTATGAAAAAATTTACATTTTCTTGAACAAATTTGAGGGTTAAATGGGTAACCACATTTTGTGGATAGGCCCACATGACGGCAATGTCTCCCCCCCCCCCACCCCATCAAAAGGCCTCAAATCCAGATAATGCAGGTTAATGGTCCGATACTAGACCAATACCAGGCCAATAATCCGTATTATTATGGTAGTACAGTTGGTTAAATAGCCAATGCGTCACTGGATAACATTTCCAGACAGGTGTATAGATTACAACTTAGTATACGTAGTGATTATGTAGGAAAGGCAGACTCCTTTTGATCGCGGTCGAAAAGGTAGAAAATCAAAGCCAAAATGAAAACCAGGACTTAGTCTATGACACGCTTTAGCTAACAGATGTGCGGAATGCGTCTATACGTGTAGGCCTATATATATATACTGAAGAGACATTCATAAGGAGTCGTCTAGTTTTGCTATTCCTATTCACAGTTAGATGCCTACTAGGCTTTATATATTTTGCATCCAAAATTTGTCTTGTATGCATATGTATATGAGTGACAGTAAAAACCCCTTTCATGCAAACTAATTTACATATTAACCCTTTGGCGCCAAAAGATGGTTGGTCTTAGAGGCAGGTGCTCGTCTGCACCCTGTCTGAAAGACCAACCATCTTTTGGCACCAAAAGGCAACCACGTGGTCCTTTAAGTAGGTTCAGTTGATATTCTTATAACCGCAACATTACTCGATTTCGTTTAGCGGTCATCATTATGTTCGCTTAAGGCTAAAAATGATAAAGTTTAATATTTCTTTACTGTTATTAAATTCAGAGCCGATAACGATACTATAGTATCGTGCCTAGGTTAAAATATCCCAGTTGCTTGTTTTGTGTGGAATACTAAGTTATTACAGTTAAGAGAATTCCGATTAACTATTGATTTCTGACTACCTATGTTTAGTTAGTGGCGTCTGTAGTATTTGTTTTAGCGCGGTTATGTAGAACGGAGGTATCGATCATGTAGTGTATAGTTATACGTTCGCGCAGTAAAAGTAGAAATATCAGCAACAGCATCACCAGTGGCATTAGCAGCAGCAGCAGCACGAGTAGTAGCAACAGCAGCAGCAGCAGCACGAGTAGTAGCAACAGCAGCAGCAGCAACAAAAGCCGCAGCAGCAGCATCAACAGCAGCAGCAGCAACAACATCATCATCATCATCATCATCATCATCATCATCATCATCATCATCATCATCAGCAGCAGCAGCAGCAACAGTAGTAGTAGTAGTAGTAGTAGTAGTAGTAGTAGTAGTAGTAGTAGTAGTAGTAGTAGTAGTAGTAGTAGTAGTAGTAGTAGTAGTAGTAGTAGTAGCAGCAGCAGCAGCAGCAGCAGGAGCGGTGTCGGCAGCAGCAGTGCCAGTAGTAGCGGTTTTTGAAATCTAGGCGCATTACATGATTGCGAAATATTCTCTACTATATTTATTGTGACGTAGTTAGCTTTAAGTATTCCAAGTATTGGTTTGGACGTAATTTGCTTAGCTACTATTTGATTGTTTATATAAATAAAACATCGTTTTATAGCGACTGTTCGCTGCGTAGGATTGTGGGTAGGAACTATCGGTAATCATTTAATGAAGGAATCCAGTTTTAAGTTTGCCCCGCCCATCTTTAGCTAAACTCCACCCACACCTCGCCCGTGTTGAGATAGATCGATCCCTGAACTCACTGACTATAAATTTTCAGGAAGCAATGCAGGTAAGCTGTAGAATATTTTGAAACTACTTTGACTGGGTGCTGTTGCTGCCTATGGTGGTAACAGTGCCCAGTCAAATTACTTTCAAAATATTCAAGAAAATGCTTATTATATAGTAAAGACATACAATTCGTACAACAACGCTTAGTTCGTCATCAATTATAAGCGAACGTGACGAAATTGATTATGATGTCATCCTACAAGTCACGTAGTTGATTATGACATCATATGAATTATGGATAAACTGGCATCCTTCATTATCTCTTCAACTAGAGGCTCTCACTTTGCTAATATATCCCTACGGCCTTGTTTTTGCTCTCTATTAAACTACTGGTCGTCCTGCGACTGGCTCAAGCAATCTGATCTGCCGTCCATTGCATTGGTCTTTCACTATGCGTTGCTTCACTGAGCTACCTGTGTTAATATTAAAAGCAAACTGAATTGTGTTTTGGAGATGTCTACTCACGAAGTCTTCTCTTAATTTTCTGAAATTTCTTATCCGCTTCTTTCGTTCACGAATCTGAATTTTTTTTCTTTTTGAATAATTGTGAAATATTGAGTCCGTGAATTGTCCGGAAGAATAAAGAGAGCTTTGCTATATAGACAGACAGATAGATCGATCGATAGTACATTTATATGGCGCTGAACTCCACGCGATTGCCAGTCTATTATGTTGCAACTGTATGTCTGAAAGCCGGCGAGTGCCTCGAAGTAAAGTGAGTTTTTCGTTTAAATTCATCAACATTAGCCTATATCCGTAGTCACGTCAAAACGCAGTCCGCAAACATGTTATCTCAGACAAATACTTTGTTGAAAACAATCACCTCTGACCACATCAGCCAGGTAGTAGTAAAGTAAACAGGATACTAGTTTACTATTCTTCCTGAAAAGACGGTCAAAATTGGTCAAGAAAATTCAAATTATCGCTTATTGAATGCCCATTTGCAGGTCAAGAGAAGACAATTTTTGAAAATTTAACAATGGCATGACTGCCTCGGCTATCGAGCCAGTCATTTTTCAGTGATAATTTTTCTGCAATGATCTTCCCTTTGCCTGCAAATGGATCAGAATCAAGATCATTGAAGATGCCGGTTATTGCCGGCTTGGCCAGTATGGAGATTCATAGCGGGTATTTGTGCATGTCTCCACATGATAATAAACCAGTTTGAAAAAGTAGGCCTACTGAAGAGTAAAATAGAAAATCCAATAATATTATGTTAATAGTTTCCAAATTGTTAAAACTGAATCTTTTAAAATGCAAATTTATTAGTAGCGATTTATTGAAGCGTGACGGATTGTGATTGTAACGACATCCGTGAATATGTTATACCTATGCATTTTGTGCCAGAATGACAGTCTGCTAAATATCAAGAAAGTGAACCGTACACTCTATATAACCTAAGCCACAGCGTATATATCGGTGTTGTTTATTAATAACTGTTCGAGGTTTGTTATATTGTGTTAGCCATTTGAAAACGAAATCAGTCTCAATTCGAAAACCCAATTTACAATTTTATAAATATTATGTTGTATATTTTGAAACTAATTTGACTGGAAGCAGTTGTGGCCTATGGCAACATCAGGTGCCTGTCAAATGGGTTTCGAAATATGCACCAACTTACCTATAGGCCTATCGTTACGTTGAAATGAGATTCTGGGAATTCGTGCTTCAAGGGGTTAATTTAAAGATCTATTGGGAACCGTTTTCGGATGTTATCATTTTCGTTTGTGCAACAGAGACAAGGAGTAATGGACCTGTCCGGTTTTAGCTATGCCCCGCCCATCTCTAGCTAAGCTCCACCTACACCTCGCTCGTGTTGGGATTGATCGATCTCTGAACATCCTGACTATCAATTTCCAAAAAAACTACACAGGTAAGCTGTTGAATATTTTGAAACTAATTTGACTGGGTGTTGTTGCTGCCTAAGGCAGCATGTTTATTAAATAGCAAAGAATTGCAAAGACATACAATTCATACAACGTGTCGGAGTAGTTGAGATTTGATGGCGGTCTATATGGAACCCTTTGTGACGTAATGATTGTGACGTCATCATACATGCGCTGAGCTGATTATGGCGTCATACGAGGTCAGATGATGGATGGATACTCTGGAAAGGTGAATTTGTAGAGTGGGTCCAGTATTACTGTGATATATGAGGTCATTAACGTGAATTTATATTCCGATTGCGTTGATACATATATGCGTTCACGAATGCCCGATTTTTTGATATTCCGATCTATTGGAAAAGTAATAACTAGGGCCTAGTCTAAAGTTATGCTATACATTTATATGGAACGTTTTGGCAATAATAAATTACTTGTTTGAAAATATCATTAATAATCAACCTACGCGGATGGAACCTTTCATTTTTTCATCCAATCGAACGACTTCAACGTATTCACTGCGGTATCAGGAGTTGCAGGATTATGCAATGCGGTGTGATTTTAATCTAGTGTTGTTGAGCTTTTAACCGCTACCGGTAACAATAAAGAACAGCAATAAACAGTGTACGTTATTAATTTATTTTTTAACCATTTCGAATCTGACTCTTTTCACTTTTCCGATTGCCAAATACAGCTTTAAATTCGTGATTACTTTGAAAACAATTTGACCAATCCAAACGTCGTTGTTGTTAAATTGATATTTAAATAATGGGCAAATTTAGTTCAATTATGGGCCTATAATGTGCATTATTTTAAACACAATTTGTAGCATTCCGAGTTAAATGTGTTAGTGGGACTTGGCATATCCCATGCTGGCGTGAATAGGGCCCAGATGGTGTTATTATTACTACGGATGCCTATAATTCAATGTATGCGCTGGACTAGGCCTGCATATCTTAACATATACATATGCATAAGGCAGGCATATGTATACGGGAATTAAGCCTAACTGATTTTATAAGCGCAGAAAATACGAAAATAAAATTCGAAACTCATCGTAGTCTAGGCGAGACGTATATGCCTGTCTTGAATAGTTGCAGAGCTTATTTCGAGATAACGTTTATTGTATAGCGTGAACATCTGCAATGTATCTATCTAAATAAAGCCAGATTAAAATTATAACTTATAGGGCCTATTACGATAATATAATGAATGGATTAGATAGTGTTCATAACGCGCCAGGTGAAGATAAAACAGTTTTAACCCTTACTATACCAGTGCCAAAATGATCAATTAGTAGGCCTTTCGAGTCAGTAAGGCCTGCAGACGACATGCTGTGTATACAGTTTGGTAGCAATGGGTCTGAAAGCTGTTGCTGTCTACGACAGCAACAGCTTTCAGACCCATTGCTACCAAAATGGATACCCGTTATATAAAACAAAGACCTGACTCACAAATTGCAGTGATGTAGCGGTGTTAAGAATCGTCAATAAAAGTGATTAATACTGTGTTTAATTATGCATGAAATATGCTAATTTCTTCAAGTGAAGATTATTCAAGTGAAGAGTAATTATTGAATTATTGAATAATGTTTGAATCCATCAATGATGAGTTTGTCATGAACGTTAGTGATGCAGCGACTGTCTAGTGCTAAGAAGGCAGCTTACTTATACATGCAAACTGTATACACAGGTAAGATGTGACACGGGGATATAGTTTATTAACCTTTTCAAAGTTGATATATTCAACACTTATTATACGGGAAAGCAGTTGAACAAATTTGGACTGGAAGCTTTATAGTATGGAGAGACGAAGAGACATACGTATTACACATACGTGTGAACTTTCCCCTAAGAACGACGACGACGGCTGCGACGACGACGACGGCGATGACGGCGACGACGACGACTACGTAAATGTTAGCAAATCTGTCTTATGTATTGTATGATATGCTGTTACGGGGGTTACATAATTTTGGATATGTCAATTTTTGCTAATCGTATGGGAAAAGATGTGGTTGGCTTGAAACTGAAATAACTTACTTTCATAAGTGAAAGGGTTAATGATGATAGCCACTATCACTCTCCGACATTTTAGAAATTTCAATGCATGTTTGAATTACGTGACGTAACCCTTTAATCTTTGTAATCCAAATGGCCCAATGCACCTTTCTAGTTTATCCATCAATCATATGCCGTCATAATCAACTAAGTGACGTCTAGGATGACGTCATCATCAATGACATCATGAGTGACGTGATTAAGTTCGTCACGAATGCATAATTGATGACGGACTAAAGCGTTGTCGTACGATTTGTGTCTTTACTATCACTTTTAGTAAACATGCTGTTGAATATTTTGAAACTGATTTGACAACTTATCTGTATAGATTTCTGAAAATTGATAGTCAGGGAGTTCAGGGATCGATCGATCCAACGCGGTCGAAGTGTGCGTGGAGCTTAGCTAGAGATGGGCGTGGCATAGCTAGAACTGGGTTCCTCAATTGCGTGACAAATATACAGGAAAGTTGCTGAGTAGGCCTGTATTTAAACTCATTTACTAATTAAACTATAGACAGCTCCCAGTAAAATTAGTTTCAAAATATTCAACAGAATACTCCTTACATCATAAAGAATTTGTTGCTTCTGGTTTGTGGTTGATAAAACGTTAAATAAAATATAAAGTAAAGTAAAGTTAAAGTTACATAATTTTGGATATGTCAATTTTTGTAACTTTAACACCCCCCCCCCCCTACAGCCCCCACCCCAACGCCGCCCTCAACATCTTGTCCAATTTGAATTCACTGTTTGTATTGCCACGATCGCAGTTACGTTATTATCATGTCCAAATTCCACGTACACATTCTTAGTTTAAAATTTCATATTTTGTGTGTGTGTGTGTGTGTGTGTGTGTGGGTGGGTGGGTGGGTGGGTGGGTTGGTGGGTGGGTAGGTGTGTGTGTGTGTCACTTCACATGCCCCTCCATATCCCAAAACAGGACGGATATAGCTAAGCCTATGATAAATGTTTAAAAGTGATTTTCTAGGATACCTCATATTTGAGTTTGCGTATTTAACCTAAAATCGTGTTTGCTTTATAATCATATTTTCAACATGAGTTGTCCCTCTAAGATTGCATTAGATAGCGAGACCTAAATAGTTGTGCGTTGTACTCGTCTTATTCCAGTATTATCAAGTTACGTGATGTGAATGGTCTGATTTGAAAGGTTAGTCACTAGCCAGCTAGCATATTGTCATTTCTTTTCAGATGAAATTTAATTTGGTGGCCATGATACTATGTTTGCACTACATAAATATAATTTATTCTCACAATATGTCATAATATAAATGTTGTTATTGAGAATGATCACAATTAACATCACGACGACGGCGGTGGTGGCGACTATGAGGACGACGGCGGTGATAACGACGCCGACTGCGATAACGACGCTGACCGTGATAACACAAAACCGACTGAGATAACACGACGACGACGAAAATGAAAAATGAACAAATATGATTGTTATAAAAGGGTGTCTGGTTAAAAAGTAAGAGCCTGTTATATATATATACACCTGTGCAAAAGTTAAGCACCACCATATTTTTACGCACATGCGAGGGTATATTCATGCGCTATGAAGAAAGCAATAGCATAAACATTCATGTACCCATCCATCTTAGTGCAAGAGGTAATAATGCAACTAGAGGAATGCTGATTATGATGGTGGGGAAACACTGTATGATTTTGTTTGAACTTGAAAACGAGGCCTGAATATGGTTACGTTGACACAACTGACAACTATTGCCCTACAGTTGACACACGTGGCTAGATTGTCATTAATGGTGTCTGAAAACGAAGTTTAACATCTGTTCACGAGTTTGAGACTGCCATTATTAATACCGGGTATATCCACCTTGTGCCTGGATGACGGCCTGGACACAACGTCTCATGCTGGTCACCAACCGACTGATACGCCATTGTGGTATTCGTTGCCATTCAAGATGGAGTGCGTCTGTTAATTCCTGTAGGTTCTGCACAGGAGGATCCCTCCTTCTCACCATGTTTCCCAGAATGTCCCAGATATGCTCAATAGGGTTCATGTCAGGGCTCCTTGCTGGCCATGGTAGGGTTTCGATGGCATTCTGGCGGAGGTATTCATGCACAGCTCTAGCACGATGTGGTCGGGCGTTGTCATCCATGAATATAGGGTGGGTTCCAGGTGCATGATTTACAAAATGAGGGACCACAACTCTATCCAGCATGGAATCTTGATATCTTTGTCCATTTAGTGTTCCAGGTACAGTCAACAGATCCAGCTTACAATCAAATGAGATGCACCCCCATATCATAACGGAAACTCCACCAAATGGAACTTCTTCCTTGATGTTACGTTGGTCGTACGCCGTGCGTCTGGACCTCCATACACGAGTTCGACCATCTGTGGCATGAAGCAGGAAACCGACTTTCATCGGACCAGTGTACCCGTCTCCAGGATCTCATGTTCCACTGTCTTCTTTCGTTGCACTACCTCAGACGCTCCTCTTTGTGGTGTGCAGTGAGGAGAGGACGTCTGACAGGTCTCCTAGCTTTCATGCCAGCAGCATACAGTCTCCTTTTGACGGTAGACATTGACACTCTATTGCGCGTTTCCCATTGCTGGCTGAGCACTCTGCTGTTGGTGAATGGAGATCTCCTAACAATGCGTACTAGGGCTCGATCATCACGGGCAGTAGTCTTCTTCGGTCTTCCAGATCTAGGCCTGTCCTTCACCTCGTTAGTTTGCCCATGTTTTGCAATCAAACGACTGATTACAGTATGGTTAATGTTCAGCTGTCTGCCAATCTCTCTGCATGACATACCAGTGGTATGCATGCCTATGATTTGCCATTTCACACGATCACTTAACCTTCGTCTTGCCATAGCGGTTCACAATCAAGAGCTAATTCTCTCTGTACAAATAAACCACGGTCATGAACACACAATTCCTAATCTTGTCGCCTAAATCTGTATGTAATGTTCTACACCTCAAACTGGACTTTTACATAACTGAACACGTGTGCTGTTTCCCGCCACGCACGGACATCAAGCGGCGTGAAGTCATGCATGCATGTGCATTTTGTACTTGGAATTATGTCAGCTAACGCGGGGACAAAAAGTATGGCAGCCTAGTTGTACCATCATGTTTCTACGTTCTATTGTTTTTGCTGGTGCTTAACTTTTGCACAGGTGTATATATATATATATATATATATATATATATATATATATATATATATATATATATATATATATATATATATATATATATGTGGTATCTTTTGTGCCTCTTTGTCAGATTAAATAAAAACAACGATAATTTACTGAACAATAGTCATAATTATAAGAGTATAAAAGAGTAATTACTGAAGTGATATATTGCAACCACAAAACCGGTCGGACAAATGATCTGCTTTTGTGTGTGGGGGGGGGGGGGGTGAGGGGGGGGGGGGCATATTTAACCCTTTAACCCTCGAATTTGTTTTAGAAAATTTAAATTTTCTCAAAGAAAATAGCAATTTGCAGACCAAGAGAAGACTATTTTTTTAATTTACCACTGGAATGACTGGCTCTGTTATCGAGCCAATCATTCCAGTGGTACATTTTCAGAAATAGACTTTTCTTAGCCTGCAAATGGACATTTCTCAAGGCCACTGCAGACGCCGTTTTTGGCTGATATGAGTGCTAGTGGGTTTAGACCGATAGTCGAAAACTAATTAGCAACCATTCTGGCCGTAATATCTATCGGCAAGACCATATGATGGATGATTCCGTCCTACCGCCGACATACGTTATGGCAATGGATCTGTACTAAGTGAGCCCCCCACCCCACCCCACCCCGACCCAATCACCTGCTGAAATGACACCAATCTATCAATTCAATTCAATTCAATTTATTACTCCCAGACTTTATACAAAGTATGTGGGGAACATATTTACACTTATATAGATATATACTCGCGGTGTACAAGTGTACAAGTTTATAGCAAATTTTTTTTGTTTCAGCATTAACAGTACTACTGCTAGTAGTAGTAGTAGTAGTAGTAGTAGTAGTAGTAGTAGTAGTAGTAGTAGAAGTAGGAGTAGTAGTAGTAGTAGTAGTAGTAGTAGTAGTAGTAGTAGTAGTAGTAGTAGTAGTAGTAGTAGTAGTAGTAGTCGCCGTCGTCGTTGCTGTTGTTCAGTACTAGGTCAGGGATAAGTACACATTTTAGAGTGTCATAACTATTGCGACTAGTGTCTCTGATCGCATTGTATAGCACACCTCGGCATGCAAAATGAGAAAAATTCTCTATTTCTGCCCAAATTGCGCTATAACCTTTGCAGCAATTTGGCATCGTTTTCAATGGTATTAACGACGTTAATCTTCTAACTCCATCCAAAAGAGGCGTGCATTTCAAAATGTTTGTTATTAGAATATACAATAAAACGCGATTGTTGAAAAAAACTTAGTTAGTATTTTTAAACTAATTAAAACATCATTTTTCTTAGGCCTATTGAAAAAAAGACATCAGTATAGGCCTACTTTTAAAATGACCGCCAAAAAACCCCAACCAAGTTGTTGCAAAAATGCATCTTTTATTTTTTAAACTTCTTAGTCAGTCCAGTATATATTAGTCACTCCAGTATATGTATATGATTTTGAAATCACATGGTAGGTTACCATGATAAAGCTGATTACTGGGCCGGTACTGCACCAATACCGAACCAGTAACTTGCGTTATAATGTTATATATATATATATATATATATATATATATATATATATATATATATATATATATATATATATATATATGTGCCTATATATTTAGTGAACGAATGGAATTTTCTAGTTTATCCATCCATCCATATATGTGTGGAATCTGTGGATTCGTAGATCAAAGATGCCCTTGATAAAAGGACTATGTTTGTACAACGCAACTTGCGTATCCTTATAGCTGTACAACTGTAACAGGTAGGCAGCTCCAAATGCAGTTCTAGACAAACTTGATGCCTGCCACCGCAAACATATCCGCTTCATCACTAGACACCGATGGCCAGACAGCATAATTTCAAACGATGTACTATACAAGATGTGTAATACATCGCCACTGTCCGTAAACGTCGTCCACCAAAGATGGTCCATGATTGGTCATGTGCTAAGGATGCCAGAAGATACGCCAGCACAGATTTGGAATTCACCCTAATGGGATCCAGCAAATATTAAGCCAGGAGAGGACGCCATTGCATAAATAATGTTAAGCGTGTTGAGAGATGACCTCAAGAAAACAGGACTCTGTATACTCAGATCAAGAATGAAGCTAATGATTTTGGCTGAGGACAAAACACAGTGACCAAAAACTGAGAAGGACTGATTGCTTCTGTATAATGTTTCTACTACAACAGCCGAGGAATACAGTTCATTATACATAGAGTGCAATGTATCTAAGAAAATATACACACAGATCGATACGTAAAACTTAAGTATAATAGTTTCAAACCTCTGAGGGTTTTATTCGACTTTTATTTATCAAAGGTTCTGAGGGTTGTACTTAGGGTAGAAATTTCAGTAGAATTCCGAAATCCATTTTTACAAGAATCTACTGATAAGTCTTTCCAGAATTTTCTCTTGAATTGTACTAAAAGTATACGAGATCAAAGGTATTTGTTACATGGAAATTGGGCCGATTTCGGCCTAATCCATAGATACGAATAAAGTATCATGAACGTGTCTGATCTGTTTCATTTCGTATACTGTAATACCAGCTATGAGAGATGAATGGGAATTCGTCATATGAGATGAGGTTGCGCTCGGGTAATTAACGACATTAACTTGGAACTTCACGTGGAAAAAGTTGCTTTACATGATCAGCAGAGCGTGTCGACAAGAAAAGGGTAGATAATAATTATATCATATTATAATTTGGCATCAGATACAAGGTTAGGTGTATGCTATGATAGATGGCGAGAACTTAATATCAAACTAAGATGACACCCACCTCTCGTTCCAACCCACCGCCCACGCAATAGCTGCGCACTAAGATTACCACGCTCGTGTCAAAAGGTTAATGTTACAGATGCAGTAGAACAGAAATACTGATGTAAATTTTGAAATCACTGTTGCTGACAATAGCTTTCAACGAGTCGAGGGTAGGCCTATTCTTTGCGATCTTTGTTTAGGTATAAAGGCCACCACGGTCCCGACATGGACGATTGATTAACTATACGTGGGTGTTTGTTACGCATTTTCCGAACCAAAATAAGGGCCTCTTTATAATATCATCGTTTATCATTATTCAAATCAGCTTAAAACGTGTGCGAATGTAATACCATCTGTCACACTATATACAATAGTGAATAGGCACAATAGCCTCACGACTAACACCTGACATTTCAAACTATTGGCTTTCTTGTTTATTATGACAATCGATGGTATTAAAATCGTTGGTTCAAACCAAGCATGTTTACTAATATACGCCACACGAGCGTGTGACTTCTCCGAATACGGTAGTTATGTACATCTTTTAGCTAAATAAAAACGTGCTATGTGTGTTGAGAATGAAATGTGTGTGCCCCAACCCGCTAACTCTCTCTCTCTCTCTCTCTCTCTCTCTCTCTCTCTCTCTCTCTCTCTCTCTCTCTCTCTGCACCCCCTCTCTTGCCCACCCTCTCGCACACTTTCCTTCCCTCCATAACCTCTCTCCCCATTCATACCTCATTCCCTACCTCAATTCTTATCCCACCTTCCCTCTCTTCACATTTACTCCCACCGTCCAATCCCTCCGCTTCAAACATTTCATTCCTCCCACCCTCCTCCACTCTTTCCCCGCCTCCCCGCCTCCTCCCATTTCCTCCCTCCTCCTGCCCCCCCCCCTCTCTCTCTCTCTCTCTCTCCAGTCTATTTACTCTATGCTCTCTAATACATGTATATGCCATCCTCTGTATATCTACTTGTGTCTCCGAAAAAGCCTCGCTTTCTTTAGCCTAGCCCCAAATATTCCACATACGAGCTATATGTGACATAATTAACAATCTAAATCATGGTAATAAAATGATGATGAATCGATAAATTGGTCTGCTAAAGGATACGAAATGAGATCTATCATTAATTACTGACGTATAATATGGAAGAACAAAGCATGTTATGAGCACAGGATCTCCATATCATATAGATTGTAAAACTGTAAACGGCTTATTTCATACATCTGCTAATTAACTTAATAAAATTATCTACGGTGTGAAATTTAATTAGAGACATAGTTATTAGTAGTCGTGGCATTACAGTATTTTGGCGTTGCCATGGAATCCAAACCACATCCGACGAAAGCGCCAAGCATCGTAGCCCACGAACGTTTGTTAGAGACCAGACTACATAAATCAACATCACAACTAAAAAGTATATTAATTTATACAGGGCCAAACTTAAGATCACGTGCAAAGTTTCTGAAATTTTCACCAGGGGACCTCATAACTGCTAAGTGTCAAGTAGTCATGACTAAAGTTTGACTGGTCTTTGTTAAGCTTATGGAGAGAAAACGCTCTCTGATGCTGATGCCGCACTATCTCGTGGTTGGAGTCAAAGTGACAAACAACATCCTTATTATGTCGGAGGGCTGTGGAAATGGACCTGCCATCTCTAGTTAAGCTCCGTACACACTTCGCCCGTGTTGGGATCGATCGATCCTTGTACTCTCTGACTATCAATTTCCGGAAAACTATACAGGTAAGCTGTCGAGTATTTTAAAACTTACTGGTTTGACGCCCAGTCAAATTAGTTTCAAAATATTCAACAGCATGTTTATTAAATAATAAAGACATGTAATTCGTACAACAACTCGGAGCCAGCAAATACAAAATCAGGAGAGGATGTCATTGTATAAATCTGCTAAGCGCGCCGTGAGTTGACCTCAAGAAAGCAGGACTCGGTACACTCAAGTCAAGAATGGATCTGAGGAAGCCAAGGATTTCAGCTGAGAACAAGACACAGTGGGCAAAAGCGAAGAAAGACTGATTGTAGCTGTATGGCGTTTCTGCTACTACAGCCGCAGAATACAGTAATCATCAAAAGATGTGTTATATCTGCGCCTACGTGACGTCAATCATACACTATTACTTGAGGATACAAAATGGCGGCGCTCACATGCGGCGGGACCTAACTGATATGAAACCTATGTAACATAATCTCTAGACAAACTTGATGCCTGCCACCGCAAACACCTTCGCAACATCACTGGACACTGATAGCCATAATTTCCAATGATGCGCTATACAAGATGTGTAATACATCGCCGCTGTCTGTAAAAGTCGGCCAGCAAAGATCGCCCATGTTTGGTGCTAATGATGCCAGAAGAGACACCAGCGCAGAGAGCCTTGGAATTCGCCCTACTCGGAGCCAGGAGAGGACGTCATTGCATAAATCTGCTAAGCGTGTTACGAGGTGACCTCAAGAAAGCAGGACTGGGTACACTCAAAGCAAGAATGGACCTGAGGAAGCTAAGGATTTCGGCTGAGGACAAGACACAGTGGGAAAAAGCGAAGAAGGACTGACTGCAGCTGTAGGATGTTTCTATCACTACATCCGCAGAATACAGTAATCATACATCCATACCATGACTACCCCAGTGAAATACATAATTTTAGATAAGATTAGCATCCCTTTAAAAATTTTTTTTTATATCGTGGACAGTTGACTAATAACAGTATGTTAGCTTGACAAGTCTGACCAATGGACATGTCAGTATACATGTTTAATGGCGCCAAAATCGTAATATATCAAAAGAATTCACATGCCAGTTTCAATGCTATAGGCACATATGTGACATATTAGTGCTAAAACAGCAGCCAGGTTTAGGTCGGTAGACTGCTAAAATGCTTATAATAGACCTACTAAATTATATGGTAACGCCGCTGGCAGTTATTAGCCCCATACTTATTACTATCCATGTTAAAATTATAAACGATACGATGGCTGTCTAAGCTCCATACTAAAATAACATAGGCCTAGGTCATTCTTTATTTTTTCAATAGGTTATCTTACTTAAAAAGTCTAATATAATTATCTTTTCTCACTAACAAATCGAGGAAAAAGTATATTCCTTAGGATATAAAACTTATTCTGTTGAATATTTTGAAATTAATTTGACTGGAAGCCGTTGCTGCCTAAGGCAGCAACGGCTTCCAGTCAAATTAATTTCTAAATATTCAACAGTTTTCCTGTATGGTTGCCTTGAAAATGAGATATGGGGAAATAATCGATGAAGTGGTTAAAGACAGGTTCATTATGCATTTATGCCTGAGGGTAAAATGCAAAGCCAATATCGCTACTGGACTACAGAAGTAACACCATACAGCCATGGGAAAATAAAAATAAATATAATAATAATAATAATTATTACCTTTAATATACCAGCATTAGAAAAGTAAACCTATATTCACAATTAGGCACATCAAAGAGGTGCCGCAAGGGGTTGTTTACAAATATACCTGAGATAAATCGAAACATCTTATGCTCATTGCTTGCGGACGTTAATGCATTTCTGACCGTTGGAGACGACAGCACCGCTCAGAAATAACTTTAAATGGTTCCAAAACAAAATAAAACGTAGGCGTGTTGTTGGATACTCGGCATCCAATCAAATTAAGTCCAAAATATTCAACAGAACATTTCTTATAGCGTGTTCAAAATTGTACTAACTAACATGTTTCTGTATATTTTTGGAAATTTTTTAAGTTACTTATGAGCAACAGATCCGAAGTGACAAATACACCTTCCAGTTTATCCAACCATCATGTGACGTCATAATCAACTACGTGATGAGGTCATGAATGACGAAGATAAATGGGTCACGAACGCTTAATTGAAGACGGACTTAGAAATTACTTTCAAAATATTCAACAGCTTACCTGCATGTTGTCTTTAAAATTCAGGTACCGGTATGCAATTGGTAAAGAGGATAGATGCGGAAGTAGATAGATTTTATTCCCGTATGCGTCTTATGGGATTTATTCTATTTAGTCAAACCTTCCAGAATAGACCACCTGTTTATTCGGACCACATCATGAATGTACATAATTTCTGCATCAATGGACCTTGCCATTTGTAGCTTTGCCCCGCCCATCTCTATCTAGGCTCCACCCACATCTCGCTCGCGTATATCAATTTCCAGAAACTATATAGGTAAGCTGTTGAATAGTTCGAAACTAATTTGACTGGGTGCTGGGTGCAACACCGCCCAGTCAAATTAGTTTCAAAATATTCAACAGAATATTTATTAAATAGTTAGGACATACAATTCGAACAACAACAACAACAACAACAACAACAACAACAACAACAACAACAACAACGCATAGTCCGTCTTCAAATATGCGTTCGTGACGTACTTATTGACGTCATTCATGACGTCACTCATTATGATGGCGTTCTACACGTTGTGTAGTTGATTATGACGTGGAAAGGTATGTTATATACCAAGCACCAAAAAGCATTTGTGATGGTATTTGTGCTGTATTAAAAGCCCACATCCCTTTGAAGTGCGGGTCTGTTCTGACTGTCAGCCGAGCTGTGACTGGTATGTGCATACACTTGACGGCCCGGGTACAGCTTGCCCTGGTAGGCCCGTCAGGCATATCAAAATGTCTGTCACAGGCCGGGTTGAAAGCTAGGGCAGACGCCGAATAGAGGGGGCTCTTTCTAGGTATGCCCCGCCCATTTATCGCTAAGTCCAGCACACGTTTGTCGCGATGTTGGGATCGATTTAAATATTTTGAACCCGCACGTTTAACATAATTTCGGCTTTCAAGGTAAACTGATGAATCCTTTGAAACTAATTTGAGTGGGCGTTGGTGCTGTAGCGCCCAGTTAAGTTTGTTTCAAAATATTCAACATATTGTTTATTAAATAGTAAATCCATCACAGACATACAATTCGTGTTCCTGGTGGACTCTTCAATGTTTATGACGGAGGTAAATACGTCACTATGTATTGTGACGTCAGCCTACATGTGATCTTTTTCACTATGGCGTCATATACTTGAGTAACAGATCGGATCCCTCCACACCCCTTTTGATACAGTATGTTTGATGGTCCAAACTGGGTATTACACGGCATCATCACAATAAATAGGGATAATAAAAACGAAAGCAACAACAACAACAACAACAACAACAACAACAACAACAACAGCAACAACAAGGTCTGTCGTTGCCGTTTAACCATTTAATTTTGTCAAGGACATTAGAATATTTGCTCATTGAATGTCCATTTGCAGACCAGCAGAAGACTATCTTTGAACATTTACAACTGGAATGACTGGCTCGGTTATCTAACCAGTTATTTCAGTGTTAAATTTTCAAAAATAGTCTTCTTAGCCTGCACGTGAACATTCCTTAAGACCAATGCAAAGACCGGTTTTGGCCGGCTTGGGGATGAAAATGTTAAAGTGTTCCTAATTTTTATTTCTTATTTTTTCACAGAACGGGGACTCGTAGCGAAAACTAACGACCAATCAAATGAGCTGGAAATTAAGGAAGGTTCGACGGAGTCGGTGTCCAGCGATGACTCGGATCTGAACTTAGAGCCTGGTCTGACAGGCAGAAGCCAGGGAGGATCTACAAAGAATCAATTATCCCCGGACAAACACGACAGTGGCGTGTCTAGCATTGATTCACTTCCGTCACAGGAGCATCAGAATTCTCAGAAATCCAGTCGACCCCAGAAAACAAAAAGTATGCGCAATCGTTCTCATGTATCATCAATTGTGCGTTCTGATCCAAGTACCGGGAATGATTCCGGAGACGATGATAGCTTCGAAACCATCACATATTCAACAAAGGAAAGCCAGAATAATTCACAAACCCGCCGTCATAACCACTACCATCGCCATCATCATCGTCATAGTCATCATAAACAGCCAGGGGTACTGTCAATGCCATGTGATCCGATTTCCGCATCTCCACCATACCTGCGCAAAGTGGATATTACGACACAACAATTCTCGAATATAAAGCAGGCACAAAAAGCTTTAGAAAACCTCGTTGCTTCACGTGCTCAAACACCAAACCATCATGGCAATACTAATAATAACATTAGCAACAATAATAACAACAATAATAATAACAACAACAACAGGGAACTTGTTAATCAAAAATCCTTTGATAACGGTTCGAAAGGAGTGCGCCAAATTGACGGTCGACATACCCCTATAAAAGTGACAAGGCCTAAAACACCTGAAGGTACAAGAGAAAGTGTTCGTGCTAGGGTAGAGTCATTGAAACAGAACCAGGCCCGGTCTGCCCCTGGGACACCTGTGCCTCTGAATAAGCGTGTAGTGTTAGTCCGATCGCATAACAGGTCTAATCTTGATCAAGTGGATACTATGTTAGGGAACATCAGAGAAGGGTTGACGGAAAGCCCCACAAGTAATAATGTCAATAGTTCAAATACTCAGCAGAGGGTTCATTCTCTTAAAGTGATTAAATTAAATAAAGACATTAACAGTATAGAAGCATCGACAAATATGGAGATGATGATAGCAAGTGATACAGCTCCTTCAAAACCTACCACTCCTAGATCCTATCAAAAATATGAGCGGTCTCGTTCTCGAACAGCAGATGGTATAGAGAATCCGTCTGACGACAACAGCGACGCGACAAAGAGTCCGTATCGGCGAATGAATTCCATAAAGACCACTCCCAAATCAGCAGATAGCAATACTAATGGAACAATCATAAGTGCCACATCAACTACACGCATGCGACGAGAACGGGGTAAAAGTCCAGGACCTTCTCCTAGTCCCGCTTCAGTTCCATGGCAATCCTCATTGCGTTGTTACAACGAAGCACAACCTGCAGCATGCAACACCGGTGGGTTTCAGCTCAAGCGAAATTTCCCTGAGAATATTTGCAATGAACCAGCTAATAAGAAAGTTAATCCTCGCATTGGGTCACCTCCTCGAATACGATCATTACGGGAACAATTAAAAATTAATAAACACAGGAAACTGTTTGCTATGGAGGCAAACAGCAATGGTAGTGATGCGGCCACAAAGCCCACAATAGCAAGTAGCAAGTCAACAAGTGCTATTAAGGGACAGGTACTGAAAGAAGAAACTGCCGAAACAAAAACTAAGACACATTCTGTGCTCGCTTCAAAAAGTTCAATGAAAGTAAGACTTCAACGGCAAAAGTCATTTGAGTCTGCGTCTAGCACAAGTGGCACAGATGACATACCTAGTTCTGTAACCCCAATGACACAGAAAGGCTCTAAAGAGTCTCGCGGAGATGTGGACAACAAGCAGAAAGGGTCTGAACGGGATGCCTGGCGTAGAACGGCCTCATTGAAAGAGGGGATGCTAAGTAGAAGCAGTAGTAACACCGGAACCTTTAGATCGAGGCTGAGTAACCCAAGTTCAAGGTCAAGTACCCCCGGCTTGGAAGAGGTCGATGAAGAAATTGCGAATGCTGATGTTGTCCAGTCTAAGCCAGTTAGCATTAAGATGGTGGATCGGGGCAGATCCCGGACACCCGACAGCCGTTCCACTCTAAGGACTCCCCTTAAGATGACAAGTACAGATACTGGTAAAGTAGTACCAGCAACACTACCAAGACCTCGTGCATATCGTGATAAGAATCAATATTCACGCTCCAAGACTGAGGACATAGCATTATTTGTTAAAGAAGCTACATCCAAGAAATTAGATCGCCCTAAAAGTGCCACCACCACCAACAAAGATCCGCAAAGTGGAAATGATGTTCGGAAAGATCGTCGTCTGAGGCAAGCTGGAGTTGCTAATGATCAGTCTAGTGTACAAGTTCCTAGAAAACGAGCAGAGTCACCGGGATTGAGAGCATCCACAGACGCACAGCACCGTCCTACACGACAGAAGCCTAGTGGAGCACTGTCCGTGGATAATTCTGTAGCACCCTGTGAATTGATAGCAACAACATCTCCATCACCCAGTGAACAAACATCCATGGAGTTGACTATCCCACTTTCTGAGAAATCAGTATCCCTGCCCACGACACCATGTGAACCACCAGAACACATGACAATGTCATCGCTGAATGACTCGCGTAGCAGCATTTCACCAACAATGACAGACAAGAATCTGTCAGGCAGTGAATCAGAATTTCGTAAGCATCGTTCTGTTAAGAAAGACATCAGTAACCTTCTTTATGATAACCCTGTTGTATCGACGTTGCATTTCACAAGACATGATTCTGACACAATTGAGACAGATTTAGTAGTGGTAGAAAAAGATAATATAACTAATAACAGTAATAAAGCAGATGGTGGTAAAGTTGGTACACGTGAACAATTGAAACCCACTGGACGTACACTGGTTAGAAATGTATCACTAACCGTACCTAGGCGATTATCAAGTACAGAGTCATCTAGGGAATCGGACAAGATAGATCGGACGCGTAGTCGTAGTGTAGGTGGTTCAACAGGCCGACTTAGATTGTTAAATAACTATCTGAAGCAACAAAGGACTGCAGTTCAGGGTAGTTTAGAAGAGGGACCACGCAGCATGGATGTGGCAATACAGTCTTCAAGTATTAGCAATGGGATGAAGGACTTGTCAGTTACTCAGAGCAGTGATGCAGGTCCTATGCCATTGAAACGTGATAGCAACTTAAAACGTGCAGGTCGTGCGTTTAACCTAGCAGTAGAAAGCCCCATGGCACCACCGACTAGCTCACCTACCCCTAGTACTCCGTCCGTATCGAATCGGGCCAATATAATACAGAACTTAGTCAGTCGGCTGTACACAAAAAAGTCGAAAAATTCCACTGAGAAAGGGAGTAGCTTGTTTAGGAGACGAAATGACAATGATAGCAATCAATTACCAGTAAATCAGCGAATTGGGTCCGCAAGGAACTCCAGAATTAGCATGAGAGAGACGGATATTCTATCTCGTAGTGGCCTGATATGTTCAACTCCTGATGCACACACGAGTGAATCGAATGAAATATCTTTGGATTGCCCTGAGAAATTGGAACAAACAGAACAGTATCCGGATGTGTTTTTACATGAAAGTCGTAATTCTATTGATACCATCATTGATAGTCAGAATGAGCTGGGTAAATGTTTGACCAGACCTGATAGTAATGTAGCTCTCACGATAATAGAGGATGGTACACCATTGACGACATCATCTCCAGTGGATTCATCTGAAGGACACGCCATGGTTCCATTCTGTGCAAGGGATAGTGTAGGTGAGAGCTTGCCAATGGATGTGACACAATGTAAGAATAATGACAGCATTGTTTGTGAGGTATCTAACGACGATAGTTTAAATAATAACAAAATAAATGATCAGGAAGGTATCCAGGTTACAGTGAAAGCTGATCAATCTTCGTCTATTGATTTGTTGGGAGATAAATCTGAAGACGTATCTGTTATATGCCCACAAGAGGAGCGCCTATCAGTGACAAATATTGACGATGTGTCTTTGGATGATAGTTCTCATAGCAGTGGCAATGATTGTTACGATGCGGACAGTGATGATTGGGAGGATACAACAAGCTACGAGGATAGTAGAGAGCAAGAGAATGATAGTAACAATAAACTGTTTGTTACCGTGGACCAAAATCGGTCTTCCCGAAAACATATCTGCCGATCTCTTTCGAGTCCATCGAGCCCAATTAGCCAATCGAGCCCAATTAACCAATCGAGTCCAACGAACCCCTCGAGTCCAACCAGTAAGTTTGGTCGAACAGCTTCTCCGGGATTTCTTAGCAGTAAACCACTCAAACGTGCTCGTAGTTTTCGTAGATCTATTAAAGTTAGTTTCAGGTCAAAGTTTAAACGTAGTGGCTCCACTAAACGTAAATCTGGGAAGTCGAAGGACAGTGGTGAACCTGATACTGATCCTGAGGACGAGTTATTCTTTATGTATGACCGGAAGGGCCATGGACATCGCGTGCCATTAACAGTGCTAACCGGGGATTGTAATATTAATTTGTGCTGGATGTGTGGTAAATCGTACAAATCTCAATATAGTTTACAGCAACACAGACGTACTAAGAAACATTAACGAAGCTTGTTTGTGGTAGACATTAATTTATTTTTTGTGCATAAAAACGTTTCGATGAATATCCTGCCAGGTGTGTGACGCACGTCGGTGTAAAAATTCAGAGAGGCAGAATCAGTTATCTGCCTTCATTAACAGAGGAGTATTACATAAAATTTATATTCGTCATTAGTCATGCGGTGAAATTTGCCTCTCATAACTGAACACCTTAAAGCGATGCTAATCTCATCTCAATTAAATGTTGTATTGCACCGATAGAATATGGTTTATAGATTCCATATCATTCATATCCTGTCACATTCCCTGATCTGTATCGAAATTATCAGTTTTGTAATATCGAGTAAATGTTGAACAGTGATCGACACCATTTTGTCTCCTCAAGCTATTGTGTGTGGTGTCATGTCAGCTCCAAAGCATCACATTCTTTATTATGTAATGCTCATCCCATTGAATATTTTGAAACTAATTTGACTGGAAGTTGTTGCTGCCTATGGCAGCAACGACTTCCAATCAAATTGGTTTCAAAATATTCAACAGCTTACCTGTAGGATTGCTTTTATACCACATTGCCAAACTATAGCTGGAGCCTCTATGACTGAGCGTATATACCGAGGCAGACAGACTAGGATTTTTCTGATTGGTTGAAAAGTAAATCATGACAGCCATCATAGGGTGTAGAACTCTACCAACATTTAACTACTAAATCCTGTATATCTTTCCTTAGTGGCGTGATAAAAAGCTTAAAATTACCTGGATAGTTTATGACCGGCGTGTTAGATCACCTGAATAGCTATCAAGAGATGGGATTAGTTATCCTTTAGGCTAAAGAATACCTCACGTGTTCCAGAGCTATAGTCCATAAAGACAGGCTGACTACAAGTCAGTTGTCATAGAAAATGCATTGGAACCAAGAGATGGCGGTTCATTACTTCTTTAAGACAAGTAAGCTGTTGAATATTTTGAAATGCGGGGCAACGTACAGCACACAGTCAAATTAGTTTCAAAATACTCAACAGAATGTTTATTAAATAATAAAGACATACAATTCGTACAACAACGCTTAGTCCGTCATCAATTATTTAAGCGTTCGTGACGATCTTATCTACGTCATTTATGATGTAATTGATTATGACATCATCCTACATGTCACGTAGTTGAATATGACGTCATGTGATTAATGAATAAACTGGAACGGTCCATTGTTCTATCGACCACCTGCCTTAAAGACCCAGCATCTTTTGGCAAGACTAATAGGTTGTCCTTATATTCTCATATCAGTACCACATCACATGTCCTAAGGGCGCTATTTCTTTCTGTAACGTGATCGATACTAAGGGAGCATTGTCCATTTAGCATCCCTGACCACCTTCTTCATTGCCATATACTCCATACACTGGGGTCTACATATGCCTTTTGCAATCTTCGTATCCCAGTTAAATCAGCCTGGTCATACATTTTTGCATTATATTTAAGATTGGAAATTTTGTTGTGAACTATTTGTTTCTGACTCCTGGTATACATGCACCAAACAGTTACCCGCAACTTCTGATTAAGCATGTGATAGTAAATTAGTAACTCGTGTTATCTCATCAACTAATGTGAGTTTAGGTCGTCGCTGTCGTAGCTATTTCGGTAACGCCAAAATGTTCATGCCTGGTTGAGTATACATACTCTAGATAACCAACATCAATATGAGGATAACCTCGAGTACCACTTACCCGAGTAGCTGCGAGAATAACCGTCTAAATGCAGCCTACGTGCCAAAGTTGTGTATTACTTTATGAGACCTTGTTCCTGCAGATTTGTTGAGCGAACCGACATCATTTTACCATGCGTCAAAACAATTCCAGAGACAGTTTCCTAAACATTTTATCTTGGCATACAGCAACATGTTTCTGAAACTGTGATTCAAAATGTTACCATAACTTTATCTCTGACATATTTCAGCATACCATAAAACAGTTTTCGAAAACTCTGTTTTAGAAACACTATTTCGGAAACATTTGCTCCTGTGTATGCTAAAATGTCTCATAAACAGTGCTTTTGAAACAGACCCAGAAAGTTCTAAAATTTGCAACTTAGCCACCCCACCCCACCCCACTCCCGAAACTTTCTATTGTCCATAAATCTCTAGCTAAATCAGAAGTTGCGGATATATACTGAACCAAAAAAGTTAGCAACACTGACAATATTACTATATAAATGTTATTTAACAAAAACAATAAATTGATTCAAATATATTATTTAATTAATAGGTCATTTTCCAATTTGAACAACAGTCTCTTGTTACTGTAATGCTAGCATCGCGCCTTTAACACGGCATCATTCAACGGAAGGGTCCAATTTAAATAATGACACTGAGCTGTCAATATCGGTTGTGATCTCCGCGCGCACCGCCGTACATCGCTTTCTCATTCTTCGAATTAAGCACCTGATGTCACGAAAAGGAATCGCATCCCATCCCTGGAGCACTGCAGCTTCCAGCTCCCGCACGTTGTGAAGATGTGGATGGTTCTCACGCACCATACGGCCAAGAATGTCCCACACGTGTTCGATAGGAGACAGGTTCGGTGATCGCGCTGGCCAGTCCAACGCCGGAACGTTGTTAGCCTCAAGGAAATCACTGGTGACCCTAGCTGAATGAGGACGGGCGTTGTCTTGCTGGAACATAAAGTCTGCCTGATGCTGCATAAAAGGGATAACAACAGGGGCGACAACTTCTTCACAGTAACGTTGAGCCGTTAAATTTCCGCGAATCACAATAAGATCTGTTTTGCCATTTTCATGGATTCCAGCCCACACAATGACACTGCCGCCACGGAATCTGTCGTGCTGAATGATGTTGGCTGCATCATACCGTTCTCCTAAACGTCGCCAAACCCGTTGCCTACCATCCGCCACATCCACACAAAACCTAGACTCATCGCTGAACAAAACGTAGCTCCATTGTTGAGCACGCCATGGCTGATGAGTTCTTGCCCATGCAAACAGATTCTCGATGTGACGCTCTGTAAGCGGATCAGCAACACGTGGATCCAGCGCCATGGAGTCTGTTTCGCACAGTTTGTGCATGCGCTGTAGTGCCGGTAGCGGTGTGCAAATTACGGGACAGCCGCGGCGCAGTCTCAAACCTACGACGTCACTAAGTAGCGGTCTTCTCGTGGTGTTGTTGCTCTCGGTCTGCCAGATCGTGGTCGGTCATTAACATGTCCAGTTTCCTGCTCACGTTGGCGGAGACGGGAAATGGTTGAGGCGTGAACATTAAAATGTCGAGCAACAGCGCGAACACTCTGCCCAGCAGCGAGTCTTCCCATTGCTTCATGGCGCTGATTTTCGGGTAGCCCTGGGCGGCGGCCCATGTTCGGTAGGGTAAACTTTTAAGCGTTTTCTGTTAACGCTTTCGTTACCTGCTTTTGCAATATGGTGAATTTTTGCCTTCGCTACCCGCCAGTGCATGAAAAATACACTGCCAGTGCATGAAAAATACATTTTCACACGCAGTAAGCGTGCGGCCGAGAAATGCAAGAAATGAAACCTATACAGGGAAGCTGTTGAATATTTTGTAACTAATTTGACTGGGTGCTGTTGCTGCCTATGCCTATCAACAGAATATTTATTAAATAGTAAAAGCAAACAATTTGTACAACGACTCATATTTTCCTTCAAATATGCGTTCGTGACATACTTACCGACGTCATTCATGACGTCATTCATTATGATGTCATCGTACACATCACGCAGGTCATTATGACGTCATATGATGGGTGGGTACTCTGGAAAGGTGAATTGGGATTCTGGTAATTCATGGTTCAAGGTATTTAAATCGATCCAACAGGCGTAAAAACTGGGCGGAGCTTAGTTATAAAGGGGCGGGGCATAGCTAGAAATGGTTCACTGAATGTCTTCTAAGAATGCTATGCTGCATGCAACATCCTTCATCATCTCATACAGTTTTGGATGCAGTTTTTTGTTCGGATTCCAAAACACTGCTATTACTTCGGCATACCGTCGGGTTTGTGGTAGGGATCATCTGGACGCTTATTTGGATGGGTCGAAGGTCACTGTCTATAGTTTGCAAATTTGGTTTGAGTTTCCGCCTCTTCCTAGGCCAATCCAGCCTCGTATTGTACACCGTTTCCTTGGCTATTTTATCAGCTGTATCTTTGCCATATGTTGCAGTGGTCTGGGATCCATTGGAAAATTGTTCGGTTTACAATACAAATAACAAATAATTTAAAATTTTGCCAAAACAAAATAAAACGTACTTTTGAGTATTTAGAGCATAAATGGAAGATATTGCTGTCTAAGGTCAAGGTCACGCTTTTAGGTGGTAGGTCACCCCTAAATGTCCTCACAGTTATCAGCTTTGGTTTGTTGCGGAAATGAACTCTCCTTAATAACACATGTTCAATGAATATTGGAAGATATTTTACGGCCCATCTTGGTGTCCAGGCATCCCATTGGTCAGAAATGCCAGTTTTTATTTTTGACTGAAATGAACTCTCATTTCTTGAAAAACATTAAAAATAAAAAAAGGTTTCAAAGTGGCTCTAATCATGTTGAAATTTGTTCAACCTCTATGTGTTATATTGACTTTCTTTTGTATCAGTTTTAAAGGGGGTACAAATAGAGGTTTTCGAGAAATCTGCTTTTACGTGCACCAGGTGGGCGGGCCCCATAACAAATGTATGGGGATTTCCAATATGGATTTTTGAACTGCATCGACACACCTAGAGTTCTTATCGGATCACCGCCATATTTGGGTATGATGTTACCATTGGAATTCCGAAGACTTCAGATGAATTTGGGCTCAAAGTTCAAAAGTCAAAATTACCAGTCATAGGGGGAAAAATTACCAGTTTTTGTTTTTATTAGAAATGAGCCCCCAGTGATCGGAGAAGGCAAATGGACATGTTAGAAGATACCACATGTCACCAGAAAATGTAAAGATCAGTCATTAGGGTCAACGTCATTCACAAATGTCGTCAAACTCACCAAGAGTGGGTTGGAGTCGTGCTTTAACAGTTTATAGGTAGGCTTATTCCGCTGTGCTTGCGAGGTTCGCTAGCTTTTATCTCCAAAATACGTATTTTATAACAAGTTACGCGTAATACGAGGTCACGTGCACATTGCTTGCGCTCCATAAAGTGTTACGTTTAAATAGGTTGTAATGGAGGTATCCAGTTTGAGCTATTCCCCGCCCATCTCTAGCTAAGCTCCACCCACACCTTGCCCGTGTTCAGATCGATCAAGGCCTACACTCCCTGGCTGTTAATTTCCAGAAAACTATACATGTAAGCTGTTGAATAGTTTGAAACTAATTTGATTGTGTGCTGTTGCTGCCTATGGAAGCAACAGCGCCCAGTCAAGTTAGTTCTAAAATGTTTATTAAATAGTAAAGACATAGGCTACGGTTAGGTACAACTTGGCGGGCTACTAGGCGTTTATGACGGTCTTAATCACGCTATTCATAACGTAATTGATTATGACGTCAGCCTACATGTGACGTAGTTGTTTATGACATCATTTGATTGACTGAGAAACTGGATTCATCCAATATATGATTAATTTCAACTAAATGAGTTCAACAAAGTTGGACAGAATAGAGGGATCCATTATCCATAGCTATGCCACGCCCATTTATATCCAAGCTCAGCCCACTTTTTTACTCGTGTTGGAATCGATTTGAAACTTTGATAAACCTGAATTCCCAGAATGTAAATTTCAAAGTATCTGTTGAACATTTTGAAACTAATTTGATTGGGAGATGTTTCTGCAAATTAGTTTTAAAAATATCCAACAGAATGTTTATTAAATTGTAAATTTATCAAAGTCATAGGCCTACAATTTAGACACTTTCGTGGCGGACTTTTCTAGTTTCGTGACGGACACAGGTCTACCTCATTTTGATTGTGACGTCAGCTTACAAGTGACGTAATGGATTGTGAAGTCAGATATATGAGTGAAGGATCGGATCCCTCAATTGTGCCCGCTTTTAAAGCTTATTAGAGATATTATCCACGGTTATACAACTAAAGCATAATATATTTGATCAAGTATGATTGGAATAGAGGAGGAGGAGACGAGTGCATAATTATACATTATATGTCCTATGCCAATATCAAATTTGTGTCATTGGTCAACGGCGAATGTACCAAGATTGAATTCGATATCCGCGCGGCCATTGGTGAACGGCACACGGACGAATACTGAATTATATATCATCACGCCCGTTAGTCAACGTCGTAGGTGACCATCGTTGAGCCATTGGTGCGCTCATATCTAATTCAATATAAGCCTCTGCGCAATTGACAAATGGCAGTGCCGATATCGAATTCAATAATGGTACACCTACCCAGCGTCATTGATCAACGGGCGCGCCGATGCCCAATTCGAGATCAACTCTCCCGCGCCTTTGGTCGCTGAAACTAATTTGATATTGGCAGGTTAATATATATATATATATATATTAATATACTTAAACCCACCTCACCCCTGTAATTTTAAAGACAATTTATACAGGAATGCTGTTGGATATTCTGAAACTAATTTGGCAGCAACAGCTCCCATTCAAATTAGTTTCAAAATATTCAATAAAATATCTGTTATATCATCAAGACTTCGTCTTTTCTGGTCTGTACGGGCAAAGGGATACGCTGGATCGCATTATCGACAGCCACCACATGGCCACTAAAGATAGGTTGTCACTCAAGACATGTCTGTTGTTATAGAAAAAACCATTGGCATTGGAAACTAGAAGATGGTAGTTATCGAAGTCATGTGACATTCATGTCCCTTGTTTTTAAAGAAACACCGTCATTAGGCCCGGTATATGGTACCATATTTGGTTGAGCAAGTTTGACTTCTACTTGGGTTCGTAGGGATTACGATGAAATTCCTACCATAGTCTATTCAGTTAACATTTAACTAACAAATTATGTATATATTGTATAAAGGAAGAAAAAGAATATATTTTTAATATAAATCTGTACAGAATCTAAGATATTTTTATATAAATAAAATTGCTCACAGACTGTTTTATTTTCGCTTTGTGCTTGTCATTAATTTTAAGCAACGCGTTTATGGTTAACGTCACGCGAGCGCACTCACAAGCGCACAGACGCGTGCGAAAATCACGCAGGCAAAAATCACGCATGCAAAATCACTCAAGCGGGTACGGACACACACGCACGCACACACGCACGCTCTACATCAGCACACTGTCATTAACCCTCAAATTTGTTCAAGAATATCTCAATTTTCCCATCGAAAATGTCCATAGGTAGGCCAAAAGAAATTAATTTTTGAAAATGTATCACTGGAATGACTGGCTCTGGTATCGAGCCAGTCATTCTACTAGTAAATCTTTAATAATAGTTTTCTCTTGGTGTGTAAATGAGCATTTCTCAAGACCACGGCCAAAGTAGTTTTTGGCCCGCTTAAGTATTAAACTTTTAACCCTCAACTTTGTTCAAGACAATTTCAATTTTCTCATAGAAAATGTCCATTTGCAGAATAAGAGATTATTTTTGAAAATTTACCACTGAAATGACTGGATGATCTGAGTGCTAAAGAGTTAAAGGGTCAACGTTAATAAACGATGTCAATCAATGGGAGACGTCTTGAACACGCAGCAGGTGAACTCTTCTATTTGAAGAAACATTTCCTCAAAGATGGTCCATGATTTACCAATAGTCTGAAAAGCCTCCTGACAGTAATCGACCATCCAATAACACAACATAGCGGCGTTACAAAGGTATGCCCAAAATAATGACATTTGTATAATTGATTCCTTTCAATTGGTATCCGCCTATGCGAAAATGGTAGTAGGGTCATAGGGAACAGATGAGTGGTTACGGATTAGCTAGATTCTAACTTGCAAGGTGTGATGTCTGGTAAGAATGATGGGCGGGCAATCCAATGACACAGGATAATAAATAAAGGTTTTGAACCATTGCTACGCTACAAGGATCATACTACGATATCGGCAAAGTTACAGATTAGAGACGGTGCAGCCAGGCTCGGTGATATAGAGAATCACGTTATTAGAAGGAAGCAAACAGGAAAAGTGTGTCGAAACGGTCTTTACCTCGTTCTCTCCACCCACGCCCTCCCTATGTCCGTCCGTCCGTCCGTCTCTCTCTCTCTCTCCCCCCCCCCGCCCCTTCTCCCTCCCTCCCTCTCCTCTCTCTATCACTCTCGCCCTTTCTCTCTCACCCTCGCTCTCACCCTCTCACTCTGTCCCCTCTCCTCTTCTCTTCCCCTTCTTTGCCTCTCACTCTCTAGCTCATTTTCTGTCTCTCTTCTTACTCCCGCTCTCCCACCCCTCTCCCTCTCTTTCCCACCACCTCTCTCTCTCTCCCTCCCTCCCTCCCTCCCCCTCTCTCTCTCTCTCTCTCTCGCCCCCACCCCTCTCATACATGCAGTGCAGGGACGGATCCGGGCTTTTTGTAGTATGGCTTCGCATAGACAACGAAGGTGACGATGACGATAACGACAACAATTCAAATGATGGTTATGTTATGCCGATGAAGATGATGATACTAATGATCGTTTTGACGATGGCGTGATCATTGGTATAATGGAGATGCTGAGGACGTGCTTCGAATATGACGATGATGGCGACAGAGATGGTAGTGGTGGTGGTGGTGACGGCAACGGCGGTGGCTGCAACAGTGGCGGAGAACGAGATCGTGGTGGTGGTGGTGGTGGTGGTCAATTATTATGATGATCACTTAATATGAGGATAATGACGATGACGACCATATTGATGAGAGCAACAAGAAGGGTGAAGACGAATGCAAAGACAATATCCACAGAGCCTGCGATGATATATTCTAACCGGTATTCTAATCCAGATTACACTCTCCTAGTCTTTTTAGTCGTGTACGTGAGGTTATTGTCACTCAGCGCCATATAATGTGACACTATTAGAGAAGACCCAACAGAGCTGTCGATATAGACTAAGGGACGTAACCGCCCAAATATTATCGATTCATACTGACAACTAGATGATAGACAAGTTACCTCCCTTATCTAAAAGGTAGAATTATTAGTACAATTGACAAAAGATATTAAAATACGGTACGCTGCCACCACCGCTGCAGATGATGGTTACGCGATGACGACGAAGATGACGATGATGACAGAATCCCATCCCACCGTTTTAGTAAGTTTGTCTTGCTGTTTTAGACGCCTTTGAGTGTATCGTACAATGTAGGGCCTGCAATGCTCATCGGTCGGATTGAGGTCAACTGTAGTGCTCCATGGAGACCAAAAGGTAAGTTCTAGATCAAACAATGATACATTATGACGTTATAATTCATTACGTCATGTGTAGGCTGACGTCACAATAGTGTGTGTCTTTGGTGGATTTACTATTTAATAAACATTCTGTTGAATATTTTGAAACTAAGTTGACTTGGCGCTGTTGCTGCCATAGACAGCAACAACACCCAGTCAAATTAGTTTCAAAATATTCAACAGCTTACCTGTATAATTACCTTGAAAATGGGATTCCGAGAATTCAGTGTTCAAAGTATATAAATCGATGGTAACACGCGCAAAATGTGACCAAAAGAAGGTGGTTCTTTAAGACAGGTGGTTGAAAACCACATGTCTTAAACAACCGCCATCTTTTGGCCCCAAAAGATATATCCTATATAAAGTCGCTTGCATTAAGAAATCACCTGTCTATGGTGGTTAATGGAGGGATGCAGTTCTTGTTGCGCGCTCCAACCCCAACCACACCTACACCCAATTTTTACGTAATGTCAGCTGACTGTGCGCGTATATCCAACACTTTGAACCATGAATTCCCAGAATCTCAATTTCAAGGTAACTGTATAGGTAAGCGATTGAATATTTTGAAATGCGCTCCCAGCAAAATTAGTTTCAATATATTCAACAGTATGTCTATTAAATTATAAATTCACCAAAGACATTCAATTGAGGCACTTAATGTCGTGGACCTTTGCCACATTCGGAACGGACCCACGTCATTACAAGTACGCATGAATAGCTCGCAGTTTGCGACCTTCCTAAAAGATTTTGTAATAGGGATGTGTGTTTCGCACAACTTTCAGAGTTCAGGTGAAAAACAATGGGATGTCGGCCCCATGGAAGGGTCCATACACGCTAGGTGCTGTTGGATCATGGTCGATATTGTTGACTGCTAATGCTATGAACACATCAATCGTTAGTATAGGCGGGAACGCCATTCCAAGATGGTCGGAGTGGGCAATGACGTAGTTACCTAGGTCTGTAGACATGGCATGAACACAATCTTAAGAAATAGATAATTCCAGACTGTAAAGAGTGTTAACTAGATCTTTCAATCAAGTTCTTGAACATGTGAATGAATGCACTTAGAAAGAGTAGCAATGGCATGTCTCGTTCCTCTGAATGAACCACGAAATGGTAAAGATGTTTTTTTCTGAACATGTCCTTGTAAACAACGTTTTCAGCACGTGAGAGAAGGGCTGCCTCGCCATCATCATCGAGTCATCTCAGTGATTTAATAACCTTTTCATTGACCACATCTCGACCCTCATTAATTTATGCGGAATGTGGCTGGCAATTTTGTTCTTAAGACTATTAGAATGAATGAACTCTCTCCCAGCCGTTCAACCTTTTCAATATAATGTGCTTTAAGTACATATTACTACAAAACCGGCATAGTGTTGTTATCCTCAAGAACCGTTTGTATGTAATAAAGTCAGTTCAGCAAATGTTGTTTTCTGTACACTGTTTCTGTTTCAGTCATCGTTTGATGTATAAGATCTATCTCGGTCTCGATTGTAACATGACACCAGGAATTGACTGTGATACTCATCATCTTGAAGACGTTTCACCTTCGTATGGCTCATTAGGATCGTCATCGAAGAATTCGACTGGTAAAGACTGTGCCTGATGACTCAAAGTTCAGTGAAGATCACAGATTCTGGAGAAAGGTTGCCTTTCTCTCCAGACAAATAATAAACTTAATGTTATTCTAGAGTTCACGCAACTCGTAGCAACAGTAACGAATATATGTTTATTAAGCATATAAACAAAGTTGTAACTTTGAAGAAATAACTTGATAAACTTATATAAGTATTCACAGATTAACTTCTGCAATTGATTACATTAATACTGTCAATCTAACAGCTATAACAAATTCAGACTAAGATAGCTTATATTGCAATAACGACTGGTCATAGGAATACCATTTGGTAGAGTTTTTCACTATGTGCTGTGCAATTGCAAGTGTATTATATAGAACTAAACAATCACAAGTACATGCTCGTAATTAATTATTATGATACCTATTCCTTGTATTTGATTGGCTACCCCTCAATACTGACCAATCAGATCTTATTCTAAGATTTTCTAGTAGCGCAATGTTTACAAGATCAATCTCGTACTATCTGGATTGATTTGAAGGCTTTCCGATCATAGAATTATAACAAGTGTGCTTTGACTTGCTCATCAACTGGAAATACCAGACATAATTTTGAATTCCGATCTCACTTGACAACCTAATGACTAAACTTCTCCTATTCACTTATAATGGGAAGACCCCAAGGTTCACTCTGCCCTCGTACATCAAACTTCATTCTTCTCTTGTGAAAGTCAAAGAGAACTGAATTATTAACCATAAACATGAGGTCAGGGTAAACCTTAGCGTCATGTCTCAAAATAACGTCTTAAGGAACATCTTATTGACGCATTGAATGCCAGCAAATCACGATGTGTCTGAATCAAATCCGTCAATACTGTGCACACTCTTATACTCAACCCTGTATAAACAGAGGGGCCTTATTGGACAGGCAGAAATCAGTCATTAAAATAATGCAACTTGCTAACTGGGGCCAAAGTGCGATGCATAAGCCTAAAGCCAAAATAGATGATTTATGATCAAGTATGATTCTAGCATCGCGTTTGTGATGCTAACATACTAATGCGTCACGTGTAATAGCTGCCATGTAGAAACAGCATCAGGAGACAAGTACCTGACATGGCAATAACAAATTACAGTCACGGTAAGTCAAACTAGATAATATGATTATAATTTACAATGTAGATCACATCGATAAGGATCGCTGACCTATTACTGCACACATATAACGACAGCTCTTCGCAGCAACAGCAACAACTGCGTGCTATCATCGATTCAATTATAAATCGTGATTTTTCAATATTTATACATGAACTAAATACATATTGCGATACTAGGCATACAACATTAAATATATTTCATCACATGCCTAAATATCATTGAATATTACGCTTAGTCATCGGGAACAGCTCTATACCGAGTTAACCTAATAATTGTGTGATGACGCTACTAGGACGATGCAATAAATACTCATATCTGAGATTAGGATAACAAAGGTCAGGGTCGCCATCTCTGAGGTCATTTGCAAATAATAGTTTGGCCACGACGGTCCCTGGAGGTAGCTAATCTTTAGGTCACATCAAGTCCCCATATTTACAATCTGATGCACTTGAGTCGCCTGTACAAAGCTTTGCTAAGAAACGCTGATCGCTCACTGCCTAACACACGTGTCAAAGTCAAATGTTGTAGCTTTATGGAGAGATTTAGCATTGGTTCCAGGCGAGTAAAACAACAATTTCCAGCAACAGAACCGGTCAGAGAATCCATTTGGCATATAAACCTTTCACTGGCACACATTTTTCGAATAACTGCGGATTTTGTAAATTTGTGTTGAAATTAAAGGTGTATGTTTTATGGAATTCTACTTTTCTCTTAGTGAATGTTTGTTTCATCCACCACCGTCGTCTATATGACTCAGCTTCACGTTTGCTAACAAGCAGCCCATGTCCTCGAAGGCCAATAATTTTCAACAATAGTTGTATAACCAACTCCATGGAATCTACCAATAAATTCTGTTGGGTACAAAAGTCAACCCCCCCCCCCCCCTGACAGAAAAGACACTTGTTTCACTTTAGTAATGTATTGTCCTGGTTTATAGGCCTCATGATGTCACTAACCCCAACAACTATGAAAGCATTCTTCATTGTGATAAGCAGTAGCGGTGGATTAGATTAACACTCGCAATAGTCGCAAACAACCAAGATAACGAGGTTTAAATTGGAACCTACATTAAAAAATAACCATACGATCCATGTTGTGCTTGGCTGTTTCTACTTATTAGATTGGTATTAAACACGATTATGATACGTCTCCTTGAACACATATTCGATGTTACTGCAGATGCCGCGAGGTCCCATCGATAGCTTATTTAATGGTCCAGAGAGTGTGAACCATTCTGCATAATCTTGATAGAAGGCATACTCGGTTAACCCCTATGGCGGTAAATAATGTAGTCTTCTTCCAGGAAATTACCATTTTGATTTTCAAAATGTCCAGAAAATATTCATAGCAACTCTCATGTTTAATTGCTCTTGATGTTATTTTCTAATCCTCTTAGGAGTATTTCAGTAATTCGGTGACATTAAATAGACAATTAGGCTCTACCATTTTTTCAGGCATAAATTTGGCACATTGTCTTCGAGTAAAGAAGCGGAATTAAAATGGCCACCAAGGTCAACAGAGGTCAAATGCCGAATGCCTCTAATCTTGAAAATGTTTCTCATCATGTATAGTACTAGGGCCTAAAAGTGTGCCAAGCGTCATTCTTTTTATCATAAAGTGCACGATTCGGTAGCATGCATGGGCAGAATCTTCAATATGTTGTACTAGCATAACGCGTATTGATTAGTTTAATGACAAATAAATAATTAATAAACACCTCATTTAATTAGCACAGTCAGCCATGTCTATTAAGGCCACCTACGTTTGCGTGCCATTAGATAGCGTGTCTTCAAGACGCGCTATCCCGTGGGCACCGAAAACTGTTTCTCTGATCGACTCCGGATTCACGACAAGGGACCAGCGGTGATTAGCTACCATTGATTTTAGTACCACGTGCAGGTTTACCTGTGCGCGTACCTGGATGATTGCCGGTGAATCTTTTATACAATGACCATCGGTAAAGTTTAGTTTCTATTCACACGGCATGTTCGGCATAATAATTACTGGTTGACACACAAATTGGGACATAAGGTACTGTATATCGGTGATATTGGCCCACAGCATTGCCGACTCTATGTAAGACCAAACCGTGCTTTTTTATGAAAATTCCCACCCAAAACACACGATCGGAGATGGGGGGGGGGGGGGGGGGCGGGGGGGGGGGGAAATAAAAAAAATGCACAATTTCAAGCTCAGAAGTTTTACGCTATTGCCGTACAGTATTGATCCGTTCATCGTGTTAATTGACAAGATTGGTTAAGAAAGTCCAAAACGTTTTCTCAACGAGTGTCCATTGGCAGACCAAGAGAAGACTTTTTTTGACAATTTTACCACTGGAATGGCTGGCTCGTTAACGAGCCAGCCATTCCAGTGGTAAATTTTCAAAAATAGCAAATGACCAGCAAATGGACTTCTCTCATGACCTTTGTAAAGCCGTTTTAGCGGTTTGATGTTGCGAGGACTAGACACCCGATCGCTCTGATTAACTTGACAATCATAATACGGATTACAGCTAACAAAGTTACAGAGAACACAAAAAGAGTTAAAGTTCTGAGGAATTTCCAGTGATAAGGATTTGGCTGCGAAAAAATCGCCAGATGAGAATAATAATAAAAATTAATGCCTTAAAATTCTAGCAGTATTCTTTTTCTAGATACGGAAAAATTAAGTATTGGGTTGGGGCAGGGGGATTGTAAAACTACAAAATAAATTAGTATGACCTAAATGATGTACACATATAGGCTATTTGCTTATACAATCGACAAAGATCACTTTACTCTCTGCAGACCTATGTAGGAACAACACGATGAATTCAAAAGGCAAGGCAAAATTTAACACAAAAATTACGAGAATAGCGCTAATATAGCGTGATTTGCCATATTAAGTTTTCTGACCATGCTGTAGTTTGGTAGAATTTCCGTTGTCATAGCATGCATGCATCTAAGTTGTACAGAGGAGACGTCCATGTAACGCAGGTTACTGGGCCGGTACGTGACCAATACTGATCCAATAAGCCAATAAGTTAGGGTACAATAAGTAAAGAGCATTGCCACTGTATCACTGTGGTCATTGTCAATTTGTCGAGACATGCTATTGCATGCCCTGTCAAAGAATTAATTTAGTTCGATAACAGTTATTGATTGAGCAGTCAAGTACGTATTAAATTTTTGGTCACCGTATTTAGTAAATTTTCTTTCCAGTTTAATATAAAACATTATTTAGTGAGATATAGTATTAACAGATGATGAGCAGGGCCGAATGTATGCCCTGCGCAATGTTTCTGAAATTCTTACCCCGGGCCCTCGGAACTGCCGCTAGGATCACGAGAAAGCTAGGGTACAGTTTCTACCGTAATGATGCTGGGGCCCGTGAGGTCATAGTGCTGCTGGAGTTGTCCACATCAGTCTTATACAGTACAGCTAAGAAATAAGTTGACTGTTTCAAACACAATATGAAAAGGATACTGCTGAATATTTTGAACATAATTTGATTGGAAGACATTGCTGCCTAAGGCAGCAATGTCTTCCAAACCAATTATGTTCAAAATATTCAACAGAAAATTCTTTTATATCGTGTTCAAAATCGCTTTCTTTTGGAAACAATCTAACTGATTTATGAGTTGTACTATAGGTGTGGCATCTATGCATGTAACTTGAAGTTATGTAGGGTCGCTACAATTAAAACAAAAATGAATTTTTTAGTCACTTTTTAGGGCCCTGGCAATTTGAGGGCCCTGAGCAGATGCACCTGTTGCACAGCCTTAAGTTCAGCCCTGCTGATGAGTATGGCGGACATATGATGATGTTTATATTTCCTTCATTATTATCAGAGGAATAACCCAGAAGCTATAACCACCGAGAGAAAGAAAGAAAGCAGTGTTCATATGAAACTAACTAACAGCTTGTTCCTTGCTCAGAGGTAAGATTCTGCAAAGAGGCGATCGTAATAACAACTAACAAACGAGAGAACATTTACGGAAATAACTGTAATCTGCGATGTCTCGCCATCAAGGAATATTATAGGGCGTCTTCCTATATAACCAATGAATATATCTGGGCAAGTGGGGGTTGATTTTGCCAAAAACTACATTGGCTATTGTTGACCAATAAAAGGTCACATTGAGCTTAAAGGATGCCATCTCTAAAGGTGTCTTCCAACACACTCTTTAACGGTATATAACGAAATGGATGAAATTTATGCCAAGCACGAAGATTGGCAAATTTAACCTAGAATTGACCTTGATCCCAACGGAGATAGCACAATTTTCTTTTGACATTATTTCAATTTCTCAGTGTTCTAGAATCTGACCAAGTTCGAATAGAATCGGCATAAAACCTTAAGAGAATGACCAGTTCAAACATTGCTCCCATAGTTAGTTTTACTACGGTAGAAAAAAGCAACTCTCTCTCGAACTGTTAGATAGATACTTATATCATATATGACCTAGAAGTTCACCAAGTTTCAAGTCGATCAGAGCAATTTTCTGATGATTGGTGAGATTTCCTTATTTGTTTCTTTTTCATGTTCAATGTATGTTACATTATTTTCTGGCGTTCACCTCCCCAGCTAGGTGCCTATTACCTGTCTAAAGGTACTGCGAAGCTGAGAGCAGAGGCCCTAAGAACCTGATGCCTTCATCGCCAGAGATGAATATGTCAACGATAGCACCTCTACTAAACATAACATCAAACACAACACCTATGAATGATTCAAGTACAGGTAAGTAAGATATACTAATACAATAATGTGCATAACACACGTGTTGCTGAAACTGTTCAGTATTCATCAGGCAATGGTTAGCGCCCTTTTCTGGGCCGTGCCTAACCATTTAATGGCTAGATTTGGTCAAGAGAATCCAAATATTTGCTTATTGAATGCCCATTTGCGGGCCAAGAGAAGACTATTAAAAAAAAAATTACCATTGAAATGACTGGCTCGGTGAGCCAGTCATTCCAGCGGTAAAATTTTCAAAAATAGTCTTCACTTGGTCCGCAAATGGGTATTCCCCAAGGCTACTGCAGAGGCCTGGTTTGGCCGGTTTCATCACGAAAGGCTTATGATGGCGCCCTTTACTACCCGGCTAACCAAAATTTACTGAAATTTACTGGTGTATGCCCTACCGTTGTTTGGTGAACATGTCGTGGGACAGATTCGATTAGATGTTTTAAAACAGGTTTCATAGACAGAAACTCTGAAAGCTGTTGGTGTGTTATACATAGGTACACCGTTTCTGAAAGTGTTTTTCATGCATGCCCACCTATAGGGGCTACAGAAATTGTCAGCATGCATGCGCTGGAAATCTTTTTTAATTGGTATAATGATGTGGTATGATAATTCTCACCACTGTCGTTGACTGTCCTAGTAACCGAACGTTTTGGAAACGATTATAGTTTATAGGCCTATAGGTCCTATGCGTTCAGATTTCAGCTTGATGCCTCAGATGGGGATGGGGTGGGGTTGGAGTGGGGTGGGATGGGGGCGGAAGTGGCTCTGAATTGTTCACTGTGAATCTTGGCCCTGAATTTGTAATCAGAAATTTGGAGGTATGCTAAAACACGGTTGCCACACTACTAATTGTCTGGATTAGTTGGTTTGCATAAGGAACGGGGTTGGGGGGTGGGGAGGGGTGAGGGTGTGTGGGGGTGGGGGTGGGGGTGGGGGGGGGGGTGTGTTAATCGCCAGTAAAGCAAAACTCAATCAGTTTGAAATAACCACAGTATTGTCCCTCACTCTAATATATTCCCTGCAACAGCTGGTCTGTGTTAACGAGGTAACACTTACATGCTGGAAACAACAAGATCTGTATGATGTACAGAATATTATATTGAACATTTTGAAACCAATTGGACTGGGAGCTGTTATTGCCTGTGTTCCAGTCGAATTAGCTTCAAAATAGTCAACACATTCTGATATGTTTAATGGAATTGACACACTTGCATATCAAGGGATAAATAGCTTACCTGTATTGTTTTTTAAATTTAAGATTCTGGGATGTTATAGTTCATTAGGTTTACGTTGTCTTTTAACGAACTCTTTAATGATTAAATATTGTCAAAAATTCAAAATATTTCCTTATTGAATGTCTATTTGCAGGCCAAGTGAAGACTATTTATGTAAAATTGACCACTGCTCTGTTACCGGGCCAGTCATTTTAGTGGTAAATTGAAAAAAAATTCTCTTCACTTGGCCTGCGAATGGACATTCTTCAAGACCACTGGAGATGCCGGTTTTGGCCGGCGTCGTCATGAATGGATTATATGTACATATTCACGCCACAATGCTTGGGAAAAAAATTGTTACAATTATATAATTTTATAGGCTTAAATTGTGTGCCTAGATGTAAGACGAACTTAATATTAACATTTATTACCCCTCAGTAATGTCACATGACCATATGCTGTTATCTGATTGGCTAAAATCAGTAATGCGTGATCTGGTATTTCCCTCACGCGAGCGCAATACTAGAGTTACATAGGTTTCAAAATTGTACTAACTGACATGTTTCTGTTGTTATTTTGGAACCCACGTTATTTCTGTGCTGTTCTCTACATGTTTTAATATGTCCTATGCCTTTTAGAGAAGATTGTTCTCATTTCAAACCCATAATACACCTTGTATGGGAATATATTTCCAACATTTCGTCATAGCCTGAAACAACACTAGTTCTTTTTGACCAATTAATGTCTAAATTTGATCAAATATATATTATTATTTGCAGCATTGCTTATTGAATGTCCATTTAGAGGACACAGAGATGACTATTTTTAAAAATTTACCAATGGAATGACTGGCTCGATGATCGAGCCAGTCATTCAAGTGGTAAATTTTAAAAATGGCATTCTCTTGGCCCACACTTGGACACTCCTCGAAGCCACTGAAAGAGGCCGGTTTGGGCATGAAAAGGTTAAGCAACAGATGAGTAATTTGACAAGACCATGACAACATAATATTGTTTACTTCATAAAATTTATTTTTTTATTCTGTTAAATTGAAATGTGTATTGTGACAATTATGAGTCTTTGATGTTTTGCAGCTGTTCCAATCGCAGCCATCATTGGCGGATGTGTGGGTGCTTTAGTGTTGATGATTATTATTATCGGTGGCATATTCTTCATAAGGTATACTGATAGATATTAATTAACAATGCCGTGTTTCAAATTGTTGGTTGTCTACCCGGTTTTTCAGGACACGTTACCGCTAAGGGTAACCGGGTGTGTGTGGGGTGGGCTGTGTGAATGGATGCGTGATGGGGTGGGTGGGTTTTGGTATTTAGATGCACAGCAAACGAACTCTCCTCGCAGTTTTTCGTTTCAAATTACGAGGAGATTGACTATGTCGTATAGTGTATATCAAGATTGCAAATGGAAAAGATGCACATTTTTATTGCATACACCTGCGCATGTACAATATCACATAATGGGGTGGGGCGGGTGATGGTGGGTTACGGTGCGTGCGTGCGTGCCTGTGTGCGTGCGTGCGTGCGTGCGTGCGTGCGTCACGCTCTCTCTCTCTCTCTGTGCGTGTGTGTGCGTGCGTGCGTGTGCGTGCGTGCGCGCGCGTGCGTGCGTGCGTGCGTGCGTGCGTGCGTGCGTGCGTGTGTGCGCTGTGCGTGGCTATAAAATAATGTGGCGTGCCTCCTCATCCTTTCTTTCGCTACTCTCTTTCGCTTTTAAGGATGATGATACGCGTTACAGGGACATGGGTGGGCGGTAATGTGGGGGAGGTGTTACGGTGAAAATATGATATGTCTTGTCTCCTCATTCTGGGGTGTGGTGGGGAAGACAAGGATGTGTCTGTTGATGCACTGGTTCCCGATATCACTTTCTCAGGAATATTTATACTTGTCTTGTATAGAGATTATTCTGTTGTTTGTTGTTATTGTAACTATTATTATCGTTCTTATTTTACTATAATATATCTGCTGTACAAATGTATCTAGTCATGGTGTCTTAACATCTAAATAAGGGAAGCGGTGGGTAAGGGGCTGACTAGAGTATGTTTGAAGATTAACTAGTCAATCAGCCATATACATTAAATGCCATATACATGGATTAGTCAGCTGTTGTTAAAGGGATGCTAATCGCATCTCAAATATTGTATTGCACTGATAGACTGTGATGCATAGTGTCCATATCATTCCTATTCCGTCACATTCCCTTGTTGTCTGTATCACAAGCGTCTGTTTTATAACATCGCGTTGATGTTAAACAGTCATCGCCACCATTGTGTCCCCTCTAGCGATAGTGCGTAATGTGATGTAAGTGCAAATGCATTACATTCTTTATATGTAACACTCGTCTTGTTGAGTGCTTTGGAACTGATTTGACTTGAGTTGGTTGCTGCCTTTGGCGGTGATAGCTTCCGGCAAAATTTGTTTCGGAATATTCAACAGCCTACGGATATATACCCAAACTATATATCATACCTCATCTCAAACACGCTGCTTTTTCTGATTGTTTGAAAAGTTAACCATGACAGTCATTATCGCCTATAGAAATGTATCAACATGTAGTTACTAAAGCCTGAATCTCATTCGCCGTCTATAGACAAAAGGCTAAAAACCCAGGGATGGACTAAGGGTGGCAGATACTATTACATGAATGGTTAATATAAGATAAGGAGAGTAATACATATATAACCCGTTTTGTCTTAAATATATCTGTTGCACAAACGCATCCAGTCAGGATATAATGTTTTAACTCATTGAACCCTGAGATCCTAGATTCCCGATTTCAAATCCGTCAAACAAGTAAGCTGTTGGATATTTTGAAGCTGGTCTGACAGGATCATGTTGCTGATGGTGGTGGTGGTTGTGCTGCTGCTGCTGCTGCTTAGACTGCTCCTGCTGCTACTTAGACTGCTCCTGCTGCTATGGGCAGCAGAAACTCCTATCCGGACTGGTTTCAAGATATCCAACAGAGTATCGAGTAAACAGTAAAGTAAAAAAATCAGATTTGTTCTTTCTGGATCAAGGGTTTAAAAACAAACAACAGGAAAATATCATGCTACATCCTTTCATTGTACATCATCTTCTGTACTGCATTACAGCCATTTCTGTGCATATATTTTATTTTTCTTTCAAAATTTACATTAGACTACTACTATCTTTCCTGCTGATTTCTTATTTATTTGCGCATTTTCTCGCTTTTTGTCTTTTTCTTTTCTCTAACTGGTCTCTATGACGACAGCATATACAAAATACATATGCAAAAATCTGTATATATGTTAATGAGGGCCTCTGCTAGATCAGGCCGTGTACTTGAAGTGCTACCCTCAATAAATAACGATTATTATTATTATTATTATTATTATTATTATTATTATTATTATTATTAGCAACCCTACTATCACATTCTGAGAGCGAGCGAGAGTACTGTCACCAAACACAAAGGAAAACTAATGCGCACGATGCGTAAAGCTATGGCGATCCTGTGTAATGATAGGTTAGCAATACCCAGTACTTAATGGGTAATGATTTACAGCAATACAGGGCCACCATAGGTTTTTATTTCATATAAAATCATACTCGTACTATATGTACAAAAGTCACAAGCGTGCCCCTTTCGAAATGTTTCAGTCATTATTACAATTTCTATACATAATTATCTTTCTAATTTTAATTGTTAAGCTTAATCTGTTATTATGCGGTGATGTGGAAAGCCATCCCGGTTCATATAATGAAGCAACCAAAGTGTCTGCTATAAGCTTATTTCATTTGAATATAAATGGTCTGAGATATAAACTACATGACATTGAAGAGTTTGTTTGTGACTATGACATAGTTCGCTTCTCGGAAACTAAGCTGGATAATGCAGTGTCGGACGACGATCTTAAACTAGATAACTACTATGGGCCCATTAGAAAGGACGTCTAGGGTGGGGGCTTATCCATATATGTTTCAAACGTTTCTGATTATAAGCAACGCCTTGATCTGGAAATAGAAGACATTGAGTATATATTTATAGAAATAAATTAGGGACACATAATGTTTATTATAGGTCTGTTTTATCGTCCGTCAGATGCGCCACAACTATTTTGGTCAAACTTATCCAATGCGATTGGTAAGGCTGTCGATACCCCTCTGCCTCTAATAATAATGGGAGATTTAAATGAGGATTTACTAGAACCAACTCTTCACAATCTCAAAGATATTATCACTTTATACAATTTGAACACGTTAATTAGAGAACCAAGACGCATAACACATACTACTGCAAGACTTCTTGACCTTATATTAACTCATGACAATATTGAATCAGTTGCGTCAGGTGTTATGCACGAATATATGGAATATAGAGACCACTCAGCAACATACGTTATTATAAAGATACCAATACACATTAAAAGAACTTATAAGTGAAAGGTTTGGATATATAACAAAGCCAATTTTGAAAGATTGAACAAAGAAATTCAAGATACACCCTGGTTAGCTTTATTTGGGTCTTGTGATGATGTTAATGAAATGTGTGATCTATTTAACATTCTGTTTCTAGATATGGTAACTGAACATATCCCAAACAGAGTAGCGAAAATTATGTCAGGTGACAAACATTGGTTTAACCGTGCCTTAAGATGAGAAATCCGACAAAGAGCCCGTCTTAGAAAAAAAGCCAGACACAGTCAGCATCAAAATGACTGTTGTAAATTTAAAAGACAACGTAATAAAGTTAACAATATGAAGAAGAAGGCAATGCAGGACTTCATAGGATCAGCTGATTCAATGCTTGATGAACTATCTATTCACAACCCACGTCCTTACTGGAAATTAGTTAAACAACTTATAAACGGATCTACTACAACACATATTCCTCCTCTGATATACAATGATAATGGTCGTGCAAAATATGCTACCACTGACTTGGAAAAGGCAACATGTCTAAACAATTATTTCTCATCCATTTCAAATGTCGATGATACAGGTGCGCACTTACCAATGCTCGAAAGAAAAACTAATAATATATTTTCCGACATTTCGATTCAGGAGTCCGAAATAATTGACGTCATTAAGACACTGAAGTTAAACAAAGCTTCTGGCAGTGATGAGATAAGTCATAAAATGCTCAAAGAAGCTATGCCCTCCATAGCCTTTCCATTATACCTGCTATTCAACAAATCTATCGAAAGTGGATTATTTCCCGAAGCGTGGAAAACAACCACCGTATTCTCATTATTTAAGAAAGGCGACCGGGAATTACCGGAAAATTATCGACCAATTTCGCTGCTAAGTGCTGTCGGGAAAACTATAGAAAGGATACTTTTCAAAAATGTTTATAATCACCTTATTGGGTATAATCTTCTATATAAATACCAATCTGGCTTCCGCCCAGGCTGTTCAACTGTATTTCAACTTATTGAGTTGTGCCACATCTTATCAAATAGATAAACGCAAATCTTCATGCGTTGTACTTTGCGATATTTCGAAGACATTTGACAGAGTCTGGCATAACGGTCTGTTGCTTAAGTTAAAGGAGCATGGGCTGGGAGGAAGTCTTCTTACATGGTTTAAGAGCTCCCTGTCTTCACGAAAGCAGTGCGTCTCAGTTAAATAAGACAAATCTTCAATGAGACAAATAGTGGCAGGTGTCCCCCCAAGGCTCGGTACTCGGTCCACTCTTATTTTTAATTTATGTAAATGATATCTCACAGAATATCGAGAGCATCTTAAGATCATACGCCAACGACACTGCATGATGCTGCTCCAGTGCATCATCCATATAGAGAGACAACTGAACAGCGACTTAAACTTAATTTCAGCATGGTCCAAACAATGGCTAGTCCTATTCAATGCTACAAAAACCGTGAATCTAACTATAACAAATTCACATGCCTTCATATCTCCAGATATCTTCTTAAATAATACACTATTATCATCAGTACAATCCAGTAAGTTTATTAGCGTAACCATTTCAAACGAGTTAAAATGGACTGCTCACATAGAGGAAATATCAAAGAAAGCTACAAAGATCTTAGCTACCATGAGGTAAATGAAGTATACTTTAAGCATGAAAACTTTATCCAAAATCTACACTGCATATTTACGCCCTGTACTCGAATATAGCAGCGAGGTTTGGGATGGTTGCTTTCGGCGAGATTCTGAAAGACTTGAAGTGCTTCAAAATGAAGTCATGAGAATAATAACTGGCTTGCCAAAGTATACACCTTTAGAAATCATTTATAACGAGACTGGCATAATTCCCTTACACGAGCGTCGTGAGCAAAAGAAATTTATACTATTATATAATTATTATTATATAAAATCGTACAAGGAGATCGCCCTGATTATATAACAGATATCATTCCTAGAAGAGAATAATTCTGCAGTGAGCAGGGAAAAATAGGTTGTCTGAACTTGTGCCCAATCCCTTTGTACAGATGTTACAACAAAATATGTTTAAAAAAACAAAAACGATTTGACTGAAAGTTGTTGGTGGCTAAGCCACCACCAACTTTCAGTCAAATTGTTTTCAAAATAGTCAACATGTCCAGAGTTATTGCCTATTGAGATCATTGCCCGATGACTGGCTCCTTTCTGCTGCTTATAGTCATTATAAAACTGCAATAGACCTACATGAATGATATCCGGATCTACGCGTTAGCATTGATGACTTGGTGGTGCATGTATTTGTCACATATGGGGGACCTCCGCGCATAATTATCAAAATGACACCGAAGATTAATATATCTCTGCCATGACATAGGCATATATGTAAATTCGTATTGATAGATACCTTGTCAGTTAAATATAAATACCACAGAAAATGCAAGGCGATAATCAAGAAAATAAATCGACCAAGTACCATAAGCGTTCATCTGAACTATGCTTAATGACAATGGATGAATCCGAATTGCCACGCAGAAATATGACGTCATAATCAATTACGTCACTAGGTAACTTATGTCATAATCAAAATAATTCATGAATGACGTATTTCGCTGGGTGATGAACCTTTAAAAGTCCGTCAAGTGTACGAATTGCTGGTTATGATATAACCGACAGACTAATATACAGAAAATGCGAATATAACCGATTGTCAGTCATAATTCGAGCACGCGAATTTGCTGAAACGAGGAGCGCTACTTCTTGAATGTTGATTATAACGTCTACTTCTCTACTATACTCCATTCTGTTTATATTACAGATGGCGCAGGATCTCGCACAAAGAACCAGTAAAGGCAAACCCATGTGGACGGGCGCGGTTATAGCAAACAGTGCCGACGTATTCGTACAAGCTATACCATAGAGGTAGTATAGTTATAAAGTGACCACGCGCATACCCTCACTATGAGACTAGTTGTCGCGACCGCCGATGACGTCAGTTCAGAAAATCGCCGGTGAGCCTGACCGGTTATTTTAAGATTTCGACGCGTCAAAGCAAGTTGTCACTAACAGCTGTTCAACGCCAGTGTTCATTTCATCTTGGCAATACATCAACTGCTATCAGTCAATGGTGACATTTCTCAGTGCTCTTCTCTTTTTTTCTGTCTACTGCCCGGTCCAACCGCCACGGTCTATAATACCGTGCCAGCATACATAATACCGTGGCTATAATTTGTGTCAGTAATCAGAAGAGAGATCGAACATAGATGTTTCTAGCGTTGCCGTGCGCTCTCTCCAGGAGCATAATGGCCAGAATTATCGTAAATAAAATCTGGTTGGATGTTACCGTAGGGTCTGACATTTTATTCGACTAGGAAATGGAATTTGCAGCAAAAATAAGATCGAGTTAGTAATAAGATATTCTCATATAAAATACTGAACTCTGAAAAGCCGCTTTGGAGGGGGTCATAAGCGATCTATGCTTTTTAGATCTATGAGCTATACTCGGCGTGTGCGATTATTGCGTTGAGTGATCGCGATCGATTAGTAAAAAATTCTCGAGCCAGGCATTCCAGTAATACATTTTCAAAAATAATCTTCCCTTGCCCTGCAAATGGACATACATTCACTAAGCAAAATGCCATTTTTCATGACCGATCGCATTAAAAAGTAATTGAAAGTTAGGTTTTGAAATATTTTATGAAATAGAAAATATTCACGATTATTCGATTATTTAGTGCCGCTAACGAGCCAAATTTGTAGAAATGATATGGACATTAAGACTATGATGGACAGAAGCCTCACAAGGTGGGCATAAAAGACATTGAAGGATTCACAGTTTATCCATCAATTATATTACATCATAATCAACTATGTAACGTGTAGGCTGATGTCATAATTTCCCGTCAGGTTGTACGAACTGTATGGCTTTACTATTTAATAAACATTCTGTTGAATATTTTGAAACTAATATAATTGGGCGCTGTAGTGACCATAGGCAGCAACATCAACCAATCAAATTATTTTCAAAACACTCAACAGCTTACCTGTGTAGTTTTCTGGAAATTGATAGTCAGGGAGTGTAGGGATCAGTTTCAGTTTCAGTTTATTTCATACCCAGGTCACAAAGTGACATATGGGGAACAATCATTGTACAAATTTACACGAACGTGAACTTCTCAAACACGATTTTGGTCATTATGCGTTAAAGTATAACTAACGTCATCTTTTGAAAACTACCCAGGTGATCTAATGTGCCACTCATAAGCCATACAGGTAATTTTAATCTTTTAATCATGCCGCTAAAGAAAGATATTCAGGCTTTGGTAGCTAAATGTTGTTACATTTCTACAACCTATGACGGATGTCATGACTTACGCCATAACGGCGGCTAGACATGATAATTAGCATCATCTAGGTCATAGTTAATCAATTGCATTATTGCCATTTATATTAGCAGTATCATTCATCCGCATTGACATTGGCACTAATTAATCCTTTTATGACGAGGCCGGTCGTAACCGACCTCTGCAGTGGTATCGAGGAATGTCTATTTGTTGGTCAGGAGAAAACGATCGCCAAAAATCCATCACCTAAATGACTGGCTCCAGGTCCGAACCAGACATTCCAGTGGTAGATTTCTCAACAATCGTCTCCGCCGGTCCGTAAACGGACACTCGATGTGCACAGATGTTGCTTCTTGACCACACATTCAGACATTAAAAAGGCTAATGATTATATTTAACAAGCCACGTCGTCGTCGTCGTCGTCGTCGTCGTCGTCGTCGTCGTCTTGAATTGTGGTCTCTTACATCGATTGATCCTAACGCTGGCAAATTGTGAGTCAAGCTAGAGATGGGCGGGGCATAGCTAAAAGTGTATTCCTCTATTGGTTGCTTAACACAATTCATTTAACTGCAATATCTAGGTTTTCAGGACAAGTAGGACTTACAGCGCCGGATTAACCCTTGCTAGGGGTATGGGTAAAAAATATTCTCTGGCTCTTTGAAAGCATAAACAAAACCAGAGGTGAGACCGGTGGGCCGCCCTCTGAACATTCTGGAATCTATATGCTCTCAGATGGCATCTCGTGCATTGCCAGAGGTAATAAATGGACCATAAGTTGATTGTTAAATTCTTCAAATTTTAGGCATTTAATTTCACTTTTTGTTTACTCGATTTCTCGCGCCAGTCTCGCTAAAAGCAGAAGAATACAACAACCAATCGATGGTCCATATTTACTTCTGGAAATGCAGGGGATGCCATCTGAGAACACCTGGAAAATAATAAATGACATTATAATGTAATACAACAATGAAATAAAGCAATCATGGCTATTGTTATTTTACGATACAGAAGCTAACAAATTACTAAGTCTTTGTTTTGCAGTGTCTCTCGTTACAGAACAAGAACAGATCACTGGACACCATGTTCAGACAGATATCTTTGTTTGAAACGAGAAACTAAATAAAACACATTATGCTATTCACTCATAAGATATATCTGATAATAAAAATTCATGATGGTCAAGATCCGTGGTGGGTCCGGTACCAATGCGCTACGGCCCCTTATTGCGATCCGCTACTGCGCACTTGCCACCACACGACCCACACAGACAGGTTAGATGTAGAACTTTGCCTCCAAATTTCCAAAACAGAACAACTCTTAGCTCTGTCATGCAGTTTCAAAGTGCAAATACAGGAGTAGCGGACTATCTATGGAAAAGGTATTGTAATAAACCTGCTTGTCTTATGCGATCCGCAAGTACAGATTGTTACAATATAGACTGGTGGTTTCTTAATTCAAGTAAGTGACTGACTACACGTTGTGATTTTGGCACTACGCCGGTGCTTTTTAAAGACAGGTGGCCTTACAACAACCGGTCTTAGAGGAATACAATCCTTTGGCACAAACACTCAGAAGACACCTCGCGCAGGTTTAACTGTAGGCCATATATTCTTATTACTGTTATCTAGGTGGATTGACATCTAGCTTCCTAACGTGCAGCTAATAAATAATTTAAATGTTTCTAAAACAAAATCAGAAACATGTTAGTTAGTACAATTTTGAACACGATGAAAGAAATGTGCTGTTGGATATTTTTGGACTTAATTTGATTGGAAGTCATTGCTGCCTTGGCAGCAATGGCTTCCAATCAAATGAAGTCAGAAATATTCAACGCACAGTGCCTTTTATTTTGTTATTGAAACTAATTTCTGAGTTGTCCGATATGTTCAGTATACTAGTTACCACATCGAGGATATTGACTTCAACGACCAATAAATTAACCTCCAATGACGTTCTTTCATAAATAACTCGTGTAAATATGTATCGTTATAAAACGTTGAATATGTTATAGATATTAAATGAATGTTTGTGTTGTGGTTCGAGCCAAGGACGTGAACTTCTCAAACACGATTTTGGTCATTATGCGTTAAAGTATAACTAACGTCATCTTTTGAAAACTACCCAGGTGATCTAATGTGCCACTCATAAGCCATACAGGTAGTTCTAATCTTTTAATCATGCCGCTAAAGAAAGATATTCAGGCTTTAGTAGCTAAATGTTGTTACATTTCTACAACCTATGATGGATGTCATGACTTACTTTTCAATCAATCAAAAAAGTCTAGCTTGCCTGGCTCGGTATATATACGCTCAGTCAGCGCCAGCTATAGTTTGGCAATGTGGAATAAAAGCAATCATACAGGTAAGCTGTTGACTATTTTGAAACTAATTCGACTGGAAGTTGTTGCTGCCATAGGCAATCAAATTAATTTCAAAATGTTCAACGAGATGAGTATTATATAATAAAAAAATGAAATGCATTGACACTTACGCTATCGCTTGAGGAAACAATATGGCGACGATCACTGTTCAACATTTACGCGGTAGTACAAAGCAGATAATTGTGACACAGAAATGCGAACGTCACATGATATGAATGATCTGGAATCTATAAACCATAATCTATCGGTGCAGTATAACATTTGAGATGAGATTAGCATTCTTTTAATATATTAAAGGGCCGCGTATAGCATCCCACCCAGACCGCCCCTCCCACACATCCCAGCACTTGATTTACATGGTGTGTAAACATATTTCCGGATCTGTGGTAGTGTTTATCATTCTGATATTATTGTTATGTATAAGTCATTGTTTCTAAACCCAGGACGGAAGATAATGATTTAATATCTAAGGTACTATTTAGTATCTAACCACTATTTCTGCATGTCTGTCTGTGAAGAAATTGTGCTATTTTATTGATCGACAAGTAAGCGTATAGATGCGAGCCATCAAAGAAAATATCCCGATTAAACTGTGTCTTGCGGAATATCAGCCAAAGGCACACCACATATCATGTATATTAATCGCAGTTATAATACGATAGAGAAATAAATTTGGATACATGAACTCGTCTTGGTTTCAATTTCTATCAAATCGACATCAAGGACAATACTTATTTGCTGTCGAAAGAATGAACCTTTTCAGCTTACCCATCAATCATACCACGTCATAATTAAATACGTGGTGTGTAGGATCTCGTCATAATCAATGACATCATGAATGACGTAGAAAGGTTCGTCACGAACGCTTAATTGATGACAGACTAAACGTTGTACGAATTGTATGTCTTTACTATTTAATAAAGATGATGTTGAACATAGGCAGCAACAGCATACAGTCAAATAAATTTCAAAATATTCAACAGCTTACCTGCATATTTTTCTGGAAATTCATACTCAGGCATTTCAGGGATCGATCGATCAAACACGGCGAAGTCTGGGTGGAACTTAGCTAATGATGGGCGGGGCATAGCTAAACTGGAAAGGTCCATTGCCGCATGATGCTGGTACGGTATGTATTCACGGGCGGGTTGCTATGAAGGCTTGCATTAGTCCCGTCAAGAGATCATTGTAGGGCATCTCTACTTAGATCAAGACATTCTGCTAGGGAAGCTTACATTACTGAGATCAAATAGGGACTATTAGACAGGCCCGTAAGTTAGAATACAAGTCGACATTTTTATTCTCGACTTTGAAAAGGATTTCGATACTGTTCCAAGTGAACTTTTGAAATCCAAATTGCACAAACATGGTGTGTAAGAACATACTAAATTCGATTGACTCATTCTTAACGGATCACAAACAATTTGTAGTAGTCAATGGTGCTGAATTAAACGTTGCTGACGTTGTGTCTGATGTACTTAAAGGTACGGTTCTAGGCATGTTACTGTTTTCAGTCCACATAAATGATATAGTCCAGGAGATTTCCTCAGCGATCAGGCTATTTATTCGCTGATGATGGTGCATAATACTGGGAAATTGGTGACACTAATGATTGCGAAGTAATCCAACAACACATAAACATGTTGGGTAACTAGGCTAGCACTTGGGGAATGCGCTTCCAACCAGCAAAAGGCAACACGATGAGCCTAACCAGGTTGGGGGGGGGGGGGTGGGTTCTGGTCTCCACCATCATCAAATTTGACTACACACTAAAATGAACCAGTCTAAGTTTTGTTTCATCAGTAAAGTATACTTGGGCGACAGTGGAACAAACACATCATCGAAATCTGCTGCAAATCGTACGGAACCTTAGGGCTATTTTGGAGAAATTTATCATTCTGTTCCTATGAAGTCAGACATCAGACATACATGGGACTGATTAGACCAGTTTTGGAATAATCAAGTGTAGGTTGGGATCATCATTAAATAACTCTTCAGGACAAACTAGAAAATGTGCATAAACGCGCAGTTAGATTTATCACCTCAAACTATTGCTACGAACCAGGCAGTATGACAAATATAATAGAAATCCTAAAATTCTCACCGTAGTCAGACAGAAGGACGCCTGACTGATTCTGTTCTACAAAGGTATACAGCAACAAGCAACCAGTAACCAGTCTACAGACGCCAATTCGTCCCGAGCAAGTCATTCCAGTGGCAAATTTTCAAAAATAATGTTCTCTTAGCCTGCAAATGAACATTTCTCAAGATCACTGCAAAGGTCATTTTTAATCAACTTGACTATTAACGGGTTTAAGTGGACACACGAGGGGTTAAACTCATCTTTATTCCCAGTACGACGAGGGATTGGAACAAACTATCACAGGATCTTCTAAGCAGTTCAGAAAACTCAACACATCCTGATAATAAATTGACAGAATTAATCAGATGGGAAAACATATCTAACCCAGGTATACTTGACTACTGCGTTGCGAAATTAATGTCCTTCGCCGATGTTACGCTGTAACCATAAAGATCAAGATCAAGATGACTTATGGGGGTGGGGGGGGGGGGGACGTGCTCTTTTACCAGGTGTGAGGTTTTGAGATTGTGAAATCTGGAAACACCCAGGTAGCTTCTGCTGCATTTCTGAATGTAAATATCAATCATCACAAGTTATCTGTTAAATTGTTATATCTTTACTTTTTTCTTTTCCGCATCTTTTTTATTTTGTTAAATTTTTATTGCGACATCTGTGGAATTCAGGCTAGGGTGGGTGGGGTGCTGCTGAGACAGAACCCGAGAAGCTAGCAGTACCGTAATCAAGAGATTCTGCTCACTAGAGAGCTAATCAGGTATGGCTGAGTAACTCCAGATTAACTGTCTAGTGAGAACACGGCCTTACAGTACTTAAGCCGTGTTCTCGCTAGAGGGTTAATCGGGAATAACGCCATACTTCAGTATGGCATTATTCCTGATTAACTCACTAGTGAGAATACGGCCTTAAGTCGTGTTCTCACTGGAGAGTTAATCGGGAATAACGTCATACCTCAGCATTGCGCTATGCGGGTAAAATCTCTAGTGAGAGCACAGCTTGAGATTAAGATACCCTACCGGTGAAGCTCTCAGTGCTTATATCAAAGAATACCAGTAGCAAAACATGCGGTATTTAGATGAAGAGATCCGACCAGGGAAGGTTACAGAAATCTGCATAAATGGATGACAGAATGAATAGACGAAAATTATATGGAGAAAGTGAGTGAGAGATTTAACCACTATGCCTATGTAGACCTATATTTCTTCTTCTACCGTCTGCTTTAATATTTTAATAGAGGAAGCCAGTTTCAACTATGTCCCGCCCATCTTTAGACAAGCTCCACCCACACTGCGCCCGTGTAGACATCGATAGATCCCTGAACACTATTACTAGTAAGGAAAAATATACAGCTAAGCTGTTGAATATTTTGAAACTAATTTTCTGGGTGCTGTTGCTGCCTATGGCAGCAACAGCGCCTAGTCAAATTATAGTTTCAAAATATTCAACAGAATGTTTATTAAATAGTAAAGACCTACAATTCGTACAACAACTCTTAGGACGTCATCAATTATGCGTTCGTGACGAACTTATCTACGTCAATCATGACTTCATTGATCATGTCGTCATATGATTGACCGAGAAACTGGATTGCTCCGTTGTCAAGATTGTTCAAGAAAAATTTTGGCTTTAGTTAGTGAATGCCCATAAATTATTTATAAGCCTAGAAAGGACTATTTTCTAATATTTGAATGTGAAATGACTTACTCAGTTATCGAGCCAATGGTTCCAGTGGTAAATATTTTTAAATAGTCTTCTCTTGGCGTGTAAATTGATTTTCTTCAAGACCATTGCCGATGCCTGTTTTGGACAGCTGGGTTATTAAATGGTAGAAGACCTATAATCTACTGAGTATTGATCTGAAATCCAAGGTGGTCGCCTGAACAAGCTGGCGGGTCATTCTGGTTGCTGTAAAGTACAAATCAAAACCTGAATCAGATATCTGCGTCCCTCGGACCATAATATAATACCTGGGTATAATTTAGAGCATTTCAATGGGTGAATGAACAACGAGGACATTACTGACAAAACTGTCTATAACGGACACCTGCTATTGTAGGCCAAATGATGGCCGATCTTTAAGACGGCTGGTAGTCTTCTTCTTCTTTTCGTTCGCTGATCATACCGCCAGTCCTAGACGGCTGGTAGTAAGACCACTTGTCTTAATGGACCACCATCGTTTGGTTCTAAAAGCTGAATGCTACAGCAAACAACCTTCCTTTAGCGACCATATTTTGATAACCTGTAAGTTGTCCGTTATAGACAGGTCGACTCGTGACTATTTGAATTTTTCGAGTGCTTTGTCAACGAGTAACCGGTGAATGGACTTTTTCTCTCTATCATACAATAATTTATTTGGGAATATCCCAAATGCTCAGGCTCATTGACCCAATCCATTTATGTCTCTATTGACGCGGTAAAGCTGGACAACACGCGCCCCTACTGACTGGGTAAAAAATTATATACGTCAACGTCTATTGTAGGAGCTGTTCCTGTTCCGGTATTCTAAGCAGTTATATTTGTTGAATTATTAATTTAATATTTCTTGTAACGAGTTACGTTAAAAAAATAATACACGGTACCGGTACCGACTCGGTTTAAATTATACATTTATCCAACATGGTCTGAGCGGGAGCTAGAAATTAGGGATTCGATATACCCGGTAGGCTAAACAAACCTTTAACTTCTTCGTTTTTAAATTGACCTGTCCACGAAATGTTGGCAGACGGTAGGGCTATACACACGCCGACGATTTCACATTCAGCAGATATGGTATTGCTCATAATTGCTTATATAATTATATTAGACTTATTAATTGCTTATATAATACGTGAACAACACAATGCTTTTGAACGATTCATACCACGCAATGAGCTTACGTTCACGTGAAGAAATGCGCCGCCAAAACATTATTTGTATTAATATTAGGTATATTAGTGAACAAATAACGTGAACTTGAATTATATGGTCTAATAAACTAATTTTAATGACAGTTTTTTCCCTACCTCCCTGTAATGATTACAACGACAACAACACTGCAAGCCATCAATACCTCTAGGCCTATAAGTTAGTTGTTGTAGCCCTATAACAGATCGCTTAAAAATGCTATTTCGACCACACAATGGATGACGTCATTTTACCTTTTAACCCTTGACATTCCAATGTCTCAGTTTCAAGACACATACACAGGAAAGCTATTGAATATTTTGAAACTAATTTTACTGGGAGTTGTAACTGCCATAGGCAGCAACAGCACCTAGTCAAATTAGTTTCAAAATACCCAACATAATATTCCTAAAGAATACAGATTTTTAATCTGTAGGGTTTAAACGCATAAAAGGAATTCCTAATGTATACAATTCAGGTATTTCTTTTGAAGGACTCGGTCCCATTTTCAGATGTACTATTGTGAATATTACGGTATGAAACGGTGGGAAGTTAGTCATACAATCCAGATACGTCATTCTCATATAATCCTCGAAAGGATATCACGAAAAGATATAAAGTATTTTTAGTTGCGTAGGCAGACAGGCCTAATTTGCGGGAAAGATGATTCTTGTTTAAATACGTAAATAGCCTACATCGTAATAATGACGTTGAATAAAGTTTTGGGTTTTCTGAAGGCTTTTCGCTAGTTCCAGATGTCGTAGGTGTGATACGGCGATAGTCGATCTAAAATACAATAAAATATTCGCAAGACAGCTATATGACTCGGTTTGAGTGTTTCTTTATGTCCTCATATATGGACGTCACGACAAACATTATAACTCCTACGAAATACTGAATAAATCACGGCTTAAAATTACATTTGACTTGTGTAAATAGTTCAACCTTTCCGAACTTAGTGATAACGTTTGATTAAGATTTGACTTGCGCACAGTCCACTATTGAAGATTCACAGCGATGGGAGCTAGACACAACTTTCTTAACATCTGTCTACTGTTTCTTCACAAAGGTGAGTATCAATAATTACACTGTCAATATAGTTTGTGAGCTGTCATCATCATCATCACGCTAACCCTCACCCGCAACACCACCACCACCACCATCACCACCGCCACCACCACCGCCACCACCACCACCACCACCACCACCACCACCACCACCACCACCAGCAACAACAACAATAATAACACGCAATAGAACCAATTCCTATGTCTATATATGATGCATTTTATTGACCCTTTAACACTCACATCAGCCCAAAACGACTTCTGCAGTGGTCTTGGGAAATGGCCATTTGTAGACCAAAAGAAGACTATTTTTGAAAATTTACCACTGGAATGACTGGCTCGGTAACCGAGCCAGTCATTCCAGTGATAAATTTTCAAAAATAGGCTTCTCTTGGTCTGCAAATGGACATTTTCTATGAGAAAATTGAAATTTAATTCGAGAGTTAAAGGGTTAATTCGTCGATTGTGGATACCTATCCATACTAGTAAGTGTAGCAAGTACACATAACTATAGTGGCCAAATACAGGCCTGACAAAAGATCTTATCATTGCACAACTTTAACAGCAAGAACATAGTAAGGGAACGTTCACTTGTATGGACTTAATGTACGGACTGTTAATCTTACTGGGAGATGTTACTGTCCAACGAGATATGGTATGACAGCAATAGGTTTCTGTCGAATTAGTTTCAAAATAGTGACCATCTTTTCTGTATCGGTATATTTGTTTTGAACTTGAGACACCAGAATCACTTCCTTTAGTAACCATTGTACGTTGCTCCAAATGATTCCAATTTTAAAGCATGTTTTATTGTATATATTCTACTATAATTTCAGCCGTAACAGCACCAGGAATTTGCGTCACATTAAATGATGCGTCAACCGAGTTTCAGATATCATGTTACCCAGGCCCGAGAGAGTACTCGATTGTGGTACACAACGTAATCCATGGTTACATGTATCCGTCACAGGGGTCCACGTGTGCATCCCAAGATGAGTTCCAGTGCCAACAGATGGATTACCAAGACGACTTGTATTGGAAATGCAATGGCAAACGCCAGTGTACTGGAGTGCTAAGCCCACAGACTCTAACAAACTGCCAGATTGCAAAGTCTACCATTACCCTCGATAGCACACACGTCTTTCTGGACTTTGAATGCGTTCCAAGTGAGTTCTGATAACATGCACGCGTCCATCGACGCATTTATTAACGCTCGTGTGTGGAACCAGGCATATACACATGCGCGAACCACACATACATGCGTGCGTGAGCACGCACGCACGCACGCACGCACGCACGCACGCACGCACGCACGCACGCACGCACGCACGCACGCACGCACGCACGCACGCACGCACGCACGCACGCACGCACGCACGCACGCACGCACGCACGCACGCACGCACGCACGCACGCACGCACGCACGCACGCACGCACGCACGCACGCACGCACGCACGCACGCACGCACGCACGCACGCACGCACGCACGCACGCACGCACGCACGCACGCACGCACGCGCGGATCACTTCACCATGGAAAAAGTTTCCAGAGGAGGGGGTTAACATTGCGATATGGTGTCATATTACAATTATTAGACCAGGCTCAGAATGAGGTACGGGTACCTCAGACGGGGATCTTATTTTATTCTTATTTTTGGCTACATGGACGAGCAATAATGGAAAATGTTTGGCACCATGCTGAGACCGCTTGTGTTTACCAAATATGGACATGTTTTTGTTAGCTTTTACCGACAGTGACGCCGACCATATCAAGGGATATAAGTAACAACAATTTACATTACTTTCCTGACAATTGATTCTCATTCCACAGATGCCAGTTAGCATTTTTAGGTGGCCATCTTGGTGTTTTGACGGCCATCTTTAAAATCTATTTTTTCCGGATATAAATATCCATATCTCTGATTCTATTCTACATAACCGAACCGATTGAAGTATGTTCAGTATATTCCAAAGTACTAATTCAAGAGGTATCACCTACAAATTAGTAATCCAGATATATGCGAGTATTTTAATCAGGGGAACTTCAGTTTGAAAAAGAGATGCACCCCTTTCTGCAGCCGTGGTGTAGACCACGAACTTGAGCAAGAAAATCGTAAATTGAAAGTCATGGGAGGTATGCGGGAAATCACTCATGGCTCATCATCATGCATGACTCAGCTTTACAGAAGTTCTTTCTAATTGTCAACAGAACTTCAGCATTTATCGAGTGAAGTTGGACAAATGGTTTGCTTTTCAGTGCAAAAGAGGAAAGCACACTATGCACTGCTAGCTAGTTATGAAAATAGTGTAATAAAACATAGGAAAGGTATGCAAGATATAGACCCTTTCAGCTACAAAGGACACAAAATCAGTTTTCTCAGAACATGTCAAAGAGGATATCCTCAGGCAAGCGCAGTGTGGAAAATCTGCGTACATCAGTTTAATTGAAGATCGTCTCATTGGAGAAATCAATCTATAGGACAAAATGTCAAAACTTAAAATCTAGTCATCCACGTGAAAATAAACGAAGGTCATGGTTGGTACACGGCCAGTCGAACTGAAAGAGAACTTCACCCGGTCGCAATTCACCCTGATGGCCATTGGCGCTAGTGTGCGGTCAGACATTGACATGCAGAATGCAGTAGGCGCCTATGAATTCTCGAGTGTGCCACGTTCACTGTTTGCAGAAGCAGATGGTACACCACATCCATGCATTGTGCAAGAGCTTGCTGTCACTAGTGACCCACAATCTTCTCACCTTCAGTTCCCAGAGTTGTTCAACCAGCACATTGAGAGATTTGTACTGTCATATTGTGGTTGATCATTATAACGTGCCAGTAGCATTGAAGCAGAAAACGAGGACCCACATGATAGGCTTGTGCGATTATTGCGTTGAGTGATTACTCGATTAATCAGCTTGGATACAAATTACCCAGACATAACAACAAAAGAATGTCAATGACGAAAATTACAATGGTGTTTAAAAAAGTCCATCTTCAGGGCAAGAGAAGACTAGAATCGAACCAAGCATTCCAGTAATACATTTTCAAAGATAGTCTTCTCTTGCCCTGCAAATGGGCATACATTCACTAAGCAAAATGCCATTAAAAAGTAATTGAAAAAGTTAGGTTTTGAAATATTTTATGCAATAGAAAATATTCACGATTATTTAATTTTTAATCATATAAATCAACGATTTAAAACATAATCGCGATTTTCGATTTAATCACGTAATCGCGCAAGCCTACCACATGGCAACAAGTACCTCCCATGCCAAGTCACACCTGCACTCATTCGCCACGCGTCAGAACATCAATGATGCAGTTCTTGGCTAGTTACCAAGATAAAGGAAATTCTCACGAAATATTTAGGTAAGATAGCGTTAGAGCACTTCTAATCAACTTCAAACGGAATTGGTAGAAGCAACCCGGAGTGGTGCTCAGTCTAACACAGACAAGTTTGCATATCTGTCAAGTAGACAAGAAGAGGCTGGCGCCATGTTGATCTAATATAGTTTCATGCTACCACATCAGGTGCTAATGTCTGTATACTTTCACCTGATGCAGATGTAATGATACTTGCGCTGCCTAACGATAAATGAATTAGATAAGAACGCAGTGTTCAATGAACCTTTCCATTTTAGCTATGCCCCGCCCATCTCTAACTAGCTCCACCCACACCTCGCTCGTGTTGGGATCGATCGATCTCTGAACTCCCTGACAATCACTTTCCAGAAAACTAAATAGGTAAGCTAATGAATATTCTGGAACTTATTTGACTGGGTGCTGTTGCTGCCTACAACATGTTTATTAAATAGTAGAGCCATACAATTCTTGTAAAGTATCGGACTATTAAGAGTTAAAGACTGGCCTAATAGAATCCTTTATAACGTAAAAGCTTTATTACGTAGACGCTTAGCCGAGTATGACGGCATATGACGTGAAATCAGCATTTAAGAATTGGTAACCTTTTGACCTCTGATGACCCAATTACATACATATTATAGATAGACGGACAGTGTGAATGTCCAGTCGTTACTCCGGGTTATGTAATGCGATGGCATGCTCATTTTATTTGTCAGTACACGGTAATTATTTTATATAATCTTCTCGCTTTTTAAACATTTAATGACTAAATCTGGTAAAAAAAAATCGAAATATTCGCCTATTGTGTGTCCACTTGCGGGCCAAGAGAATACTATTTTAGAAAATTTACCACGGGAATGACTGGCTCGATTATCGAGCCAGTCATTCCAGTGGCAAATTAAAAAAAATAGTCTTCTCTTGGCCTGCAAATGAGAATTCCTCAAGACCATTACAAAGGCAGGCGGTGGCCGATTTCGCCATGAAATGGTTAAAAATGTGCACGCTATCCGTTGTTAGAGTAACAATATTTCATGAAATAAATGACCATTGGCCACTTAGATTCGCCATAGCGTGTCTAATCCTCACTTTCCAAGTTAAAATCAAAGTGCTCGTTTCTTAACGCGTGGTCAGTCACAACATTATACCGTTGCCATATTTCAAGAAGCGGGCAATATAGATGAACCTTTGATCTCTGGTGGCCTAATTACACATCCGAATTGCATATAACATGTAAAAAATGGTATAGGACAATAAACGCAACATTTTTAGTGGTTATTTGTTAATCTGCTATAACTGTATCGAAAGTTATGTTCATACCCAATCCCATTGATAAAATCGACCTCGCTGTTAGCCAAAGCTGATAAAAAAATATCCGTAATTGGTAAATGTAAGAGGTCGCAGTATGGTACATATGGTAACAACAGCTCCCAGTCAACTTAATTTCAAAACATTCACCATCTTCCTGGTATAATTGTCTTGAAATTTAAAATCTGGAATGTAAAGGGTCAATGTGTTAATTGTTAATAGTACGGCCATTTTGTATCTTTGTCTTACTATGTTTACAGGACCGGATTTCATAGACATCTGTCATACACACTCCCTGTCAAAGCATGGAGAAATATATATCCAGTCACCCAGCCTCTCTAGGCAAACGGCTGTGTCAGATCCACCGACATTCTCAGCACAAAATATCCCTGGGACTTTGGATCCAGCTCTATCCAGCATTACAATCTGTCGTTGTCAGATATCCGGACCCGTCTACACGCAGGTTGAACTACGTACTATGAACTTTGCTTTGTCACTTGGCGAACCAGAGTGCCCGGATGAACACGTTATAATTGGAAATCCGGCAAATAGTTTATCAAGTGGCAAATTATGCGGAAATAAATATGATAAACTATGGAAAGCCACTGACCATCTGATGGAGCTTGAGTATTTCGTCCGTACCGACATTGGATATGCAAGCAGAGGCTTCCTCTTGGAAGTTAGAGGTATGCTCGACGTGTACATATTAAATAAACGAGCGAACTAAAGACTACACGACTGAATGAATGAATGAAGTATCTTTTTTAATTTATTTATTTACACGCAAGGGACAACGTGGCACACGGGAGAAAGGAAAACAATATGTATATATCTAAATGGTCGTTAGGCCTACATAAGACTATTTAACAGGCATATTCACACCAAAGCGTCTTTAAGTTTAAACGCTCAAAGATCCTAGATGTATTACGCCAGGCCAGTTGCAATGAAGATGAGCTAGGACTAGTGAGACTACTGCTTGCAGACACTAAGCTGAGAGTATGAGTCAAGTCAGTGAAGTCTGTAGAGTTTGAGACATCAATCGCCTCCCCACAGGGAGATGGTCGATCTCCGGTGCTTTTTACCTGTTACCTTAAGCTGCGTTTACCTGGCACGCGGGGTGCTCAATGCGGAACGGAAAGCAGGTACGCGGAATGTAGGTAAAATATCGCGTGTACATTTACCTGCACACGGTATCATTGCGTTATTTTAGTCTATTTTTATTGGTGATATTGCGATATTTCTATCAAATTTCTTTCAAAAGCAACAACACATTTTTTTTACGCTTTGATATTTAGCTTTCCACTGAGACCATTACAAAATGTTTATGTACGGAGGCGAGAGATGTAGATCCAAAATGGGCGGATACTGACGACTAGATTCAAAATGATACCTTGGCCTAATCTAACAACATGTAATTATAATATTACTGATTTCCTCATTTTTTTGGACAAATTAGTTCTTATAATTTTAGACGATGCATCAGCTTTAATTACTTGGATTACCGTTTCGTTGCTAGGTTACACGTGCTCTATTCCGCAATGAAATCTTTTCCGTCAGGAAAAATCGCTACACTGAGCGATCGGTTTTTCCGCATCCCGCCGTTCCGCGTTCCGCATACCGCATACCGCTTACCGCGTGCAGGTAAATGGATGATGGAAAATAGTAAAGAGCGATCTGAAGTATAGTCCGCATTTCGTTTCCGCAACCCGCTTTCCGCATTCCGCGTGCCAGATAAACGCAGCTAAACTCCTGCATTGAAATCTGTGCAGGAAAGTTCCACAAGACCAAACCCCCAGTGTCAATACTGTATGCTGCTAGAGATGGAATATGCCGACGATGTGGACTTCATAGATGAGGAAAAGAAACCCCTTGACGAACTTCTCCCAATAGTTGCAAGCAAACTAAAAGTTTAGAATCTCTTTATGAATAAATCGAAAACAGAGTTCACCCCCATATACCTATCTACAAAGCATGAAACTAAAGAAAATGACGATCCACTTCGTGGCGGCAAACCATGGAGGAAAAATAAAATCCTGGGCTCACTGCTTTTCAGTACTGCTGACGTTGCTGCACGCTGCGTCATCGCTTTCCAGTCCTTCTGGAAGCTATGGATTCGTAGATCAAAGATGCCCTTGATAAAAGGGCTACGTTTATACAATGCAACCTGCGTATCTGTATGCTGTATAACTGTAACAGCTGGGCAGCTCCAAATGCAGCTCTAGACAAACTCGATGCCTGCCACTGCAAACACCTACGCACCATCACTGGACACCGATGGCCAGACAGCATAATTTCCAACGATGTACTATATACAAGATGTGCAATACGTCGCCGCTGTCTGTAAAAGTCGCCCAACAAAGATGGTCAATGTTTGCCCATTTGCTAAGGATGCCAGAGGAGACACCAACACAGAGAGCCTTAGAATGTGCTTTACTCGGAGCCAGCCGATACAAAGCCAGGAGAGGACGTCATTGCATAAATCTGCTAAGTGTGCTACAAGGTGACCTCACGAAAGCAGGACTCGGTACACTCAAAGCAAGAATGGACCTGAGGAAGCTAAGGATTTCGACTGATGACAAGACACAGTGGGCAAAAGTGAAGAAGGACTGAATGCAGCTGTAGGATGTTTCTACTACTACAGCCGCAGAATACAATAATCATACATTCACACCAGAATGCCTGAAATTAAAATGGTTAAAATCGTAACCTTTTAGAGGCTTAAATTGTGTGCCGAGGTATAAGCAAACGAACTAAATCTTAACATATGATGATTTGATCACGTATTGGATATACTACATGCATATGACAATTATACGGTTAAGTTGACACGGAATGAAAGACTGAGTTAACTCATGTCCATGCTATTCATATCAGTTAACTCTTTAATGGTAAATTTTTTGAAAATTTACCGTTGAATCCTACAACTATAATTTTCTGTTGTCCAGCGAAAGGCCATTCCTCGAGACCAAGTACAGAGGCCGTATTGTGCGACCTGATCGTTAATGGATTAACGGTTAAGAAACATTACGTTTTCACTTTATCAGTGTCCATTTTCAGGCCAAGAGAAGATTATTTTTTAGAAAATTTAACACTTGAATGACTGGCTCGGTTACCGAGCAAGTCATTCCAGTGGTAAATTTAAAAAATAGTCTTCTCTTTGAGATCTATTAAGATCACGATCAATTTCTAGAATGGCAAAATTTAAATGGCTGTATCAAATTTGACGCTTCTACTGTCTGATATTCCCGAGTTATGGCCGAAAATGTTCATCCAGGTATGCACTTAATGACCTTGTGACCTAGATATTTGACCATTTGAGCGAAATCTATTTCTAGCTCACCACAATTTCAATAGATGTTCTAATTTTGGTCATTCTACCTACTTGCATTCCCGAGTTATGGGCAGAAGGGTGTATGCCGATATGCACTTAGTGCGCCGTGGGCTAGATATTTGACGCTTTGACCTGAAACACACTCTCTTTAGCCAGCCACAATATGATTGTAGGTGACAAATTTGTTGATTCTGTCATCTTGCATTCTCACATTTTGGCCAGACTCGTGTATTTCGGTATGAACCTATTTTCAACTTTCTCTGACCAGCCCCATTACGATATTATGCGCCAAATTGTGTAATTCTACATGCACCTTGTTGCCTTCCCGAGATATACTACGGACATACTTAGCGACTGGGTGACCGACCGACCGACTGACTTACCGACTAACCGACCGATCGACTGATCAACCGATCGACTGACTGACATATCGACTGAGTGACTGATAAACTGACAAACTGACCTTCCAACTTTCTGAACGAACCACAGACTGCCAAAACTGACTGACATATCGACTGACTGAACGACACATTGACCAAATGACCTTCGAAACTTCCGACCGACCAACTGACTGACCGAATAACAGATCAACTGACTGACTGACTGACTGATCAACAGACCCACCGACCGACTGCCCGACTGACCAACCGACCGTCCGTCCATCCGTCCGCCCATACGACCGACCAAATGACAGACTGATCGACAGACCGACATCAACGCCAATACTCACACTAGATTAAAGTTGTTAATTTTTGTAATTTAATAGTATCTGACTATTGTTTGTCTAGTCCGAAAACATATTCGAATTGGAATGCCAGAGCCTAAGGGACCTAACTTCATAAGCCATTAACTCGATGTCCTATTGCTTATACGTCTTAGGTTAGTTATCTCCCTTTTAATAGTACAACCTGTTATTCTAATTCCTAAATTGATCTACTTAAGCTAAGTATGTGCGAGAATATACCCATTTAGCTAACATGACATACGTAAATGATGTGTAGAAGATTTCTATCATGGCATCAAGAATGATATTTAGTTTTTAGTACTCAATTCTCGATGCATTTCTCCATGCTATGAAAGCCGCCATGATTTCATTTTCAGCCAATCGGATTAAACATGGTCCCGGTATCTGATTAATTGGGAAATTTCGGTGACAACATATCAGGCTTATGTCAATCAGTACGGCATTGTGGAGCAGAAGCAACTCTCTCCCTCCACTAGCCCTTACCCCCACCCCACCTCACCCCGGCACACACACACACACTCTCTCTCTCTCCTCTCCTCTCTCTCTCTCTCTCTCTCTCTCTCTCTCTCTCTCTCTCTCAACCTCACCTCACACCATTTCTCTCTCCCTCCTTCGAATCCGTCACCCCGGCGTCCCTCTTTCCGCAACCACCCCCGCCCCCATCTATCACTCTGCAGGTATTTCAATAAACTATATATTTTCTCTTTATAGCTGTAGGATATCCCGGAAACGCACAGATTAAGGTGAGCTGTGGTCATTCACAGTTGACCACAACATCAAACAATATCCCGTCATCGTCAAGCGACTCATCAAGCACATCTTCAACCAGCACATCAACTAGCATATCAGTAAACACATCAACTAGCTTGTCAACATCGAACCAGTCAGGTAAGTAACGATCCAATTCTGTTCGTGCGTGTGCGTGCGTGCGTGCGTGCGTGTGCGCGTGCGTGCGTGCGTGCGCACCCCCGTGTACATGTGCGAGTGCGTGTGCGTGTGCATATGTACATGTGCGTGAGCGTGTGGGTGCGCCTGCGCGCGCGTGCGGGCTCGATCTTAGAGAGCACAAAAATGGATGTATCCCATCTGCCACTCAAGTATATGACGTCATAATCAATTACGTCACATGTATCCTGATGTCACGGTCAAAATGCGTGTTTGGTGGTGTACCGGTATTGAACTCCGTCATGAACATTTAAGAGTCGGTCTATGGTAGGAATTGTTTATCGTTGATGTAGTTACTTTTTGATAAACATTATGTTGAGTATTTTGAAGCTAATTTAAATGGGCGACATTGGCAGCAACAGCGCCAGGTTAAATTAGTTTAAAAATAATCAACAGGCGACCTTGATATTGAGATTCTGCAAATTCAGGGTTCAAAGTATAAATCGACCCCAACAGCCGCGAAGCATAGGCGGCGCTTAGATAGAAATGGGCGGGGCATAGCTAGAAATGGACCCTCTCTATTGGCTACCAGATACATTATAGATACTATGTTAATATACAGGACCTCCTTGTAATGAAACGAAATAAATCTTAGCATATGATGATTCCATTACGTATAAATTAATTTTTTTTTTTAAGATGTGAAATTTAATTAGGGTCGCTAATTCAACTTCGCAATTGAAACAATTGTAATAATTTTACAGAATGAAATCATCATATGTTAAAGATTTATTTCGCTTCATTCCATTGAGATACACAATTTAAGCCTCTAAAAGTATACAATTTAAACTATTTTAATTTCACACATTTTGCTGTGAATATGCAGCAATAATTCGTGTTTTAATCTAATCATTCACTGACATACTTTACAGAAGCGCCAGTTGCGGCTATTGCTGGCGGCGTAGTGGCTGCAATTGCTGTTGTAGCAGTCATCATCGCTGTTATTGCATTTATCCTGTTCAGAAGGTGAGACCCCCCGCCCCCCTATCGTTCGCTGTCCTCCTCCTCGTCGTCACCCTCCTTCTTTATTTCGTATTCCTCTTCTTTCTACTCGTACTCTGCTCCTTCATTCCATTTCTCCTTCACTTTGTCATCGTCGTCGTCGTCGCCGCCGCCGTCCTTGTCGTCGTTAAAAAATCATCATTATCGTCATCACCATCATCATCATCATCATCATCATCATCATCACCGTAACCGCCACCACGACCACGACCACCACCACCAGCACAACCACCACCACAGCCACCACAGTAATCTCGTCAGTTTCTGTTAAATGCCATTCTATTTCATTCCTCTACCTGCTCATCCTCCTCTTCTCGCCCACCATCACTTCGATTTCACGGCCATACTGACGCCGAAAACACTCACCAACAAAATAATGGTTCCATAAGACAGATGGCCATAATGAACAAGGCAAATGAATTTAACCATGCCTTGTGTTGTAAATCTTTCCAAATGGAAGCGGCCGGCTATTAACACATGGCGTAATTTGATTGGTCCTTCGGATAGCAATGAGTTATGTTAACCCGATTGTAACAAAAAGGAGCGATATGATTTATCCATAAATTCGACATAGCCTTTTAACCTATGAAGCCATCCTCCTGATACCGGTAAGACTCTGTGGGAGAACAGGAATCATGTTCTTCCACACATCGGATCCCTCTATTGTCGTATAATCGATTCCATCGTGTTACAGAATGGGATTCCATCCTGGTACAGGACGGAATCGAATATACGACAAAATAGGGATCCGATGTGTCACTCAAGTATTTGACATCATAGTCAAATATGCCACGTGTTCGCTGACGCCACAATCAAAATGACGCAGAGCTATCCGTTGTGAAGTTCGAAATGTCCGTCAAGTGTACGAACTGTATGTCTTTAATAGATTTACACTTTAAAGAATATTCTGTTGAATATCTTGGAACTAATTTGACTGGGAGTTGTCGTTGGCATATGTAGCAACAGCTCTCAGCCAAACTATTTTAGATTACTTGTATGCTTATAGTTAGCGTCAAATTTGGGTTCCTGTAATTCAGTGTTCAAAGTACACACATCAACACAGGTGCACTGTGGGCGGAGTTTAGCTTGAAATGGGCGGGGCATAGCTAGAAATGGGCGGGGCATAGCTAGAAATGGGCGGGGCATAGCTAGAAATGGGCGGGGCATAGCTAGAAATGGGCGGGGCATAGCTAGAAATGGGCGGCATAGCTAGAAATGGGCGGGGCATAGCTAGAAATGGGCGGGGCATAGCTAGAAATGGGCGGGGCATAGCTAGAAATGGGTGGGGCATAGCTAGAAATGGGCGGGGCATAGCTAGAAATGGGCGGGGCATAGCTAGAAATGGGCGGGGCATAGCTAGAAATGGGCGGGGCATAGCTAGAAATGGGCGGGCATAGCTAGAAATGGGCGGGGCATAGCTAGAAATGGGCGGGGCATAGCTAGAAATGGGCGGGGCATAGCTAGAAATGGATTCCTATATTAATACAAAACTTCCACTAAAGGACCATTAATATGGCTCGAGTGGATGAATACAGTTTTAGCTGAGTTCCATCCACACTTCGCCTGTGCTGGGATCGATCGATCCCTTGCCTCACTGACTATCAATTTCCAGAAAACTGTACAGGTAAGCTGTTGCATATTTTGAAACTAATTTGACTGGGAGCTGTTGCTGCTTAATGTCATGTTTATCAAGTAGTAAAGATATAGAATTCGTATAGCAACGCTTAGTCCGTCATCAAATAAGCGTTCGTGACGAACTTAGCTTAAGCTACGTCATTCATAACGTAATTGATTATGACGTCAGCCTATACGTCACGTAGTAGATTATGACGTCATATGGTTGACTGAGAAACTGAAATCCTTCATTGAAATTTGTAGATCAAGGTCATGAAATAGGCATGTGGTATTTAAATTTAGGTCAAACAACAATGTCTCAAAACTATTTCTATATTATTAAATTATGTCAAAGACACGAATCTTGATATGGGCTCATTTTGAAAGTTTGTTGTTTTTAATCACCATAAGGATTACATGATTTAAAAAAGCGGCGCTTGTGGCACCTAAAACAACAGCTGGTCTGCAACAAATATAAAAATAAAATATTTGTTGCTACATTTGGTTACAATTAACCCTTTAATGATTAAATTTGTTCAAAATATTAAAATATTTCCTTATTGAATGTCCATTTGCAGGCCAAAAGAAGAATATTTTTGAAAATTTACCACTGGAATGGCTGGCTCGGTTATCGAGCCAGTCATTCCAGTGGCAAAATTTTCGAAAATGGTCTTCTCTTGGCCCGCAAATGGACATTCCCCAAGACCGCTACAGAGGCCGGTTTTGGCCGTCTTCGTCATGAAAGGTTAAGGACACGTCACAATAATTTTAACACTTCGTATTTTCAGAAAGAAATCCAACGTTTACGAAGAGCCTGAGAAACCGAACCCCGATCCACGAATCATGGATCCAGTGGATCCCGTGATGAAAGACAATCTTGCATATGTAGCAACTGAAATGAATCCCAGTCGTTTCTCTCCATCCCGGAATACTGTAAAGACTGGTGCCGAGGAAGAAGAGAACTTCTATGAAGATATACCGATATCTACGCGGTTTAAAGATGAAAAAACTCAGCCTACCACAACTTATGTCAACGAGAAATCCCAATATCTACCTCATAATAACGTCAGTAATGATAAACCTGAAGAACCGGTTCCTAAAAGAATAATTAAAGGGCGCATCAATGCATGTATATGGCCCCCAAATCAGGACTCGGTTAATGAAGTACCAGTTTATCTGTCACTCATCGGAGATTAAAAAGGTTGAATTATGCCTATAAAGTGCATCTATAGCCGATACGCGTAAACCTGTATGAGCGCATTCGAGTCCGGCTTGCACGTGGATCAAAATAATGAGTTACCATTGGTGCTGACGGCATACCCTGTTCCGTGTGTTTGTTGGGCGTAGTCATCTAGCCTATAACCTGTAGTCTTGCATCAGCTTGTAATAAATTATAAACCCCTCGTGTGTCAACCTAATCCCTTAAAAGCCAAAGAACTGTGTCTGCAAGGGCCTTGAGGAATACCCATTTGCAGGCCAAGAGAAGAGTACCTTTAAAAATATAGCACTGGAATGACTGGCTCGGTAACAAGTCAGTCAATGCAGTGGTAAATCTTCAAAAAAGGTTTTCGCTTTGTCTGCAAATGGACACTGACTAAACACAAATTTTCTTGAATTAACTCATTAAGTCAAACAGGCCAAAAGGATATCGTCAGAAAGATAGTGTTGTACATTTCAGTGTTAAATTAAAAAAAAAATCCGGATTTCTTCCGTCAAATTCTACAGTAAACCAACTGTTGGACATCTACACTGATATCGCTCAGGCTCTCGATGATCAAAAGGAAATACTTTCTTGTTCTTTGATATATATGATAAAATGGACCCTTCCAAGTATATCCCTTGATCATATGACATCATAATCAACTACGTGATCTGTAAGATGACGTCACAATCATGACGCCATGAATGCCTCAATATAGTCAGTCTTAAACGACTAATAGTCTGACACGTACGAATTCACCTTTCCAAAGTATCCATTCATCATCTGACCTAGTATGACGTCATAATCAGTTCCGCGCGTGTATGATGACGTCACATTCATTACGTCACAAAGGGTTCCATATAGACAGTCATCAAATCTCAAAGAGTCTGACACGTTGTATAAATTGTATGTCTTTGTAATTCTTTGCTATTTAATAGACATGCTGTTGGATGATTTGAGGCTGGTTTGACTGGGCGCTGTTGCTGCCTTAGGCAGCACCGGCGCCCAGTCAACTTAGCCTCAAGATACCCAACAGCTCATCTGTATAGCTTTCTGGAAATCGATAATCAGGCATAATCTATTGCATAGTGTACATATTTCGACTTTAGGGATAATCAATGCATTTATTAATTTATTGTTTATGAACGTATATAATAGCTGACCGTCATTGTAGGTTTATACTCTGTACACTCAAGGGCCTATGGCCTAATGTGGAATCAATAAATCAAATCAAATCTAAAGCATTCGATCGAGCGTGGCATCCTGGCCTTCTACAAAAATTGAGAAAGTTCGGTATCTGTGGAAATTTACTGGTATGGTTTGAAAGCTATCTCGAAAACCGTTATCAGCGAGTAGTTATAAACGGCAATGAATCTACCTTACTTCGCTTACACGCTGGAGTGCCACAAGGTTCAGTCCTTGGTCCCTTGCTATTTTTAGTCTTTATTAAGGACATGCCCAGCGATATTTTAAACAATATTAGACTGTTTGCTGATGATACCTGCCTATATGTAATGTCTGATAAATTAGAAGCACACGTTGCAACAATAGACCATGATATTCGGATCATGACGCAATGGGCTAACACATGGCTTGTCGAATTTAATGCCTCCAAAACTACTAGTCTGTTTCTTTCACTGCGTAATGAGCCCACTGTCTTTCCACTTAAATTCAAAAATTCTGAAATACCCTGTCAAACAACCATAAGCATCTTGGCATTACCTTCAATAACAAAGGCACTCGGCTTACTCACGTGGAAAACCTAATAACAAATGCTCAACAGAAACTTTCTTTACTCAAGGGCCTAAACTATATCCTAGACCGGAAATGTCTTGAAATTATGTACAAAAGCTTTATTAGGCCACCTGTAGAATACGCAGACGTGTCTGGGATAACATACCACAGTATCTTGTAACACGACTGGAGGACATCCAAAAAGACGCACTCAGAACAGTATGTGGAGTGACGCGTAGTGCTCTTACGGAAGACTTGTACACAGAAACAGGAATAGAAACGCTTTCACATAGACGGGAATCTCACAGACTAGTTATGCTATATAAAATTATCAACGGGATGACGTGTGAAATTCTGAATAATCACCTTCCCTCATTATCCCAGGCACGAAACCCCGACAACATTCGTCACGCAAACCTATTCACTCCATTTCGTTGCCGAATTGAGCTCTTCCGAGGATCCTTTTTTCCAGCAACAGTCCGCGCATGGAATACTCTCCCAGTGCCGGTCACGTGTTCCGTCACTCTCACGGAATTCAAGAGCCAACCTAAAGCCATGTCGCCTATACGACCGCCTCCTCCTTGGTATTATGTCGGCCAAAGGTTAGCTAATGTAATCCTATGTAGGCTTCGTAATGGCTGCAGTAATTTAAATCGGCATCTATTTGAAAATTTGCTGTCAAACTCAGCTAGCTGCCCATGTGGATACGCTGATGAATCCACAAATCACTATCTCCTCCCCTGCCCTCTTTTTAACGACCAAAGAGTCTCTCTCCAAAATCAGCTCGTCCTAAACAATATCTCTCTTGCCATACTGGCAGCTAATCAACTTCTATACGGCATTAACAATGTCGACTTGGAAAAGAATATTACAATATGTAACGCCGTATGCCAATACATAGTTAATACCAACCACTTTAAGTAACTTCCTATTTGTTAAATTCGCAACTATAAGAGCGAAATGCAAAAAGCCCAGCATATACAAGCATAGTGAACGCAGCATTAAGAGCTCCTCACCTTACCTTTCTCACTCTTGCCAAATTCTTAGTTTATACCCTGTTTCTCATATTCCCCTCTCCTCTCTTTTTGTCTCTCTTTTCCCTAACTCTCCCCCGCCCCCACACACGTACACACTCTCCACCCCTACCTCTCTCTCTCTCTCTCTCTCTCTCTCTCTCTCTCTCTCTCTCTCTCTCTCTCTCTCTCTCTCTCTCTCTCTATCTCTTCTCTCTCTCTCTCTCTCTCCCTCCCTCTCTCTCTCTCTCTCTATCTCTCTCTCTATCTCTCTCTCTCTCTCTCTCTCTCTCTCGCTCTCTCTCGCTCTCTCTCGCATCATGCACACACGCACGCCAATACGTGCGCACGCACGCACATATTCACGTACATACACGTGAGTGTGCGAACTACCTAGAAAATTGTAAGCAGTGGTTGATATAGATTATCAATTAACTAGTTATACATACGTTACTATTTAATTATGTTTTATTATACCCCATCTTGATGTATTTATTAATGTATTGTATTTGTATGTATGGGAGACACGTGTATAAGACTTATGTCTTACTGTGCTCCCATTGAACAAAATAAATTCTGTTTAAAAAAGAAAAAACAGAGTTCTCTTGACCAGCAAATGGACATCCATTGAGCAAAAATTTCAATTTCCTAGAAAAGAATCTTGACCATTGAAAAGCTAATTAACATGTACGTAACATTTTCAGTACTTAGAGGCGCTGCTGACACAACCGTGGGCACCGCATTATTCACACCAAGTTACCGCGATATCTGTATATGCAATTGGAGTTCCATAATGTGAAATAACACTATGACCTGCTTGGGACAGACCAGGTACCCGCCTTTCTGGAATTACCTTCTTTTTATTTCTACTCGCGATGGTAGTCGGAGCCCTAGGGACAAAGAATTGAATTTACAAGGCATTCTCTTTATAGTGTCTCATTGAATGAACAAAATACCAAGATTGTTTATAATTTAAAACCAAAATTTACAGCAGAATGATTGAAAGAAAAATGTTTAAAATTGTATACATGTAATGGCTTAATTTGTGTACCACAATGTAATGAAACGAAATAAATCTTAGCATATGATGATTTCATTCCATATAAACAGAATAAATACACTTTTTTAGTTGTGAAAAATTTATTCTATTTTAACTTCATAATTAAAAAAAAAAATTCACAGGGAAATGAAATCATAGTATGTTAAGATTTATTTCGTTTTATTATATTGAGGTACACTGTTTACGCTAGAACAATACACTTTAAAAAATTTGACTTTCAAAGATTCTGGTGTGAATTTCGGTCTTTAATAAATTTAACGTTATATAATGGTATTTCGACCCAAATTTTATTGGGAACGTTTCAGCTATTTTAAAAATGTTCAACTACTTACCGTGTGTATGATTTGTCTTGAATATGTGATGCTATGATGTCATGATTGACAGGATAATCGTGTCTCCACCGACATCGGCGCTATTTCACCGGGTCTCGTCGTATGTAGTGTAAAGGCGCGTTTGTATGGCCCGATATTACATTAGTGTATCCTGTATCCGATGTACCATTAAGGAAATGGTACAACCAGGACATCCGCCAATTTACCATATCCAAAATGGCGGATATTAAAGATGCACACAATTTCATTGACAAAATATTTATAATTTATAAATTTTACAATCATGTACATGTCTTGGTTTAAGTGTCTGACTGTTGCCAGCCACAATACAATAGTTTAAGTTTTCAATGGGCAATAATGCTGGACCTGCTGAATATTTTATCTACAATTTGACTGAAAGTTATTGGTGGCCTGATCACCAACAACTTTCAGTCAAATTGTTTTCGAAATATTCAGCATATCAAGAGTTGATTGAACCCATTGAAAATGCAATCTGAAGAAATTCAACAGGAGGACATTTAATACGAATGCACTTGAACCTATGTAATAAATTATGTAATATATAAATCATCGTGAAATCCGTGTAGTTGTATTTTTTTCATTGCGTGTTACGAGGGTAATCTTGAAATCCAAGATGGACGCTCGTTAGTTTTAAATCCAAGATTACTACCACATTTCGACAGATCGCATCATAGCTGCCCAATATCTCGGCCTAAAGGCCTACACACGCAGAATACCACAAGAGGCCTGGCTGGGCTTTATGTTTCAGTCTTGAAACGTGTGCCTTTCCCGTTGGGTAATACCGTGGACATTTTGATTGGGCAAGTATCCAGCAGTCCATCATATCCTGTGACAGTCAACAAATTATCTATCAACTATCAACAACTGTCTTCTGATGGCTCTTGTTCTATTATTATTATTATTATTATTATTATTATTATTATTATTATTATTATTATTATATATGTACCTGGTTTGGACAATGAACAATGTCACATATTTCATACTCGCTGAATATTTGGTCCGGGTAGGCTGTATGGTATCTTTTGCTACCTCTTCAATATTTATATATGCGAAATCAATTAGTAGTCATGATCGTCGTCGTCGTAGTCGCCGCCGCCGTCGTCGCCGCCATCGTCGTCGCCGCCACCGTCGTCGCCGCCGCCGCCGCCGCCGCCGCCGCCGCCGCAATCGTTGTTGTCGCAGTAGAGTAGAGTAGAGTAGAGGTATTGGTATTGGTATTGGTATTGGTATTGGTAGTGCTAGTGCTAGTGCTAGTGCTAGTGCTAGTGCTAGTGCTAGTGCTAGTGCTAGTGCTAGTGCTAGTGCTAGTGCTAGTGATAGTGGTAGTGGTAGTGGTAGTGGTAGTAGAATTGCATCACCAGCATTGTTGACAAACGACAGTGATCTATTCGTACGCGTGCGTGCGTGAATATCACACACGGTTGCATGTTGCATTGATTGTAGACAATAACAAATACAGATGCGGCAGACTGAAGGTGTGGTTATGAATCTAGAAACGCATTTCAATACACGCCCAATCGATCTACCTCACGAGGTATTCGTAAACAGGCTTGGCATAGATATCTTTGAAGACATTCGATAAGCGTTGCCAAATATAGCATGTCCTACTGTCATAGACTGAATTGTTATATATTTCCTACATAATCAGTTATGGCATTTGTCCCCAAGGACACATCTAACAAGAGCCGGGTTACGCCTATTTAGGGCACAGATCTAATTAGTTGTGGGTTGCCATATCGGGTGGGGCAAGGAGGTTATGGCTGCCGCTGCTGATATTGCTGTTTCTGCTCCCAACTATAATAAATTCGTTATGTAGTGTCAAAAGGCAGCACAATCTTTCAGCCAAATTGGTTTCAAAATATTAAACAACTTACCTATATTATTTCTGTAAAGTGAGACACTGGGATTACAGGTTCAAATGGTGATATGGGTAAGATAACTGTTTTTGATTTGGGGCCCCTTATCTTTGGGGGCGCCGCGGCTCTCCCCGTTATTTCATGCCTTATTCTGGTTCTGCATCTAACAATCTCTAGCCATTTAATCGCTAAATTTGATCAAATATCAAAATATTTTCTTGTTGAATGCCCAAGAGAAGACTAGTTTTGAAACTTTTGCGCTGAATTTGCAAAAATAGTAATCTCTTTCGCCCTGAAAAGGTTACTTATCAATCTAACCAAAAGGATGCTGGAATGGTCTTGTAATGTCAATCTACAGGAAAAGGAGGAGAATATTTTTGAAATAGCAGGTCGCGAGTGTCGACCACGGCAATGACGTACAAATAAAGTGAAGCGCAGACGGCTAACATTTTCTGACTTCCAACAAAAACATTATTTTGTGTAAATGTTTCTCTTGAGTCCACCCACATTGTACACGACATTGAATCGAGTTTAACACCTCGGGGACCAGCATCTCAATTTCACGATAACAATACAGGTAAGCTTTCCAATACCGTGAAACTAAAATGGCGGATATTAACTGACTGGGAGCCATTGCTGCCTATGACTCGATATATTCTGCTGTTGAAAATCTTGAAACTAATTTGACACAAAGCTGGTGCTTCCTTGTGCAGCAGCAGCTTCCTGTAACATTGTTTTCCAAAATATTCAATAGCTGACGTACATCATGACTGGAGACGTGAGATGCTTTGATAATACAGGTTCAAATGATTTAAATGCGATAATTGCTTTTGATTTGGGATCCCCCTTTTCCCTTGCCTTAATTAGGCTCTGCTGACAGATCAAATGTGTGTAGATTATTGATATAAGTTCAAAGAAAAAACTGATCGTATGGTGGCGGCGGCGCTAGAAACGGTGTGGCAGTGGCGGTGGTGGCGGCTACGATAGCGGCGATGTTGCATTGGTGGTGGTGGCGGCGGCGGCGGCCGTGTGTTGGTGGTGGAGGTGGTTGCATCGTCTTCGACTGCGGCGGCTGCGGCGGAACGACTGTACTAAAACATCGTGACAAAATATTATCGACTACAAAAGCTCATTTTTTCTTGGCCAAAGCTCGTTATTTGGCCTGGAATAACCAGGTTTCTTAAATCAATAACGATTGTAAAAGATATATTCACGTTGCGCATTGCTATGGAAATGCTACCAATCTATATCTATCTTATATATATAGCTATGCATCTATCGGTGTCACGACGCCATTGCCCGTTCACCTGCAGCTCAGTATACAAGAAATACTTTCATCTCTAAGAAAGATTTCGTTCAATAGTTTGATATTGATTTGGCTGGAAACCGATGCTGCCATATGCAGCATTGGCTTCCAGTCAAATTAAAATCAAAATATTCAACAGTTTCTGGTATTAATGCTTATGAATATTAGTATGTCAGCGATGATAGAATAGACCCAGAAATACTTCGATGGAGGGGAGAATACAGCCATATATGGAAATATAGACTGCGCCAGGTTTGGTTTCTCGCGCGGAAACATATAGGCCCTGATATAGATAGTGTTGGATGTCTGCGCAGACGTAACAGCAATGTGCGTTGTAATGTTTGAATAATCTTTTTCAAGTTGATGAAAATATTTAAGGTTTGCGTGGTGTAACTTGGAACAGATAATTATTATTACTATTTAAACAATGTCATAGTTGCATGCAGGCTAAAAGGTTTTTTCCCTTGGTATTGATGTGGTGTAGTAGCCTACGTTAGTGAGAGACTTTCCTGAAGGACTGTTTGGTAACGGAAGTTTGTTGGCCTACACCTTTGAGTTTCAAAACTGTGTTTGTTCAAATTAATAAAGCCTAAATTCACCGGTTGAATCAAGTGAAAGACAAACGAAAATAGTCACAATGTATATTCGTAATAGGGGTGTATTCGTAGTGACAATTTTCGTGTTTCTGTTGAGTTCTAGCAACGCCCAATGCCCCGAAAATTGCGTATGTTCGAGAGCGGACACCAAGGTGAGTTGTACAACTTTTCCATCCAGTTTTCCAAACAGCTCTGTCGAGATAACGCTACACTCTTTCAAAGCCATCGAGATACCCGCTAATGCGTTTGATAATTTAAGCAATTTGAATGTTATTAAGCTCAGATATATGGAAGTGCATTTTCTTCGTCCGCGTTCGTTTTCTGGCTTACACGACCTCAACCTAATCTTAATGGAAAGAAGCGAGTTGACGGAAATTGAAGCAAATGCCTTCAGCGATATGCGGAATATTAATAAGTTGACATTTTACGACAACAGGGTGACGCGAATCGCCACTAATGCTTTCAGAAATATTTCAAATGTGCAATTTTTTAGTTTTCAGTCGACGGATATCAGATATCTGGAAAGAGGATCTCTGAAGGATTTGTCGAATATAAACACTTTTGACTTTTTGCAAAATACCATAGTTATGTTCTCGGAGAAGGCGTTTAAAGATTTCCGCGGATTTAAGAAGATTGTTCTGAAAGACAACACTATTACGGATTTCGGACGGGGTTCAATCATCCCTCTGTTGGCTAATTTCCCGGGGAATGTTGAGTTTTCAAATAAATACGACTGCGACTGCGCAGAGAGTTGGATGCTCGAGGATTTGACAGGACTTTTGGAGCCATTTTTGGAGTTGAATGTGTGCTACGATCCTCCCAGCCTCGCCGGGTCGAACTTTACTGCGTTGACACGAGAAAAGTTAGCTTGTCTATCTCCAGTCAAGGAGTGCATTTATGCAAAAGGGATACCTGGAATAGTCCCCGTAACCATGGCAATGCTAATGCTGACAAGTACCATTGTGTATCTTTGTCGTGAATAATATTTTACTACCTTTAAGAGTTCAATCATTCGACCAAAAACGGCTTCTGTCGTGGTCGTGAGAAATGTCCATTTGCAGACAAATAGATTGTTTCTGAAAATTTCCCACTGGAATAACTGACTCGATAACCGAGCCAGTCATTCCAGCGATAAATTTTCAAAAATAGCATCTTGATCTGCAAATATACATTTTTTAATGAGAAAATCGATATTTTCCTGAACAAATTTGAGGGTAAAGGGGTTAAAGTTTGCAATCCCGGTGTCTCAGTTTCAAGGCAACTATGTAGGACAGCTTTTGAATGTTTTGAAACTAATTTGACTGGGAGCTGTTGCTGCCATAGTTTTAAAATATGCAAGCAGTAACAAAACATTTCTTACATCACAGCTACTTTGCTGTTTCTGCAATGGGGGTTGTTGAAAGGTTAAACTGGCTACAACGACCAACTGTCGCTTGGTGACAACAGATGGCTGTATCTTATGTGTGGTCCAACAACCACTGGGCTTAAGGAACCACCAACTCATGGACCCCCAGAAATATGTTATGACTTTTGACATCAATTAAAAGACCAGCTGTTGAGTCTCTTGTTCGTGTTCCTTAAGTTGCCACTTAGGTCATGTTTGAGTGACTTAGGTCATGTTTGAGTGCATTTATGCAAAAGGGATATCTGGAATAGTCCCCGTAACCATGGCAATGCTAATGCTGACAAGTACCATTGTGTATCTTTGTCGTGAATAATATTTTATTACCTTTAAGAGTTTAATCATTCGACCAAAAACGGCTTCTGTCGTGGTCGTGGGAAATGTCCATTTGCAGACAAATAGATTGTTTCTGAAAATTTCCCACTGGAATAACTGACTCGATAACTCAATTAAAAGACCAGCTGTTAAGTCTCTTGTTCGTGTTCCTTAAGTTGCCACTTAGGTCATGTTTGAGTGACTTAGGTCATGTTTGAGTGACTTAGGTCATGTTTGAGTGACTTAGGTCATGTTTGAGTGACTTAGGTCATGTTTGAGTGACTTAGGTCATGTTTGAGTGCCTTTTAAAAATAGATTGCCAATTATTTATATATGAAGGGATTCAGCACGTTTTGTGACTTTCGCCCCGTAAGGGGAGGAGGGTATTACGATCCGATCTGTCTGTCTGTGTGTGTGTATGTATATGTGTCTGCGTAGCCTATGCCTGTGTGCGTGCGTACGCTACGTGCTTTCTTGCGTACGTGCGTGTGCGCGTGCGTGTGCGCGCGTGCGTGTGAGCGCGTGCATGAGTTGGTACATGCGCGTGCGCGTGTGCGTGTGTGTGTACGTACCTACATGCTTACGTGCGTGCGTGCGAGCATACATGCATGAGTGGGTGGGTACTTGTGTGAGTGTGCGTGCGCGCGCGCGCGTGTGTGTTCGGAGATGTATCTTGTAGGCGACTCGTCCAATTTGGGTCAAACATTAGAAGAACGAATGAACTTGCCGTGCACAAATATTTCCACATTTGGCTGTGATCCGTATAAAAGATGTCAGATCCGGATAGGATCAAATTCTGAACCTATGGATATCTCGGAAACTGCAGGTCCAATCTGGCTCACATTTTAACAAAAGAAATGGTGTGGCCATTCACTTAGATTCCACAATGTTGGATGTGATCCGAAAAATTCGGAAAATCCGAAAAAAATCAGGAAAATCCGGATAATCCGAAAACTTTTTACAATGTTACAACACGGGAGAGCGAGGTTCTGCAATCTCCGATTGCTCTTGTTACAGTGTGCACGGACCACACGATAATTGTTATCCCGCAGACCAAGAAAATTTTTTGAAAATTTACTACTGGAATGACTGGCTTGGTTATCGAGCCAGTCATTCCAGTGATCCCAATGATATGGGAAACCCCGACAACACATAGATGGCAACATGTTACTTGCACGTGAAAATTTCCACGAATATTTAATTTTAGACACAGCTTATAAATAGTTTCCGGATCACGTGATATTATATCACTTGAGTGTAAGGCGTGGTGGGATTTGTCGCCTATTTCTCGTACAGTAACGCATCAAAACCTGTCTTAAGCGACCACTCTATGGAACATAAACAGAAGTCACAATGTGCAGGTGGTCTCTTAATACAGGTCCTTTTGGGGACGGGGGTGGGGTGGTGAGGGGTGTGTGAGGGACAAAGGACGGTGGTTCTTTAAAGCCGCCCGCCCATCTACTGATTTTTTTAGCCGGCCGATTTTATTTTTTCGGCCCGATACATCGGCCGGTAAAATTGTAGTCTCGCCGGCCGACAAGTGACCACTCACCTACGGATTTCCTGCGCTCATCACCAGATTTTTTCCTCAAGATACAAGATTCTATTTATTTACAAAATCTGGAAATGAGCGCGCGAAATCGGTGAGAAGGTATCATTGTGATATTCAAGTAGTGTATGGTGTAGTAGCAGTAGCAGTAGCAGCAGTAGCAGTAGCAGTAGCAGTAGCAGTAGCAGTAGCAGTAGCAGTAGCAGTAGCAGTAGCAGTAGCAGTAGCAGCAGCAGTAGCAGTAGCAGTAGCAGTAGCAGCAGCAGCAGCAGTAGCAGCAGCAGCATCAGCAGCCGTAGCAGCAGCAGCCGCTATTCCAGTGAAGAATAGTCTTCTCTTGGCACCCAAATGGGCATTTTTAAGCGAAAATTTGAATCATGATGACCATTAACGCTTAAAAGCCTGAAAAAAGCAATATCTGTACTGATCTTAGTGAATATCTATTTGCAGAATAGCATAAAACGAGTTTCTTTGCAAATCTGACGTCATAATCACCTACGTGACGTGTAGGCTGGCGTTACAATCAATTACTTCACGAGACGGTCATGAATGACGTAGTCACCGCATAATTTTATGACGGACTAAGAGTTGTTGTACGAATTCTATGTCTTTGCTATTTAATAAACATTCTGTTGAATATTTTGAAACTAATTTGACTGGGCGATGTTGCTGCCATAGTTTAGTTTCAAAGCTTAAATCTTAGTATTGTCTCCCCATAACTGAATAAACGACTAAATTGCCAGTATATATCAATATGTTTTGCTAACTGGAATATGCTTTATAATTTTTAAGAACATATTTTGAGAGGCATGCGCAGCTATGCCCGTATTAATTTCCCAGACGTTTGCTATGCATAGCTATACATTGAGTCAATGGCCCTTTCCATTTTAGTCATGCCCCGCCCATCACTAGCTAAGCTCCACCCACACTTCGCCGTGTTTGGATTGATCGATCCCCGAATGCCATAGCTATCAATTTCTTGAAAACTATACAGGGAAGCTGTTGGATATTTTGTAATTAATTTGACTGGGTGCTGTTGCTGCCTATGGCAGCAACAGCGCCCAGTCAAATTAGTTTTAAAATAGTCAACATAATATTTATTAAATAGTAAAGACATACAATTTGTACAACAACGAATATACCGTCTTCAAATATTTGTTCGTGACGTACATTATGATGTCATTCTACACATCACGTGGTTGATTATGACGTCATATGATGGGTGGATACTCTGGAAAGGTGAATTATAAGTAGAAATGGTAGAGGTACGGACGAAAACTGGTACGGGTGACACGATGACGTCAGGAATAAAAAAAGATAACCTCAGAGAGCAAAGGTTAATGGTTGAATTTAATGTCCTAACTAGAGTGGGAAAATGCAATTAATGTTATGGGCTAAACTTGATATCGCTAACAAGTCCTTGGCACTTGGATTCCAAGTTTGCGAATTATGGGCGTCCACATTGTTTCAATAAAACATTTGGCGATTTCACAATGGCCCTTTCCAGTTTTAGCTATGCCACGCCCACCTCTAGCTAAGCTCCACCCACACTTCGCCGTGTTGGGATTGATCGACCCACGTATGCTCTAGCTATTAATTTCCTGGAAACTATACATGTAATCTGTTGAATATTTTGTAACTAATTTGACTGGATGCTGTTGGTGCCCATGGCCAACCAAATTAGTTTCAAAATATTCAACAGACGATTTATTAAATAGTAAAGACATATAATTCTTACAACAACGTATAGTCCGTCTTCAAATATGCGTTCGTGACGTACTTATCTACGTCATTCATGACGTCATGACATCTTAATTACGTCATTCATTATGATGCCATTCTACACGTTACGTATTTGATTATGACGTAATATGATGGGTGGACACAGTGGAAAGGTACATTACACATTCTGTGACCATGTTCCAAATTTCGAGTTTTAGCTAAGCTCCACCCACACGTCACCCGTGTTGAGATCCACCAATCCATGAACTTCATGACTATCAATTTCCAGAAAACGACACAGGTAAGCTGTTGAATAGTTTGAACTTAATTTGACTGGGTGCTGGTGCTGCCTATGGCAATAAGGATATATATTTGGATTTTCGTCACCAAATTTAGCCATCTACATATTTCGTGTCTACCTCATACAAATCATCTCAGGACGCCTCTCCAAAATCTGTTCACTAAAACAATGTGGGCATCGGTAATTCAGATCTTAGGAATCAATATACCCAGGAACTGACCTTTCCAATTCATTCATCTATCATATAATATGACATCATAATCAACTACATGACGTGTAGGATGACATCATACTCAATGACGTCATGATTGACTTAGATAAGTACGTCCCGAACTCTTAATTAACATAAGCGTTTTTTACGAGTTGTATGTCTTTACTATTTAATAAATATGCTGTTGAATATTTTGAAACTAATTTGACTGAGCGCTGTTGCTGCCACAGCAACAATGCCCAGTCAAATCAGCTTCAAAATATTCAACAGCGTGCCTGTATAGTTTCCTGGAAATTGATATTCAGGTAGTTCGGGGATCGATCCCAACACGAGCGAGGTGTGGGTGGAGCTTAGCTAGAGATGGACGGAACATTGCTCCATTACAATCGAAATACATCAAACTGAATAAGTTTCGTCTTTTTGCAATGCCCTTTAAGCTTCAACCTTCGACATTGAAGTGTTACTTTATTTATGGTATCATTATGACCTATATGACGTCATCACTGCCATTTTTCTATTCACGTTAACAATACTACTTATATGCATAGGCACGCGTTATTTATTTGTGCTTATAATTGATTTTGTATAAGCAGTTTAACATTGTGATTAACGTAACCATTGTATTATATAAGAGCTCTTTTTCGGCTGCTAGGTAATGGGGATAGGGGTGGGTGGAGCGGATGTATGCTTGGGTGGGTGAGTGTGGACTGAGGGGGCGTTGGGAGAGAGTATGTATGTACATTATGTCAATGTTATTAATATACAATGTATACAATTATAGACCTGTATAATATTTGCGTTTGTTTTAAATCATCAGTGCATATTGAGAGCATAGATTGTTTGTTATATTATTATTATTATTATTATTATTATTATTATTATTATTATTATTATTATTATTATTATTAACACTTTTATTATTATTATTATTATTATTATTATTATTATTATTATTATTATTATTATTAACCCTTTTATTATTATTATAAATTATACTGCTTATTTTGCACACAATATCATGACATATCATGACATATACTGGTTGTATCAATGCATCAAATGAAACTACTGAGAACCACCTTCAGCATTCTCCATACATTGTGTCTAGTGAGTGTTGGAGATTACAATCTTGGATTTACTATGGAACAAGAATGTGACGTCATCGTATACAATAATTGTGTAGATTATTACTCAATTACATCAATAGAGGAATTCAGTTTTAGCTATGCCCGGCCCATCTCTAGTTAAACGCTACACACGCTTCACACGTGTTGGGATCGATCGATCCCTGAAATCGCTGACTATCACTATCTAGAAAACTATACGGGTAAGCTGTTGAATATTTTGAAACTAATTTGACTATGGCAGCAACAGCGCCCAGTCAAATTAGTTTCAAAATATCCAGCAGACTGTGTATTAAATAGTAAAGACATACAATTCGCAGAACAACGCTTAATCCATTATGAATTAAGCGTTCGTAACGAACTTAGCTACGCCATTCATGACGTAAGTGATTATAACGTCATCATAAACGTCATGTAGTTGATTTTGACATCATATGATTGACTGAGAAACTGGATTCCTCCATTAACATGATGTAATCATGTATATATGATGTAAGCAGGTAATCGATGAATATAGTATGCCATAACAGAAAAGTTAACAACTGCATTTTACGATATATTTGTTTATTTATTTACTCATGCATAAATCAATAGTGTTTGTTTATTTTGCATAAACGAATGCATTCGATAAATATGTAATATGAAGTATCTGGTGCATGTTCGAGAGTATAATGGTTACAAAACCTTTTGCTAAATTTGCAATCTGTGACAATCAGCTATTTTAAAATTTCATTAGTTCAATATGCAACATAAAATATAATGATTACTGCTACTATGTATTTGAGCCTTTCTGCTACCGAGAGCTCCATTTCTAGCTATACCCGCTCATTTCTAGCTATACCCGCCCATTTCTAGCTATATCCCGCCCATTTCTAGCTATATCCGCTCATTTCTAGCTATACCCGCTCATTTCTAATTATATCCGCTCATTTCTAGCTATATCCGCTCATTTCTAGCTATATCCGCTCATTTCTAGCTATACCCGCTCATTTCTAATTATACCCGCCCATTTCGAGCCATACCCGCATATTTTCTTTAGATATACCCGCCAATTTCTAGCTATACCCGCTGATTTTTTAGCTACACCCGCCCATTCCTAGCTATACCCGTCCATTTCTAGCTATAACCGCCAATTTATAGATATACCTGCCCATTTCTAGCTAATCCTGCGTATTTCTAGCTTACCGGCCCATTTCTAGCTTTGTTGCCTATTTCTAGCTATACCCGCATATTTCTAGCTATACACATCCATTACTAGATATACCCAGCTATTTCTAGCTATAGCTGCCCATTTCAAGCTACACCCGCCCGTTTCTAGCTACACCGGTCGATTTCTAGCTATGCCCGCTAATTTCTAGCTATACCAGCCTATTTATTGCTATACCCGCCCATTTCTAGCTATACCCGCCCATTTATAGCTATACTCGCTTATTTCTAACTTTTACCGCCGATTTTTAGCTATATCCCGCCCATTTCTAGCTATACCCACCCACTGCTAGCTATGACCGCCAATTTTAAGCTAATCCCGCCTATTTCTAGCTATACCCACCTATTTCTAGCTATATCCCGCCCATTTCTATCTATACCTGCCCACTGCTAGCTATGGCCATCAATTTTAAGCTAATGCCGACTATTTCTAGCTCTGCCTGCCCATTTCTAGCTCTACCCGCTCATTTCTAGCTATATCCGCCCATTTCTAGCTATATCCGCTCATTTCTAGCTATATCCGCCCATTTCTAGCTCTACCCGCTCACTTCTAGCTATATCCGCCCATTTCTAGCTATATCCGCTCATTTCTAGCTATACCCGCTCATTTCTAATTATATCCGCTCATTTCTAGCTATATCCGCTCATTTCTAGCTATATCCGCTCATTTCTAGCTATACCCGCTCATTTCTAATTATACCCGCTCATTTCTAATTATACCCGCCCATTTCGAGCCATACCCGCATATTTTTTTTAGATATACCCGCCAATTTCTAGCTATACCCGCTGATTTTTTAGCTACACCCGCCCATTCCTAGCTATACCCGTCCATTTCTAGCTATAACCGCCAATTTATAGATATACCTGCCCATTTCTAGCTAATCCTGCGTATTTCTAGCTTACCGGCCCATTTCTAGCTATGTTGCCTATTTCCAGCTATACCCGCATATTTCTAGCTATACACATCCATTACTAGATATACCCAGCTATTTCTAGCTATAGCTGCCCATTTCAAGCTACACCCGCCCGTTTCTAGCTACACCGGTCGATTTCTAGCTATGCCCGCTAATTTCTAGCTATACCAGCCTATTTATTGCTATACCCGCCCATTTCTAGCTATACTCGCTTATTTCTAACTTTTACCGCCGATTTTTAGCTATATCCCGCCCATTTCTAGCTATACCCACCCACTGCCAGCTATGACCGCCAATTTTAAGCTAATCCCGCCTATTTCTAGCTATACCCACCTATTTCTAGCTATATCCCGCCCATTTCTATCTATACCTGCCCACTGCTAGCTATGGCCATCAATTTTAAGCTAATGCCGACTATTTCTAGCTCTGCCTGCCCATTTCTAGCTCTATCCGCCAATTTCTAGCTATACCCGCCAGTTTCTAGATACACAGGTCGATTTCTAGCTATACACGCACATTTCTAGCTATAGCAGCATATTTCTAGCTATACTCGTCCATTTCTAGCTATACTCGCTTATTTCTAGCTATACCCGCCGATTTTAGCTATACCCGACCATTTCTAGCTATACCCGTCCACTTATAACTATACCCGCCCATTTCTAGCTATACCTGCCCATTTCTAGCTAACCCCGCCAATTTCTAGCTATACCCGCCCATTTCTAACTATATTGTCTATTTCTATTTATACCCGCATATTTCTGGCTATACCCACCTTTTTCTAGGCATACCCGCCCATTTCTAGCTATTCACGCCAGTTTCTAGCTATACCGGCTGATTTCTAGCTCTACCCACCCGTTATTAGCCATACCCACACATTTCTAGCTATACCCGCCCATCTCTAGCTATACCCGCCCGTTTCTAGCTATACCGGCCGATCTCTAACTATACCCGCCCATTTCTAGCTATAACAGCCTATTTCTAGCTATAACAGCCTATTTCTAGCTATACCTACCTATTTCTAGCTATATCTCGCCAATTTCTAGCTATACCCGCTCACTGATAGCTATGACCGCCAATTTAAGCTAATCCCGACTATTTCTACCTATGCCCGCCAACTAGCCATCTTGCCTATTTCTAGCTATACCGCCAATGTCTAGTTATACTCACCCATCCCTAGCTATACCAGCATATTTCTCACTCTCCCCTCTCATTTCTAGCTATATCCGCCCATAAATTCTAGATATACCCGCCAGTTTCTAGCTATATCCACCTATTTCTAACTATATCCCGCCCATTTCTAGCTATACTCACCCATTGCTAGCTATGATCGCTCATTTGTAGCTATACCCGCCAATTTCTAGCTTTATCCGCCCATTTCTAGCTATACCTGCCCATTTCTAGCTAAGCTCCATCCATATTTGCTGTGCGTTGGAATACATTCATATACTTTGACCCATGAATTCCCAGGTAATTATACAGGTAAGCTGTTGAATATTTTGAAACTAATTTGACTGGGGGGATCTTGCTTCCCATGCCTGCTTACCGCAACAACATCTTCAAGTCAAAGTAATGTCAAAATATTTAACAACATGACTGGTTTCAAATTAGCGCTGTTCCCTAGTATTGTGCAAATCCAACTGCCAAGACTTCTTCCAACAAACACGATATGTCGATATACATGTATATCGCGGTTTTATGCACGATATATCACGATATTGTCTAAAGCAATACACGCTTCTAGCTATATCCGCCCATTTCTAGCTATGTCGCGCCCATTTCTAGCTATGTCCCGCCCATTTCTGCTAAGCCACACCCAGCTTTGACACGCGCGGGAATGGAAGCGCAGCTTTGATACGCGTGGGAATGGATGCGCAACTTTGAACCCTGAATTCCCAGAATCTAAATTTCAAGGTAGTTATGCACAAAAACTGTTGAATATTTTGAAAGTAATTTGACTGAGCGCTCTTGCAGCAACAGCTCCCTGTCAAATTAGTTTTTAAAATACTCTACAGAATATTTATTAAATCGTAAGCCATACAATTCGTACACTTTCGTGACGGATCTGCGTGATTTTGATTGTAACGTCAGGTAACATGTGACGTATTTGAGTATGACCTCAGATACAGTCATACTTGAGCGATATATGGGATCCCTCCATTACTATACGTTACAATTGTTGCACTGAGAGGAAATCCTCGCCATCATAGTCTCGATTTAAAGCTGTCACGTCGCTTTAACCTTTTAACATTCATAACAGCCAAAACGGCTTCTGCAGTGGTCTTGAGTAATATCCATTTGCAGACAGAAGACTATTTTTGAAAATTTACAACCGGAATGACTGGCTCGATCACCGAGCCAGTCATTTCAGTTGTAAATTTTCAAAAATAGTCTTCTCTTGGTCTGCAAATGGACATTTTCTATGATTATTTAAATTTTCTTGAACTGATTTGAGGGTTAACGGGTTAAGTACAGACTTTGATTCTTTGTAAGGTGGTCGTTATAGACTGGCTTGATTGCATAAAACACATCATAGGGCCTAGAATGTATATAATAAGAAATGCTATTTTTATATCATCGATAATACTGCAAGCGTGTGCTATGGTTTTATTCTTGCATTAAGCTATAATATTTGATACATTACTATGGCTATAGTATAGCACAGGCCTATAATCTACTGTACGCTATCGCGTGAAGCGTTATTAAAATCCATGCTATTGTTCGTCAAAGAGCAGACTTATTTGTCCTTCTATGTCAATATTGGCCGATGGCAATTTCCGTCAGACCCCATTAAATAATAGTCCTGTAGGATGGGTAAAAAAATGTAAGCATTGTTAAAAACAAGGGTTCCGTTAAAAACAAGGGTTCGACTTGTGAACTAAAATTAATGATGTCAACTGTTTGTCGGTCGAACTCACGATTTTAGCATTACATAGTTCGGCCGGTAAATATTCGGTAAATAGGCCTACTCGGTTTTTTCGGCGAACCTGTCCTTTGTCACATGATCCGTATCTATGATATAAAGGGATTTGGTGACAAGTGAATTCTTCATAAATAGAATAACTCGCTCATCTCCGAGTAATCCAAGCATTGGTGTGCGTACGTGCGTGCGTGCGTGCGTTCGTGCGTGTGTGGGTGCGTGTGCGCGCGCTCATGTGTATCTAGAATGTATAGCATATTATTGCATTTACGCAAGCAGCCTATGACAACATTTGAGAGTAATTTGCACGTTCTAGACTAAAGCACCACTCCCCCCCCCCCCCAACACCCCCCCCCCCCCACTTTCTACCGGTTGAATAGAGGGGATGATTTCTAACTTGCCTGCCCGTTTCTAGCCCACTTTTTCAGCGTGTTGCTATCAACTCATATACCAGAATTCCAATTTCAAGGTCTTCTCTTGGCCAGCAAATTGACACTCCCTGAGAAAACGTTTTGGATTTTCTTGATCAATGTTGACAATTAACATGATCAAAGGACTAATACTGTAATCGCTTAAACCGGCTGAGCTCGAATTTGTGCCTTATTTTTATTTTTCCCCAGCTCCGATCGTGTGTTTTGGGTGGGAATTTTCGTAAAACAAACACTAAATTGGTCTGGTCTAATACAAGACCGGTGTGCTCATCAAGAGTTCAGCCCGCGTCTCTGGCGTATATGCAATTCACTCTATTCACCGCTGGATCCCATTCCATCTCAACATGCTAGGCAATTTCTAGCTATGCCTCGCCCATTTCTATCTAAGCTCCCCCTACATTTTACGCAGGTTTGGATTGATTTGAAACTTTGAAATCTGAGTTCCCAGAATCAAAATTTCAAAGAAACTATATAGGTATGCTGCTGAATATTTTTAATCGATTTTGACTTGCAGACCAACACGCTCCCCGTCACACGCCTTACCACACATGATAACTGTGAAGCGTGCCAGTAGCTAGAATGGAGGATTCAGCTTTAGCTATGCCCCGCCCATCTTTGGATAAGCTCCACCCACACTTCGACCGTGATGGGATCGATCGATAACCCCAGAAGTCCCTGACTATCGATTTCCAGACAGCTATGCAGGTAACCTGTTGAATATTTTGAAACTAATTTGACTAGGTGCAGCAACAGAGCCCAGTCAAATTAGTTTCAAAATATTCAGCAGCATATTTATTAAATAGTAAAGACATGCAATTCGTACAACAACGCTTAGTCAGTCAACAATTAAGCTTTCATGGCAAACTTAGCTACTTCATTCATGACGTAATTGATTATGACGCCACGTAGTTGATTATGACGTTATATGATTGATGGATAAACTGGAATCCTACATTGTCGACCATCTACTTTCATGTGTTGTTTAACCCTTAGCACTCTGGTGTCGAAAAGATAAAATTTTCAAATTAAATTAAAGGATGAACTGGTGTTCATTTTCCAGCAAATTTGGTGGGAGATGGTGCTGTCGTAGACAGCAACATCATCCAGCAAAATTGTTGAAAAATGTACACTAGTTTCTTTGATATTGACACAGTAAAAGATAGAATATTGACATCAGAATACTAAGGGTTAAGCGCAGGTGAAGCCACAGGTCACATCAGGGAAGTTCCTTCTGCCAAAGACATTAAATATCCCATTGATGTAACGATATACAAAGTACGTGCACATATCCAAGGCAAACCTAATACTCGTCTCTTTCTTGACCCAAAGTGATCATATATACTGGAACCTGCTAATGCGAATCATGAGTACATTCATGACAATAGTGTGCAGCAGACTGTTGGTACAACCATTCAGCATAACATCTTGCGAATGAATTAACATCCTGATGTCTGTTTTCACATTGTCATATGGTGGCATTGATCTATCGGTTTCGAGAAGAATACCTGTGGCATCAGATGTAATAATGACTTCTTTGTCCTCGTGGCAGCCTGCAGTGGCACGCGTCTTGGACAGGAGTAGTACACAAATGTCATGTTTGATTTTGTGTCACACTAGAAGTCAGGTGAATTTCCTGGGAGCTGTTCCTACCATCAACCTTTCTTCGAAGACATTTTCCTCGCGATGCCCTAGTGGATTCATAGATGCTGTTGATGATGTATTGTATCCAATGCCACATCAACCCGCTTGGAGGACTGTTATAACTGTAGTCGAAAGCTTCCATTTCTAGAAATGCCCGCTTGTGGGGAATCAATTTCAGGTACCGACCTACCCATTCGCCAATGGACCTTTCCGGTTTTAGCTATGCCCGCCCATCTCTAGCTAAGCTTCACCCACACCGCGCTCGTGTTGGGATCGATCGATCTCTGAACACCCTGACTATCAATTTCTAAAAAAACTACACAGGTAAGCTGTTGAATATTTTGAAACTAATTTGACTGGGTGCAGTTGCTGCCTAAGGCAGCAACAACGCCCAGTCAAATTAGTTTCAAAATATTCAACAGCATGTTTATTAAATAGTAAAAAATTACAAAGACATACAATTCATACCACGTGTCGGACTCTGAGATTTGATGACGGTCTATACGGAACCATTTGTGACGTAATGAGTGTGACGTCATCATACACGCACTAAGCTAATTATGACGTCATACGAGGTCAGATGATGGATTGCTACTCTGGAAAGGTGAATTAGCCAAATGCTAGTAAAATTGATATCTGGTTAATAAAAAACAAGATTGGCTAAACATTTGGCTAACGATTAAAATCATATTATTATACATAGTTTCTTAATTAATTAATATTAATTGTGAAGAGATAACTAGTACTTATATTATATTTTATTGTGATCAAATAAATACGGAAATCCTAATATCTCATATTAAAAGCATCTATATAGGTCAGCTGTTGAATATTTTGGAACTGATTTGACTGGAAACTGTTGCTGCCTTACGAGGCAACACCTTCCATACAAATTAGTTTCAAAACATTCAACATAATCTTCTATTTATAGTATGTAGTGTTCAGTTGAAATGGTTACCTAATGATGATAGATTGTAGACGTTGCAAAACATTGGCTAAAATAGTTCAGATTTGGCAAAGAAAACGTGTAGTTGGCTAATATATTGGCTAATAAAAGCTAAGGTACGTTCCTGAATAGCTTATATACTGTGAACCTTGAATTCCTAGACTCAACTTCAAGGTAATTATACAGGAAAGCGGCTGAATATTTTAAAACTGTTTTACTTAGTGCTGTTGGCCCATAGCAGAGAACATTCAACAGAAAATTTTTAAATATTCAGATGTACAATTCGTACACATGGCGGACATTTCAATGCTCATGGCGGAGCTAGATACGCCACTATATATTGAGACGCCAGCCTACATAACACGAACTTTCGTATGACGACATATAGCTGAGTAACAAATCGGATTCCTCCATAAAACCATTGTCAGTTTATCCAGCAAATTCCACACGGTTGGTAGAGGGAAGTACACGATATCAGTAGCATCGAAAAGCTTCATATCACGGGCATCGGGGTGTATTTCGGGGTATCATGGACCACAACGATTGACTATCAATTTCCAGAAAAATATACAGGTAAGCTATTGAATATTTTGGAACTAATTTGACTGGGCACTGTTGCTGCCTATGGCAATCTGCCTATGACAGTAACAGCGTCCAGTCAAATTAGTTTCAAAATATTCAACAGCATGTTTTATTAAATAGTGAAGACCTACAATTCGTACAACGTGTCGGACTATTAAGAGTTAAAGACGGGCCAAATAGAATCATTTATAACGTAATGATTATGAAATCATCCTACACGGCACTTAGTTGATCATGGCGTCATATGACGTCATATGATCGATGGATAGACTGGAGAATTGGCTTATTACTCATAGCAATTTTGTTGATCAGATGGAATCAGTAATCCAATGGGAGATAGATAGCATTGTATCATCGTTGTAAATTGTCGATTTCTTAGATTGTGTGTGATAGTTTCCTACTAGATCATGCATGTATGACGTCATAATCAACTACGTGACGTATAGGATCAATTCCGTTGTGAATTACGTGGCTATGTTCAGCACGAACGTTTAATTGATGATGGACTAAGCCTGGTTGTGCGAATTGTATGTCTTTACTATTTAATAAACAGACTTGAATATTTTGAAACTAATTTGACTGGGCGACGTTGCTGTGATACGCAGTGCTGCGATACGCAGCAACACCCAGTTAAATTAGTTTCAAAGTATTCATCAGCTTACCTGATAGTTTTCACGAAATTGATAGTCAGGAAGTTCAGGTATCTATCGATCCCAACACCGGAGAAGCTAAAAGCAAGGCTAAATTTGGATTCCTCCATTACTAGTCTGGTACTTCAAGGACTAAATATGTTTACATCCTTCTTAAATATCACACTATGAAAATGTTTTGTTTTTGTTATAGAGTTTTGCTGAAGGACGACTTAGGGTTAGATAAACAAGGCCAATAGAAACTCGGTAGCTGCGGATTCCGAAATTTATCGGATTTCCCTGATCGTTTTGAGACAAATCGGCCCAATAGTTTTTAAGATATCCAAATATATCCAGAAATTGCTCAGATCCAGATCCAGGTTATTTATCCGCATATCTGTCAAAGTCTGGAAATCTTCTCGCACCGCAAGTTCCTCCGTTGTGTTGATTGAGCCAATTTGAGCCAAATCTAATCCGTAGTTTTTTAGATACCGCCCGCAACTAACTAACTAACTAACTAACTAACTAACTAACTAACTAACTAACTAACTAACTAACTAAACTAACTAACTAACTAACTAACTAACTAACTAACTAACTAACTAACTAACTAACTAACTAACTAACTAACTAACTAACCGACTGACCGACTGACCAACCGACGGACCGACCGACCGACCGACCGACTAAACAACCTACTATAAAACCAACCAACCAACCAACCAACCAAACAAACAAACAAACAAACAAACAAACAAACAACCAACCAAACAACCAGCCAAACAGCCAAACAACTAACCAACCAACCAGCCAACCGACAAACAAACCAACCAACTCACCAACCAACCAACCAACCAACCAACCAACCAACCAACCAACCAACCAACTAACCAACCGGCCGACCAAACAGCCAAACAACTAACCAACCAACCAACCAGCCAACCGACAAACAAACCACCCAACTCACCAACCAACCAACCAACCAACCAACCGGCCGACCAACTAAGTAACTAACTGACTATCTAAGTAATTAACTGACTGACTGACCGACCGACTGACAAACTAAACAACCGACACTAAACAACCAACCAAACAGCCAAACAACTAACCAACCAACCAACCAACCAGCCAACCGACAAACCAACCAACCAACAAACCAACCCACCAACCCACCAACCCACCCACCCACCCACCCACCCACCCATCCACCCACCCACCCACCCACCAACCAACCGACCAACCAACCAACCAACCAACCAACCAACCAACCAACCAACCAACCAACCAACCAACTGATCGACCGACCGGCTGACTAAGTAACTAACTAACGAACTGACCAACGGACTAACTGACCGACCGACTGATCGACCGACTGACCGACCGACAGACTGACCGACTGACTGACTAAACAACTGACACTAAACAACCTACTATAAAACCAACCAAGCAACCAAGCAACCAATCAACCAAGCAAACAACCAAACAATCAACCAAACAACCAAACAACTAACCAACCACCCAACCGACAAATAAACCAACCAACCCACCAACCAACCGACCGACCGACCGACCGACTAAGTAAATAACTAACTAACTAAGTAACTAACTGACCGACCGACCGACCGACCGACCGACCGACCGACCGACCGACCGACCGACCGACCGACCGACCGACTGACCGACTGATTAACAAACCAACCACCCAAGCAACCAACCAACCAACGAACCGACCAACAAACCAACCAACCAACCAACCGAATAACCAACCGACTAAATAACCGACTAACCAACAGACTAACCAACCAACTAAACAACAAACCAATCACCCAACCAACCAACCAACCAACTACCTATCTATCCAACTACCACCGACAAACTAACCGACTAACCACATGCAGCTAAATCATTATAGTGCAAATTCCGGAATAAATTAGCTCGATGTTAAATATATGTACCTATAGGTCTACGTTTTGCTCTAAAGCCCCCAGTAATGTAACACTATTACTTTAAGGCACATTAATTAACCATTGATTAATTAACCATTAATTGATTGCTGAGTTTTTGCAGACAACTTATTCCAAGAGTTATATCTCTGGCCCTGCTAAATATTTTGAAAACAATTTGACTGAAAATATTTGGTGGCTTAGCCACCAACAACTTTCAGTCAAATTGTTTTCAAAATATTCAGCAGGTCCAGAGTTTTTGCTAATTGAAATTATTGACCGGTAGCGAGAGAGCTAATAGATGACACTTAATAGATATCACTGTCATCTAACTGTTCGCTGTTTAGAGCATTGAATTAGATGCCCACTCCATATCGAAATGCATTAAACTCTTGAAAATGTGACACTATCAGTCCGCGTGTCTACGAGTCCAGTAAAAGGACATTAACGTTTGTAATATCATTTAAGTGTACTGTATCCTAAAACAGGGCAAACACAAGAGGCCAGCGACACGGGAAAGTAATCAGCCCCGTCAAAATTAGTTTTAACCCGATTTATTAACTATTTGTTGATGAATTAGAAGGTTTTAAAAATTACTTTTGAGCATTGTTATTGTGTAAACGACGTTGCTGGAAAGCTGTTGCTGTCTTAACGGCAACAGCTTTCAGCAAAATTGAATTTGATTTTGATAATAGGCAGTCATTATTTCCATGGTCATGGCCCAATAAATTTTTAATTAAAATTTTGGTTGTTGTGTCGAGAGAATACAATCTTTTAACAACTTAAATGAACTTTTTTAATTCAGTAAGTACTCTAACTAAGTTTACGGTTTCCTATGGAATGTCGAACTAAATGGGTGTGTGTCATACTTAAGGCTATATGATAGTATTTATTGCTAAAAGATAGTAAGGAAATACACAAATAGTTCAACACGCTCGATGTCACTATATAAGCGTATTCTCTTTGTTTTATTAAATTATTAATCGAATGAAAGTTTTACCATCGCTCATTCATAGGTGTGTAGCCTATCCGGCTTGTCCGGTCCTGCTTATAGGAATGTAAGTGACTAGCTTGGAACAAGACAAATCATTTACGATAGGCATGAAGGGAATATTATTCCGTTCAATATTTTAAAGGTGCACATTCACACCAAAATGCTTGAAAATAAAATTGTTAAATTTGTATCCTTTTAGAGGCTTAAATTGTGTGCCTAGATGTAATCAAACGAAATAAATCTTAATATGTGATGATTTCCTCACGTATAAATTATTATAACTTTTTAAGTGATAGAATTGAATTAGAGACACGAGTCCCTCATTCAACTTCACAGCTAAAAAAATTAAATTAATTTTTACGGAATGGCATGACGTTATGCTAAGATTTTTGTCATTTCATTACATCAATTTAAGCCCCTATAAGCAAACATTTTAAACAATTTTACTTTCGAGCATTTTTGTGTAAATATGAACCTTTAAAACATATTTCATTGGAAGCCGTTATTACTGCTACTGCAACAGCTCCAGTCAAATTTGTTTCAAAATATTTAACTGTTTACATGTAGGTGTGCTTTGAAATTAATATAGCTTACTGTGATTTATGGATTTAAATTGTTAATCATATGGAATTGTTTGAAATCGGATCTAGAACATAGGAAAATGTTACGAGCTTACCTAAATATTAGTGACAGTAATTTTTATCATTAAAACCGGATTCAATGGACTTTTCCAGTTTTATCTATGCCTGCCCATCTCAAGCAAAGCTCCACCCACACCTCGCTCGTGTTGGGATATATTGATCCCTGAACTCGGTGACTATCAATTTACAGAAAACTATGCAGGTAAGCTGTTAAATATTTTGAAACTAATTTGACTGGGCGCTGTTGCTGCCTATGGCAGCAACAGCGCCCGGTCAAATTAGTTTCGAAATATTCAACAACATGGTTATTAAATAGTAAAAACATACAATTCGTACAACGTGTCGGACTATTAAGCATCTAAGACGGACTAAATCGAATCATTCATACCGTAAATGATTATGACGTCATCATACACGTCACGTAGTTGATTATGACGTCATATGATGGGTGGAAAAACTGGAAAGGTACATTGAAGTTTAATTATAGTTAAGACTAATAATTAGGTATGTGCTCTTACATTGACTGTTAGGCAAACTATAAGATGACTAATTAAATAAGGTAACTAATTAAATGAATTTCAGGCAAACCCGTGAAGAAACGTCACTTGTTGAAGCGACCTACTGTTTAATTAACCTCAACCAATGTGAGGGAGTGGAGGGCGTGGGATGGGGGCGGGGGGGGTAGTGGTGGGGTGGAGGGTGGTGAAAGGGGGGGGGGGGGCGTAGGTTGGGGTGGATAGGTTGGTAGGTTGGTTTATCCCACTCTAATTAAATCCAAACCTGGTTTCGATAGGAAAAATTTAGGAACAGTTGTTTTATATTAAATGCGTTTTTTAGTGTTACGACACACGCACGCACACACGCACACACGCACGCGTGACTAATTATTACAAATGGTGAATCTCAAGCTCTTCCAACCCACCAGAGGAGATATAGCATCTTTTTAACTTCTGAAAACTATTATGATGGCTATTTTTTAAATTAGCAACAGCCCCTAGTTAAATAAGTTTCAATATATTCAACAGCTTTCTTGAATTGTTGCTTTAACTTTGAAATATTTGGATAGCCATAGAAGGCTAACCCAGTCGCTTAATTTCGTGTACCAAAATTCGCCTTTCCAAATCACCCATCCCACCCCACTACATCAAACTACACCCTGTAAAATGGTATCCAGATACACCGTGAGCCGCAGACCACTGGCACAGTGCCCTCTAGCGGACTCCCCCGGGTGAATGCCGGATATCATGTCAATCCCCCACACCATTGTAAAATAGTATGGGTTGTAAATAAATCATTTCATTTTATTCCATTTCATTGCCCCGTGAAAAAATAATTTCGTTTTTGCGAATAAACATATTCTAATCGCATTTAACCCGTTAGCAAACATCTTATCTTTAATAACAGAAACACGACAAACAATTAATCAATATTGCTGGATAATAAATTACGTAGCTTATATATCTCAAAGAGTCTGACACGTTGTATAAATTGTATGTCTTTGTAATTCTTTGCTATTTAATAGACATGCTGTTGGATGATTTGAGGCTGGTTTGACTGGGCGCTGTTGCTGCCTTAGGCAGCACCGGCGCCCAGTCAACTTAGCCTCAAGATACCCAACAGCTCATCTGTATAGCTTTCTGGAAATCGATAATCAGGCATAATCTATTGTATAGTGTACATATTTCGACTTTAGGGATAATCAATGCATTTATTAATTTATTGTTTATGAACGTATATAATAGCTGACCGTCATTGTAGGTTTATACTCTGTACACTCAAGGGCCTATGGCCTAATTGGAATCAATAAATCAACTATATATATTATTTATATTTAACTATTAATGTAAATGCTTTAGTTAAAAATTGTTAAACGGTACGGTAGTAACAAGCCATTAGTCTCGTTCAAAGGTACTTTAAGAAACAGTTTATTATAGATCTTATCGGCTTTCTCGGATATATGCGCTCCAGTTTATCAGTTTGAAATACGTAGGCCTCCGTGTCAATAGAGGGATCCGGTCTGGCATTCAAGTATCTGACGTCATAATCAAATACGTCATATGTTATGTGACGTCACTTTCAAAATCACGTAGCTTACGAGAGCGTAAGAACTGCATGTCTTTGATGAATATTCGTTTGAATAATCTGAAATTTGGTTTGGGCAGTCCCGGTCAAATTAGTTCCAAAAAATTAAAAAGCTTACTTGCAAGTTAGATTCTGGGAACTCAGGAGTCAAAGTTTCAAATAGATTCTAACGCGCTTCAAAGATGGGTGCCCCTTAGCTAGAAATGGGCGGGCATAGCTAGAAATGCAGTTCCCCCCCCCCCCCCCCCCCGATTCAGCCTATATCTTAGCGATGTCTTCGAACAGGCTGTAATTGAAAAAGAAAACGTTTACCCGAATAGTCAATTAAGCTGTGTAATTTAATACAGTATCGGCTACAATATCTTTAAAGGTCACTGTATGGGCCATCAAAAAGTGGTCATTAAAGACAGGTGGTCGCTTAATACAGACTCATTGAAGATGGTGTATAGCTTTTAGTGCCAAATGGTTATGATTCATTAAGACGGTTCGTCGTACAACGACCCGTCTTAAAGAATCGCCATCATTTGGCACAAAATGCAGGTGCCCGCTATAGACAAGTTTAGTTACGCCTAATTGTAATTTCTGCTGCGCTTTGAGGGAGGAACACGTTAATTAATGCTATCGGTAATGTGATATTTGCCCACATTAGAATAATGTCGGTTTAGTAGGCCGCTGTGTGCAGCTATCGCAGATGAACAACAACAGGACATACACGGTCCGGTCGGTTTCCTAACGAGTAGAAATACATGTAAATGTATTAATAATATCGCTTTTCATTCAGCTTGTCTTATTACTACCACAGGTAAGTTTTTAATAATGACAACCGACCGACCGACCGTCCGTCTAAGTGACCGTCCGAGTGACTCTCCAAGTGAGCGAGCCAGCGACCGACCGAGCGACCGACCGACTGACTAACCGACCGACCAACTGACTGACAGACTGACCGATCCACCCATGGACCCACTGATCCACCAAACCACCACCAACCTGACCGACAGACCCACCGACGCACCCACCGACCCGTCCAACCAACAACCCACCGACCGACTAACTGACCGACCAACTGACCGACCAACTGACCGACCAACTGACCGACCGACAAACCGACCGACCGATCGACTAACCGACAGACTGATCAAACTTACTGCTGACGACATCGCCTCCAATCCAATTATGTTCAAAATATTCAACAAAACATTTCTTACATCGTGTACAAATTCAAACTAACTAGAATATTTCTGCTGTTTGTTTTGGAACCATGTTAAGTTATTTACGGGCTGTACTGCGCATTGCGTCAGCTATATGTTGTTTCTAGTGATATTACAATAACCAGAAATCTATTATAGTGTTATTTTGAGCTATTTCTTCATGACGGATTGGTTGGGGGCAAGGTTTACGCGATTACGTGATTAAATCGAAAAACGCGATTATTTTTTAAATCGTGAAATTATATGATTAAAAATTAAATAATCGTATTAATCGTGAATAATTGCTACTGCGTAAATATTTCAAAATATACCTTATAATTACTGTTTAATGCGATAGGTCAAGACAATTTACCTTTTCTTCAGCGAATGTAGGCCTAGGCCCATTTGGAGGCTAAGAAAAGACTGTTTTTGAAAATGTATCGCTGGAATACCATGCAGCGATATATTTCAAAAACTAATTTTCTTTTGGCCTCAAATGGATATTTCTAAACACCATTGCACCTTTAGTCATTGATATGTTTTTGCAGGATAATTAATCGAGTAATCACGAGTATTCTTTAATAATCGATCGAGTACATAGCTCAATGGAGCATATACTTACACACACGATTCCATTTCAGTAATCGCTGAGCGTACAACTCCTCCAGTTTCTATTATAGTATTCTGATTCTGAACTTTCGGGTTTTTAAAAATATGTCTTTGAAATTGTACCCCAAGAGGCAATGACATACCCTAAAACTGGACGGACACACGGCGGGGTTGGAGGAGGTGTTTATAATTCTGAAAAGGCTGCCAACTATAGCGCGCGGCGGAATGGAATACGTCATTAACGGCGGGTGATATTCAATAATTACGTTTTGACATGTAGACTTGCCATAAGAATGCCAATACCTGTATCTATGCCAGCGCATCCCGGGGAGTCAGTGAACAATAGTGGCAATTAAGCCTGTGCTATAAGAAACTCTCATTATTCCCACAACATAGGCCCCACAACATAGTCCCTGTTTATGAATGATTGATCTTACACAACAGCTAAACAATATCTTAACGTGGTTCCTTAACAAAATAAAACGTACCCGTGACTATTTTGAACATAATTGGATTGGAAGAAATTGCTGCCTATGGCCTATAGCAGCACTGTCTTCCAATCCAATTATGACCGAAATATTCAACAAAATATTTCTTACATCGTGTTCAAAATTGTAATCAACTAACCCGTCTTTGTTTTCGAAACATGTTAACTTATGTCTGAGCTGTACTGCAGATACAACTTTTACATTGAAATTGAAATTTTGGAAATCCATGGTTCAAAGGGCTAGTTAAGAAGGTTTTAGCGAATCACCAATTCTCAGTTCAAATGTGACTATAATCTAGTTTCCTGCCAAATCGCGTTTCTCTTCTATTTAGATAGTTAGCCATATATATTTATCACTTTCAAACATGGAATTTCAGTATCTCATTTTAAAGGCAATCATACAAGCAGCTGTTAAATACTTTGAAATACATCTGGCTGGAAGCTGTCACTGCCCAGCAACAGCTTCCAGACAAAATAAATCCGAAATATTCAATCGAATACGTCTTATACACCGACTTAATAAATTTACGAGATTTTGTTTGTAGGATAAAAAGGGTTTTATCCGAAGATTGTATAGGCCTATTATTGGATCGACGCGTTATCTGTATTTTGTTTGAAATACCTGCTAGGAATTTGAGCTTTACGGAGAAAAGAGGATTATTTCGACGGGAGGCACAATTACTAATAGAATACGTACTTAGAAAAATGGAATATCTAAATATAAGAAGTAATCACTATTTTGTATTAGAGTGGAAAAGATATTTAATACGGAGCATTTTGACGTCAGTGTTAAAGGAAGAAAAAGAAGCGCGTGTCTTTATTTGTGCTATTAGCCCTTCTTACGTCAAGTTAACCTTTTATTTGTCAACCTGGCCAAAAGGCCTATGATGTGTGTTGAGAAACGTCCATTTGTAGGCCAAGAGTGTCCTATTTTGGAAATTTTACCACTGGAATGACTGGCTCGGTTACCGAGCCAGTCAATCCAGTGGTAAATTTTCAAAAATAGGACACTCTTGGCCTACATATGGACACTGGCTAGGCTGAATGTTCGATTTTTCTGACTATTAATCTATGAATCGTCTGGCCCGCCAAAAAAACGGCACCTGTAGTGGCCATGATGAATGTCCGTTTGTAGGAAATTTAAGAGCGAAAATTGTAAATTTCTTGGAAACGATCTTGACCATTGAATGGTTAATTAATATGGGTAGAATTTTGAGCGCGGTTTTCGGCGCTGTTGAGACATGAGGGGTAAAGCTAGTTTGCTATGTAATGTTTCGATGAATAACAACGTAATCGTTACACTGTTTTCTCTAACTTACATACATTTTTTATAGAATGTATTTCACTACATCTGCCGGATGATCAGGGAAACATTAATTTAGCGTGAGTAGCCTACATACAGGTTACCGCCCCCTGTCCTACATTCCTGGATCATATTTGACAACGAATTGACGAAGGATTTAAATTATTTCAACCTATAGAATCACATTGGTCTCCTCGGTACATGGAAACTACAGGAGCAAGTGTTTGGAATTATAACATGGAACTCCTAAAGCCAATGGACAGTGGCGTTCTAAGAGCGCGGCGAAAGACCGTGTGTGCTCAGTCTGGATCTCAGGGAGGATGTCAAGACGAGAGTTCGAAGACCAGGCGAAGAATCAGTGTAGAATCCATGACACACTCTCATGGTAAGCGAAGAATCAGTGTGGAAGCCATATCAAATACTCATGCTAAAATCCCTGACAAGGTTCAGAGCCAACGAAGGAAGAGTTCAGTGACTAGCTTTAAAGAGGTTTTGAAAGCGGCACACTTTTTGGTCAATTTTGATCGTCCTAAAAGATACTCCAGACATCGTATGAACGTGTTTGATGAAGAGGTGAGTTAGCTTTAATTCAGCATTATTTTATAATCTTCTATTTCTTTCATTGGTCGTCGTCGTCGTCGTCGTCGTCGTCGTCGTCGTCGTCGTCGTCGTATTGAGCGTCGTCTTGGTCGTCATCACGGTCGTCGTCGTCGTCGTCGTCGTCGCTGTTGCGCCGCCGTTGTATCGCCGTGTTGTCGTCGTCGACATTGTAGTCATCGCCCCCATTGTCACCGTCATCGTCATCATCATTGTTTGTGCTTTGCCAATCAGATACAGTCAAACAGCCACCATCTTGTGAACACAGACGATATACAGACGATATTTACCAAGACAAATGACTTATTTTATTAACGCTAGTTCGGCTCAAACAGTAGTAAACCCGCTGTTTCTTGCGAAAGCAAGTCGTTTATTTTCAACGACACTATCTTTCTAATGACATTTTAATAAGTAATATACTAAATTCTCTTCTATGTTTTTCGTTGTTGAGAAATATATCAAAATCTCAACGTGACGATTAATGCAGATTACTCCTTGAAATTAAATTGTCTGAATTTCAAGACATCTATACAGGAAAGTTGTTGAATATTTTGAAACTAATTTGACTGGTAGCTGTTGCTGCCATAGGCAGCAACATCTTCTAGTCAAATTAGTTTCAAAATATCCAAGAGAATATTCCGTACGTTATAAGGGATGTGTCGTTTCTAGTCTGAAGGGACTAAGGCGTTAAGACAAAACTCCTATTGAATGAACCAGGTGGAGCAATTATCAATATGACACGACACCTGTGTTACCTTATCGTTAGTTGTCATTAAGAAAATCTACTTTCTTATTAAAAAAATAGTTGTCATACGAAATCTTTTTAGAAAATTGATGTCAAATTTCAATGGCAGCACTTCATATTCAACCATCATAATTTACCAACCCACTGCATATATTTGACTGATAAGACTAGACAGGTACTAATACCTGAAACGCTATTCAAACTTAGTAGGTTTTTTCGTACTAAGTCCACCTTGTCACTTGCTTAAATTATTACTTCATTATATACAAAGTTATATACAGACTATGCAATACAATAACATGTCTAAATAGTTATGGAGTGGAGAGACACTTTATCGGATACGCTTCTATCTATCAACCGACCCACCGAGTGACCGACCGACCAACTGACAGACCGACTGACTGAACAATCCACCAACCGACCGACTGACAGATCGAATGACCAGGCAACCAACAGACCGACTGACTGACTAACTGATTGACTGACGGACGGACCCACTGACAGACCGACAGGCCGACAGACGACCATATCTCTAAAACTGTAAGGATACTTTAGGAACTTCTAGACTGCTCAATGTTTTAACATATAAGTTCTTGTTCGTATTTAATAACGCAATTATGATGCTCGGCAGATAACAATAGTAGGGGAGGGTGGGGAGACTTGGGACAAGGGAGAAGTGGGACACTTTCAACTATGGCCCTTTGACCAATGAGATCCCTGATATAATTTTTACATAGGCCAATGCCATCTCTATATTGTGGGAAAACGGCAGATTCCTGCTTTCTTTAATGTAAGCATAATCTGAATTTGACTGTTTTGAGCCCTCAAAAGATAATTTTGACCACTATGTATAATTCACATTTTAATAACTAATTTTACGTAAACAAAGAAATAATCTCACCATTTAAAACTGCAAGATATATGTGATAACTCCATAAATAATTGTTTTCAATGCCCAATGACTGTGTCTCGGCAGTCAACATTTTGCATGGCAATCCCACATGGGGAGAACTGGGACATAGTGTCCCACTATAGGTGTCCCATTTCTCCCCAGTCCCAGTTCTCCCCAGTCTTCTGTATCACCTATACAAAATGCAGAGTGGATATTTACTACTGTTTCTGAATTGCTTTAACACTGACAAGGGTTCAATTGTTATACAAACAATTATCATTCAGTTGATTCTATTGCCTCATTTCAGTAGTCCCACTTCTCCCCAACTCATGTCCCACTTCACCCTGGAGTGTCCCACTTCACCCCAAAATTCTTAGTGTATAAGAATACCAACAGACAGAAATCTAGCCGTGGCTCAACGTGTCTGTCTAGTCTAACATATATGCTTTCCCCCCAAGGTATGTTTGAATAATTATAGAAATTGACTCCTGGTAATATGCTGGATACAGTCATGCTCAAAGCGTCATCCCTCAAATAATGTCCCACTTCTCCCCACCCTCGCCTACTACGTGATTGCCATGTATCACATGCAATAACAATCCTTGAATATGGATTCCAAAAATATGACTTCTTAATCTCGATGTAGTGACATGATTCGCTAGGATCGACATTATGATTGCATCTCATCTACGTCATTCTACAGAGTCTGAGGGCTAACTCCTCCAATGACAATGGCATTTGGAGATTATTTTTACCATGAACTGCATCTGCTGGGTAAATATGATATATGGACGGATTAATGAATGGACAAATGGGTGATGCAACAGTCTATACTGGAATAATTCTGTTTTCAGATCTCTTGCAACGCGAAATTTCGCCTGGTAGCTAAGATGGCGATATTCTGCCAACGATTGTTAAAACAGGTCCTCAACAAGTAAGTCAAAATCAAACAGACCGTATAATATATGGAATGATGCTCATTATAATTACCGTTTTTAAAGTGACTCATACATAATATCATCGCCGCCATCTTTTCTTATATAATCCGTAATGCTACTGTGTCATACCTGGTGATGCTACATTTTATGCAATGCCTCTAATAGCTGGAGATTCAAGTGCGGACGTCTAAACAGTAGTGTGGCGATAGAAACAGTTCGTTATGAAGAAAATGAAAACTACTTAATTAAATATAACATATACTCAGTAACTGTAAAAGTGAAGAACTCTAGTTCAATAACCAAATGGATTTCTACATTTGAGCAATTCTATGGTGAGTCAACTAATAAGGAGGACAATGGATTAATATTCCGTATTAAGCGTCTTGTTTCTGAAAATGTCGAGTGTAACAGTTACAGTCTACCCAACCACATTCGTCATACATGTCAAGGAGAGAATTGTCGCTACTGGATTGCAACAGATCTTTTGCATTTGTCGCGCATGATATTTGATGAAAATAAATTCGATAAGCGTGATGATGACAATGGTGACAAAAGTAATAATGATAATAATGACACCCATATTGCAGATGTCGCTCAAAATCAAAATGAACAATTGGACATTTTAAATGAAAACTGTTCTGGTCTGACCCTACGCGAAGATGAACTGTATTTTTCACCGGAAACTACTACGTTTCCTAAGCAGCTCTTCAGTCCAGAATATGGCAGCACACCTGCTGCGCGTAATCAACGAAGATCTAGCCGTAACCAGCTCACGCAGCAAGATTTGTTCAGTTATAACCAACCCAGTCAGCAAGATCTATTTAAGCAAATCTTTATGCTTAATGAACTGCTTCTGAGCAAGGAAGCCATAATCAAGGAGCTCCATGAAGAAAATAAGCGGCTTGCCAGTGACTTACAATCTAAATGTATTAAAATGACAAATGAAATTGGTGTGATGACATGCCCAGAGACAAAAACAATGGCAGAAGTCGGGGTTATGACTGAGATTGCCGTTGCTGATATTGTTTTGCAATGTACCACCCAACCTGCTGCCATGGAAGCTACCGTGAATGGAACTCTTGATGAATCTAAAGTTAATAATAGACCTTCATCATCATATCCACGATCTATCGCGTACCAACCTATGCCAGCGCCAAGGCTTCCTAAACCAAAGACTTCCAAACAAATAAGCTACGCGCGAGTGGTTAATGGACCTGCACCAGATCAGTTACATGAACGTATCCCGCAGGTAAATGAGAACTCCACTACAACACGCGTCCCGCTAGTAAGCAAAACACTTCCTAAAAAGACATTGATAATTGGGAGTTCTATAATAAAAGGTGTGAACACCAATGGCCTTCAAGATTCGGTTGAGGTTATGTGCCTCAGAGGAGCGAAGATAGAGGATATTCACTCCAAACTACTTAGTTCCGACTTACATACGAACAAAGACATAATTATTATGGCAGGTACAAATAATTCTGATGGATCATTAGCTGATGCCCTTATATCCATGGACAATTTAATTATGGATCTACAAACGCTAGTACCAGAATGCAAAATACGTATATGCGAGCTATGTCCCCGTGGTGATGCAAAGTATCGACAGGACTTCATCCGCTCATTCAATAAGCATCTTGAGGTGAGAGAACATTTTCTAAACTTCTCAATGATCAGGTCCGCAGATTACTTTTATTCATCATATAGGCCTGGTTCCATAGACAACGCGTTATATCACGCAGATAAGCTGCACATAAACAGTCGTGGATCATCAGTTCTTGTTAAGTGTCTGAATGACTATGTTCCAATCGTCAGGTCGCCGTCGTGTAAATTTTGCGTGGAACCCAACCACAGGCATACCAAGTGTCGGCATGGTCAGCCTGTCCGTTGCTGGAGTTGTATGGGATCCGGTCACAAATTAAACTCGTGTCCAGTATATTAGGAACGTGGCCAAGAAGTATAGCCAAACAAACATTTTAAATACAATATAAGCAAAACTAAGTGTTTGAACAGTTTGGATGCGGTTACTAAGGGACTATGACTAATGACATTGATATGAATGTAAAACTGTATGGTCCTCCCGCAGTAAGCTCCTCGAGTAAACGTGATGCCAATTCAGTATGTATGGTATGTAGTGATGAGTCCAAACATTGTATTGAGTATCATAATTATTCTAATCTGTTGCTCAGTAATAGATATCAACTACTCAGTAACAATACAAGTAATAGTGGTATCTTGCCAAAATGCGGCATACGCGCTAATAATATACTATATGATGAAGACAACGACGATGATGACGATCATGACAACTATGACGATGATGACGATCATGACAATGATGACGATCTTGACAATGATGACGATCACGATAATGATCTTGATCATGACAATGTTGAAAATCATGGCAATGATGACGATCATGACAATGATGATGATGATGATGATGATGATGATGATAATGATGACGATCATGGCAATGACAATGATCATGCCAATGGTGATGATGATGATGATGATGATGATGATGATGGCGTAATTGACGGTGCTGCAGCTGCTGCTGCTGTTGATGATGATAATGATGTTAGTGGCGGTGGTGATGATGGTGTTGGTGGTGGTAGTAGCGGTGGTGGTGGTGGCGGGGGTGATTGCTATGGTGGTGTTGCTGGTGGTGGTACTATTAATAATAATAATAATAATAATAATAATAATAATAATAATAATAAATCCATCAATTAAAGGAATTAGGATTGATCATTTAAATGTACAGCACCTGGTGCTTAAGATTGACCAGTTAAAACTGATTATGGAGAAGTGTGAAAAAGAACTTGAAGTTTTCTGTACCACTGAAACATTTCTCTCATCAACAATCCCAAATAACTCCATTGAAATTGAAGGCTATGTTAATGAAAGAAAGGACAGAAAAGAACGGGACGGTGGTGGAATTGTACTATATATAGCTGATAACTATTCATATGTGAGGAAACTAAATTTTGAAACCGATGATCTGGAAACTCTATGGATTGAAATTAGACCCTTTAAGACCAAGCCTTTCCTATTGGGCAGTGTCTATAGACCCCCTGATTCACCCGCTATCTGGATTGATGAATTTGAAGCTATGTTAGAAAAGGTATATTCCGAAAACTCAAATATTATACTTGTAGGAGATTTTAATTTCGTCCTTATTAAAGCAGATAATCATAAATGGCAGTCTTTAATTGAACTTTTTCATTTAGAGCAACTTATACGTAATTCAACCAGAGTTACAGAGAAAACATCAAAGCTGATTGACCATGTGTATGTCACAGATAAAGACAAAATTCAATCGTCACATGTCGGCTCTTTGGCACTAAGTGACAATTATCCAGTATTCGCTGTACGCAAATGTAAACCATTCAAAACTCAAAATTCCCACCAACTTATTAAATACAGGAGCATCAAAAGCTTTAATGAAGCTAAGTTCCTTAGTGACCTGTCTGTATGTGATTGGCGTTCTATAGGTTATTTAGGTAGTCCTGATCAAGCGCTTGATCAATGGTATGCGAAATTCATCAACATTATAAATAAACACGCTCCTGTCATTGAACGCAGAGTTAAATGTGTATGTCAACCGGGATGGATGAACAGACAAATTCTAAAAACAATGAAAGAAAGGGATTATCATAAAAACGTAGGAAACATGTTGAATTTTAAAATGTTAAAGCAAAGAGTTGCGTATTTGATTAAAGCATCTAAACGAGATTATTTTGCAAATAAATTAGAAGCAGGAAAAAATAATCCGGCTAATATATGGAAAATTCTAAAAGACATAAAGCCCAAGGCAAACAAATTACCTTCAATAATCTGTGATGATAATGGAAGTGAAATTCAAAACCCACAAATGCCATCTGAACATTTTAATATATATTTCAGTACAATCGCGTCAAAACTGACACACTCCATGATAAAACAAAGGCCAATGGCATTTGATAAGCTATCAGATCATGTTTTTAATAAAGTTCCAGAAAATTTAGAGTTTCGAATTCCATATATAACCGTTGAATATGTGTCCAGAGAACGTAGCAACTTAAAAACAAATAAGTCATCTGGTTATGATGAATTGAACGCACACTTCCTCAAAGCAGCAGCATCAATAATTGCACCCTCCATTACACTTATTATAAACAAAAGCATAGCTACGGGAGAATTCCCCAAAATGTGGAAATGTGCAAAAGTAAAGCCTCTACATACTTTGTTAAATCTAGTAGAAAGATGTCGCTTTTCGATAGATAATGGCGACCTTATTGGTTCTATTATGATTGACTTTAAAAAGGCCTTTGGTCTTGTCAATGATGACATCCTATTACAAAAATTAAGTATTTACAAATTCAGCTATAATACATTAAAGTGGTTTTCTTCATGTTTAAATGGCAGACAACATTACGTTTCAATTTCTGGAAAGAATTCTAAACCACTGCCCATCGATATAGGAGTACCACAAGGCTCAGTTTTAGGGCCACTTCTGTTCATTTTATATGTTAATGATTTACCCATGAGTGTCAACAATCTTATGGATATGTATGCTGATGATACAACTATGCATGCTGCTAGCTCAAATGTCGCTGAAATTCAAGAAAATCTAATTAACGGTATGAAGTCGGTAGAAGAATGGTGTGTAAATAATAAAATGTTGTTAAATACGGACAAAACTAAGTTTATGATGTTAGGAACTAAGCATGAATTGAAACAAGTAAATAATAATGTTATAATCCCTACAAATCGTGGAAGTTTAAATGTTGTGGAATCTGACAAACTTTTAGGAGTATACATAGACAATACGCTTGCATGGAAAGAACATATAGGCAAATTTTGTAAAAAGATTTCGTCCTTGATTTATATTCTACGGAAAAATAAACATTATCTTAGAATTGAGCAACGAAATCTTTTCTATAAGTCGTATATCCTTTCACACATTGATTATTGTAGTCTTGTATTTTGCCCGTCTTCACCTACATTATTGGATAGTTTAGAAAAACTACAAAAACGGGCTACTAGGGTGATGTTAGACATGCCTTACAGGACACCATCTGTACAACTATATGAAACATTAAACTGGACAAATTTAACTAAAAGAATGCAAATTAAAATGGGTATTATGACATATAAATCTAGAAATGGTCTGGACCCTGGTTACATGAAAGACATGTTCACTTCCGTTGGGGTGGCGCACACTAGAAATTTACGTTCCAAAACACGCAATCACCTGCAACTTCCGAGGATTAAAACGGAATATGGCAGAAAAAGCTTCAAATACACTGCAGCGCAACTGTGGAATTCTCTGCCTGAAACGATTACTCAGTCTTCTACTCTGCTGACATTCAAATCAAATATACATGAATATATTACTAAATTATAGTGATATATGGGCAATGTGATTTCACCTTTTTACTTGTGTTCTAATATTGCATATTTTGTTTATTTCTAAATAGCTGTGTATGTGTGTATGTGTGAATGAATGTGTACGACCTTGCGCGTATGTATGCGTGAACGGTGATTTGAACATCGACATTCGACGAGGTAATTATTCTGCATTACTGTTTTAGTAATATCTATCGAAAATGAACAAATGTGTTAATTATCTAATTTAACAGTCATTTTACTTGTGTTATAATATTTTACATTTTGTATATTTGCAAATAGTTATATATGCGTGCGTGCGTGCGTGCGTGCGTGCGTGCGTGCGTGCGTGCGTGCGTGCGTGCGTGCGTGCGTGCGTGCGTGCGTGCGTGCGTGCGTGCGTGTGTGAGGGCCTCGGGAAGATCAGTTTACTGACGATGTATACCCTCCTTAAATAAAGATTATTATTATTATTATTATTATTATTATTATTATTATTATTATTATTATTATGCTGACACTTTAAAACAATAATATCTTTTATTCATTATAAATTAGAATTCGGTTTTCTTGAAGACCGAATTGACGACTGATAAGCCGCGCTATTTTGAACATTTTGTGCTTCAAATCAAGTTAAGTCCAAAATATTCAACAGTACGTTTCATTTTGCTTTGGAAACACGTTAAGTTATTTTTAAGCTGTAATGTAATGTATCCTTTACTAACACTTAACTAGCTTACCTTCTTGGTACTATGGCAACATCATCATTATTATTTGATTCGTTTTAGGTGTGCTGACAATGACAGCATTCTGCCCTTTGTAAACTTGTTTAGCCACCAAGCACCTGTACCGCTCAAACGCACAGGTCTCGTCTTTGACCTTGGCTACTTCAAAGCCAACAAACAGGTAAACAGGCTCTTGCTTTCTCGAGCCGTTCTACTCAGAATATGTTAATTACCATGATGCCGTAGGGGGAAGATGGTATTGCGATCGGGTATGCCCGCCCGCCCGCCCGCCCGCCCGCCCGCCCGCCCGCCCGCCCGCCCGCCCGCCCGCCCGCCCGCCCGCCCGCCCGCCCGCCCGCCCGCCCGCCCGCCCGCCCGTCCGTCCGTCCGTCCGTCCGTCCGTCCGTCCGTCCGTCCGTCCGTCTGTCTGACTCTTTGTCTGTCCAGAGATGTATTGATGTATTGCAATCGGGTCTGTCCGTCCATCCATCCGCCCGCCCGCCGCGAGCAAGAAATCCGAAAGAAATCCGGAAAATCTGAAATTCTTTTACAATGTGACAGACAAGAGGGCGATGAGGGGCTGCAATCTCTGATCGCTCTTGTTTTAATTTTCGTCATCCATATATACAGTACACGTGTTTTCAAATATATTAGACGTATAATAAGCGCAATGTGCCCTATAATTAACCCTTTAACCCTTGCAGACCATGCACCACAAATTCGTTATGATTTATGGAATATTCTAAAAAGTAGTTTAAAACAAATTTGACTGACGGGAGCCGTCCTGATCATAGACAGTAACAGCTCTCATTCAAATAAATTTCAAAATATTCAACAGCTTGACTGCATAAATCCTCTTATAAAATTTTGAGACACTGGAATTTCAAAGGTTAATACAAACGTAAAAATATGTAACCGACAGACAGACCTACATATAATACCGAGTGGCAAATAAAATGTACCTTATTGCTTATGGAACGATTAACCAATAGCATTCTGAATGAAATGATCTTATATATGTTGTATTTTCTTTGATTGACCATAGCTGAGAGTTGGCGAGGAGGCGAGAAAGGTACTTTCCAAATCTCCGAAAGATCGTACCAGTCAAGAACTGTACCACGTACGTACTTCAATGATAGGCAATGGAGGATTACAGTGTATCCATCAATTATATGACGTCACAATCAACTACGTGGCATGTGGGATGACGTCATAATCAATTACGTCATGAATGCCGCGATATAGTTCGTCACGAATGATTAATTGACGACGGACTAATCGTTCGTGTACGAATTGTATGTCTTAAACATGCATTTGAATATGTTGAAACTAATTTGACTGGACGCTGTTGCTGCCATAGGCAGCAACAGCGCCCAGTCAAATTAGTTTCAAAATATTCAACAGATTATCTGTGGTTGTCTGGCAATTTATAGTCAGAGAGTTCAGGGATCGATCGATTACAACACGGGCGAAGTGTGGATGGAGCTCAGCTAGAGATTGGCGGGGCATAGCTAAAACTGGATTCATCCATTAATTCGGTCTCCAGCCAACATCCCACAATGCATTGCGCGTATTACTGTTTAACGTTAAACTGGAACTTGTACCAGGAACACCGTTCCGGTTAACGTTAAACTGTAGTAAGCGCAATGAATTGTGGGAAGTTGGCTGAAGACCGAATGGCATTAAGCATAATAACATCTATGATTTGTCTCATTAGCTTTAAATCGCTCTGAGATAGGCTAGGCTACTGCCCGGAACAAATACCATACTATCAACAACTTCCAGTAGTTCTATGCAACAACTTCCAGTAGTTCTAAACTTCCATAATTTTAAATTTATCAACAGAATATTTGCTACATTAGAATAAATTTGTCATATTTCGTTGCTGAGATGCAAAAGGTTAATTCACTGTGGCGTATATTATTAGTTACACCGGTGTTTACCGGTGGGTACGGGCTGTTACCACACGCTCAACCGTAAATGTTTGAGTGTGTGTGGTAACAGCATACATGTGCTCACGGCTAAAGACTGGTTTAACTACGTTATTACTCCGCTGTCTGAGGGCGATATTTTATCATAACGTGACATTTGTAGACAGTAAAGACTAAAAGCTCTTACTGTTAATATCATCCAGTTCACGTGACGTTTCCGTGTCAGATGTGTTGGCGTCATTAGCAGCTGTCGGCCGTGGGTTTGTTGAACAGGGACGTCCTCGTTGTTTGTAAACATACTGTCACCGCAACTGTCAGCTGATCTAGCTTTTCTACACGGATATGCATAATCCATTTCGTATGGATATGTTGATTATTGTAATTGACACGCTCGTCACACTTAAAGATGACATATTGTTGGCACATCAGTATTCTCGGCTCGTGATGAAATATGCAACAGATTGATGATAATTACTTCGCCGTTTTGAGAGCTATGATAACTTCATCGCTCTGTCGGGTGCTATATAAGCATCAAGGGTGTCCACCCCACCACACCTCATTTCGCATGGATGCCCACTGGCCATGCCATCCAATTCTTCTCCCATCCAAATCCCCCTGGAGGTGAGATCAGAAAATTTTGAAAAACTTCAACCCTGGAGAGAGTATTTAGGCTGCAATGGGGGTGGGGGAGGGTGTATGGGGTGGGTCCCTGGGTTAATACCCTGGATAATTAGGCGGTCCTAGGATCCTCCCCCGGGAAAATTCTGATAATTTGACTCTGAGTGGCCATTTCAGACAATATTTCTAATAAATGGGCTTAATAATGTGTGGTGGGGCACTGGCGGGGTAGCTGGACTCTTGGTTCCAACACCCGTGTTTAGTGGGGCTTTTGTAGGAGGCCTTGGGGGAGGGTGTGTGGCATGGTGGTGGTGGCGGAATTGATTTTCCTCCTGATTCGATGAGAATGCAAACTTAATCTCTGACCCACTGTGGAAGCCCCTGAGTCCCCATCCTACCCCCAAGTGAAATAAAGTACCCCCACCCCCTTCCACCCACTCTTACACTGCATCCAACACTTACACCCGCCAACAACAGTTCATTAGGCAGCAACAGGCACCGCATACACCTCTAGCAACATCATCATTTTTTAAATTTTTTTTCAGTTTTAACGCTTATTTAGAGCAACCCTTCGGGGAAGCAACGCAACCCTTCGGGGAAGCACCTCTAAGAGTGTGTCATGGCCCAAATACATCTAGGTGTAAGCGGCCAATAAATATCAACTAACTGAACTGAACTGCTGCAGCAACGGCACCCAGTCAAATCAGGTTCAAAATATGCAACAGCTGTCCTGTATAGTTGTTTTGAAATGGAGACACTTGATTGTCAAAAATGCTGAATCAGACGCATATCTGCCATTTCAGAGACATGCATATTATTATAATTTATGGCTAGCTGCGCAGTAAAACTGTCTTATATTTCCGGCGGGTGATGATCAAATTCGTTGTTTGTGCATCGAATAGCAGCAGCCGCAGGAGATACCGAATCATTTACATGTCACCGAAACCAGCCAAATAAGAGCATTAGGTCACGTGACTTCACTGAGGGGTAATAATGAATCATATACATGTTATTTTAACCAATCAAATAAGAACATGAAATCATGTGGGATACTAATTTCGCAAATATTTGCAAGCTTATTTTGAACTTTGCTCACTATAGTTTTATATTGTGTATTATAGGCAGAGCTAGTGTTAAAGAACATCAAAGCATTTGCCGAGTACCCAGCCTCAATGCAGAAAAAGGTGGTACAAGTGGGCATGTATGAAAGGTAGGCATATCGTAATGTCTGACTACCTTACCCTGCTAGTCCTACTCATGCTACTGTTACTGATGCTACTACTACTACTACTACTACTACTACTACTACTACTACTACTACTACTACTACTACTACTACTACTACTACTACTGAAGTAACAAGATCGAGGACGCGCGATATAGAGGCTATATATATATATATATATATATATATATATATATATATATATATATATATATATATATATATATATATATATATATATATATATATATATATATGCCAGGTTCGAAACCCACTCAAGTAGAAAAAATTGAAAAACGGTAAAATTACATTCCAGATGATGAATGAGCTAGATCCTAGTGCCAGTGCGTTGTCAAAGACAGGGTTCATAGAACTAATGCTTGGCAATAAGAAAAACTACATACTTGCTAGTGCCTAGTGATCTAGCAGGAAGGATCTCAGAAAATATAAAAGTTAGGTATCTGCTATGTACACCATCAAAATTCGAGGTACTTCGTGCGGTTGTGAGGCGGGTGGTTGGTTCAAAGGCATCCCGGTGAAAGAGGATTAATATCCTCTGCATCGTGGTCTTGTGGTAGAGCGCTCGCCTCCCAATTGCTAGGCGAGAGTTGCCATAGAATTGCCAGGTTCGAACCCCACTCAGGTCGAAAAAATTGAAAAACGTAAAATTACATTCCAGATGATGAATGGGCTAAATCCTAGTGCCAGTGCGTTGTCAAAGACAGGGTTCATAGAACTAATGCTTGACAATAATAAAAACTACATACTTGCGAGGGCCTAGTGATCTAGCAGGAGGGATCTCAGAAAACTTTAAAAGTTAGATATATGCTATGTACGCCATCAAAATTCCAGGTAATTCGTGTGGTTGTGAGACGGGTGGTTGAAAGCCAGTCCGGTGAAAGAGGATGTATGTCCTCTGGATGGTGGTCTGGTGGTAGAGACTCGTCTCCCAACTGCTAGGCGAAGGTTGCCATAGAATTGCCAGGTTCGAAACCCACTCGGGTCGAAAAAAATTGAAAAAGGTAAAATTACATTCCAGATGATGTCAAGCATTAGTTCTACGAACCCTGTCTTTGACAACGCACTGGCACTAGAATCTAGCTCAGAATCTAGTGCCAGTGCGTTGTCAAAGACAGGGTTCATAGAACTAATGCTTGACAATAATAAAAACTACTACTGAAGTAACAAGATCGAGGACGCGCGGACATGCATACTATATCTTTTCCATGTACTTGATTCTTGAGTCAGTAACACTAACCTTCCTCGTCAGTACGTCCATTCTCAGAAATTTCTCTTTCTATGGAATATGGATACTATGGAATCCGTCAGACAGTTGAGTTACGAATAGCGTCATCAATTCATGAATCAATTTCCTCACTAAATCATATGACGTCATAATCAAATACGTGACGTGTATTCTAACGTCATAATCATGACGTCATGAATGACTCGATATAGTCAGTCTTTAACGCTTAATAGTCCGACACGTTGTACGAATTGTATGTCTTTACCATTTAATAAACATTCTGTTGAATATTTTAAAACTAATTTGATAGGCGCTGGTGCTGCCTTAGGCAGCAACAGCACCCAGTCAAATTAGTTTCTAAATTTTCGACATGGTTCCCTGTATAGCTTTCTGGAAATTGATAGTCAAGGCGTTCGGGGATCGATCCATCCCAACACTGGCGAAGCGTGGTCGGAGCTTAACTAGGGGTGGGCGGGTCATAGCTAAAACTGGTAAGGTCCATTTCTAGCTAAGCCCCGCCCACTTCTTACACCTGTTTGAATGAATTTTAATACTTTGAACTATTAACTTTCTAGTCCAAGAATCTGAATATCAAGGTAACCACGCAGGTATGCTGTTGAATATTTTTGCCTATTGCATCAGCTTTCAGCCAAATTAGTTTTAAAATATTTAACAGAATGTCTATTAATTTGTAATTTCTTCAAAGACAATTCAGACACTTTCGTAATGGGACCATTGCCACTTTCGCGACGGGCGTACGTCATTTTGACTGCGACGTCGGCTACCACGTGGCGTATCTGATTATGACGCCAGGACGTGAGAAATGGGAATTCCCCCTCGCGGCAGGAAGCGGCACGCGTTAAAATTCGCTCCATGAGCGATCCCAGACGCCCGCGTGTCGCCAGCCCGCCCGACGCCCGCATTCAGCACACGTTGGTGTTTTGTCCCTCTTTATATCATATCGTCGGCTGGATGACAAAATGTTGTAACTACACTTTAGGTAATTTTACAGAACAAAAAAACTTTTTAAATTTTGGTTGGGCATAGACTGCGGATAATAGTCATATAATATCAAGACAATGCACTTTCTTGACATGGAATGATATTCTGGCATTGTTGCTTTGCATATAGCTCCCAGAACACTTATGACATTTTGTCTTTGAGAAAATTTTTAAAAATCTGAAGTTACACCATTTTGGCAATTTATTCCCGACTTGCGTTTAGACAAAATTAGTTTAAATCTATCCTGAACCAATAAATAGCATGCTTTTAGATTTAGAAACCAAGTCGCTCCCTTTAAGACGCCATGTTGGATCATATTATTATCAAATTAGATTAGCCCTAATTGCTAAACACTATTCAGAAGCTGTGTTCGCACTGACTATCAACGCATGAAATAAACAATGCACGTGAGTCTTCGCGCATTGTTTATTTCAAGCATTGGCACTCGGCGTGAACACTGCTCCTGCATGAATAGTTTTTTCTAGCAATGTGGGCTAATCGGAGTTCAGTATGTCTACATACTGCAGATTAGACAAGTAATTTTGATAGAGACTGTCAGAACAATTTGAGTAAGTTTTATTGCTACATAAGCCGCAGCAATGTTTAGTGAAATTGTTATCAAATATTTACCAGGAAACTCGCTAGACATTTTAGAACAATTTGACTGAAAGTCCTTTCAGGCTAGGACAGCAGAAACTTCCACCCAAATGGTTATCAAACTGTCCAGCAGAATAACGATAATAATTTGATTGAAAGTTATTGCAGTCTACGGTAGCAGCAAACATTACTCCAATTGTTCTAAAAATATCTAACAAAAACCATTTGTCCAGTACAAATAATTGTAGGCAGTTGGTATACCTGTTGATTCTATTAGCGCTCGTTGTGTACTCTTCACGGCCAGAGTTAGAAATACCATGCTGCATGGGCACTACTCTGGTGTTATACAAGGAATGACGTCACTCGCTAACCTATTGCTATCCATAAGATGGCGTCGGCAAAACTGGTCAAATATGATCCAGCATGACGTCTTAAATGGAGAGACTTGGTTTCTAAATCTAAAAGCATGCTAGTTATTGATTCAGAATAACTTTAATTCAGCAAATAATAGACACAAATCATCTCAAAATAAGATTTTGTTTTAATTGCATAAATTGGGATAACAATTTGATGCAGTAATGATGTGCTTTGAAATAAAGTTCCAAAATTTCCATTGCTTAATCATTAATGTTCTCCTTCAAATTTATCCAGTCAAATTGAAACGAAAGAATACTGTATAAATGTACATTTTAAAGTTAACCTTATGTACTGGTATACATCTCAAGCTTAATGAACAAAAAGTATTCTTTTATTAAGAACTGCGCAATTATTAAACTAAAAAGGCACTGCGATAATGGACTATGCCATTTGCCTGCTCACATTACAAGAACTATCCAAAGTTGAATTACCAGTCAGTTTAGTCTAGTTAACACTTTACCAGATCTAAATGATGTTGAGTTCTTCAGATTACTGCTCAGTTATATTCATAATTTGATGAGGTATGTTAATTACATTTGCATTCCTCAAGATCTTCAATTCATGAAGTGCATTGTAGCTCAAAAACATTTTTCAAAAACTTTGACACAATTGCAATAATAATAATGATAAAAATGACAACGGTGAATATTATAAAATCTAATTTGCTGAAAAGCTACTGCTACCTATGCTAGCAATAGCTTTCAAACTAATTTGGCTCAAAATACTGTTTACCACATTCAAGATCTATATTAACTAAATGTACCCATCATAGCCATCATGTCAAACTTAATGTAAAACCTAAGAAAGTCACAGTTTCTTTTGAGTCGATTGATATGTCATCAATAAGTTATTTATGGACCAATGTGTCATAGAATGCATGATAATCTTGTGGAATGACTTTTTAAGGGCCTGCAGGTGTGCAAACTTTGTATCGGTTATAGGCAAACGTCCCATGTGCAGAGAGCGGACATGACTATCGTTTTCAGACGCTGTTTGCTTCTTGGCTTTTCTGGGGAGCTCTTGTAGATTATCTTCATACATAAGTTTGTACATAATATTGCATTCTGGACTATATTGAAGAACACGAATATCAGTGACAACAGGATCACCGACTTTAGTACCAGGTCTGATGGACGAGTAATACTGCAAACCAGTGTAATCCTGAAAAAAGCTAAATTTGAGATAATTTATTCTGTACGGATGGCTAGGCCGTGCATTTCTGATTATTTCTACATAATCGTGTGGAACGTAGATTGGTTTTCGTTTCAGTTTCCATTCTATCACACTATGTACGCTATCTACCTCCATTTGTGTGTGTCCTTCCTCTAATATTTTCTGTGTAATTGTCACACCATTATCATTAGCTATTTTTATGAGTACGTTGGACAAGGTTACATTTCTGTTTTGGTAAGTACATCCGTCACTGTATAAAACAACGTGTTTTACAGTTCCGTCAATGAGAAGGTGCTCAATATAATGAACTATGCATGAAGCAAACGAACTTGCAGATAAATCCCCCTCTACTTCTGTCCAAAAATAGCAATCCACATCTTTAGTCTTTAAGTCAAAGATAGTGAAATTATTATGACATGCTAATTTTGTTTTGTAATACATGGCGCTAGCCTGTAATCTCGGGCAGAGTAGCACGGATTGTAAGTCTAATGTGAAAACCCTATATGAGCAGTCTTCCATGCACAGTTCTTTATCTTTCTGTTTCTCATTCCTTGCTGACTCCTTTCTAGAAATGTGAATGTTATACTCTTCTTCGGCTATATTACCAGTTTCATACGCACAACAAACATCACATTGGTCTTTCTTAGGAGAAAAGAGACTCAGATTTCTATCATCAAATACATTCTTTAACAGAGTATACGATGCTGTTCTCAGGCTGTTTTCTTTGCAGAATTCTTTGTATGCATTATAGACTTCCGAAAAACTAGCAAAGACCGGTTCTAAATAAAGTTTACTTGTGCTTGCCCTACAGTAATGCGACTCCATTTTTGGCAAACTGTCTAGATATTCTGTAACTTTACATCTTAATTCTACAACTCTTTCCTTTCTAGCCTCTGACTTTCTACTGGTACTGGCAAGCACGTCTGGAATGCCACTGTTAGAGATCTTTATCCACTCATATACTGCTCTCTCACCTACTCCCAATGTAGAAAGAAACATTTTCTTACAAACAGAAAGTCTTTGATCATTTTTCCGTAGGAAGTATTCATAACTAACACTTCTGCGACTCGGGGCCACTGTCGTCTTTCTCTCAGTTGGTTTTGTTTCTACGAGTGAACTAATGTAGACCTTTTTCTGTCCCCAGTCCATCTTTTGCCGTTCTGCCTCACTGAATTTTGAGCAGTGCTTTATCTGTGACCTCTCACACCTTTTCGAACAGCCGCACGGTGTCAAAATTCTGTCAGCCCTGTCTACGCAGTAATCCCATTTAGCATCGGTCTTTTTCATTCCTTTGTAGCTTTTCCCTCGCATTCGCTTCTGTTTTTGTATATTCCTTTTCCACCGAACTGGGTTTGCTTTCCGTTTCTCGTTTCTCGGAACTGTGTTAACTTCCTCTTCATGGTCTACATGAACTGGTGGTTGATTATCTATGGTATCTTCCAGCAAGTCACCATCTGCTTGTGTGGAGGAATCTTCATCACTTGTTTGTACTTCGTAATCCGGATCTTTAACAGAGTCGTCTAGGCTTTCTTCATTGCTGTCTGATATATTATGAGTCTTATCGCTAGTATTATGAGTCTTATCGCTAGTATTATGAGTCTTATCGCTAGTATTATGAGTCTTATCGCTAGTGTCTCTATTAACCTGTTCATCATCTGATGTGAAAGTATCTGAATCATAACATGTAAGATCGTTTACATTGTTGTAAGATTTTTCGCTTGCTAGACTCACTATTGAGTTCCCTTGTATTCGGTATTCAGTACTCCCCAGTCCTCTCGTTTAAGATAACTGCACCAGTAACTTTCCACGTGACAGCGTGTTTTTTCAACACCCGTTTTTGCAGTTTGGATGAAATCGAAATTTAAAATTTTTATAGTCACCGTTTTCTGTTTTGGATGACACAATATATCGCTGGGTTGTAATGGGAAACATTGAATAGTAGCAGTAAGCGATAAAATTGAATTGTTTAGTATTATTCACATATTCACCAAGTTCTCTTCTTTTAATAATTTTAACAACCGATTGACCTTTGTTTTCTAATATGATATCATCACTTGATCGCAGCCATTTGGATGACATGTTCCATGTATATCTCTTAGTTCTTTGTAAAACTTGAAGCGGGAATGGATAGCTGAACGACAACAAAATAAAAATTAATGGTAATAACCTTGAAATATAAAACTTACAATTTTAGTCCTTAGCACTCTGATGCGAACATTTTCAACTTTTCCTGAGCCATTTGCAACAAGCCTGGTGTACATTTTAAAACAATTTCAGTGGAAGTTGTTGCTGTCTACAACAGCACCATCTCCCACTGAAATTGTTTTAGAATTGAACACTGGTACATTTTCAAATTAAACGACCACGATGGTCAAAGGAAAATGCCGCCGACAAACCTAAAATGTGGTAATGCTTTTTGTGTTTTAAAGATTGCAAAAGCAAATACGAAATACTCCGTTACCTTCAAAATATTCAACAGAATAGAGCTTTCTTTGGGCTTAATTACGTAAGACACATTCGTCTTAGAATAATGGACCTTTCCATTTTTAGCTATGCCCCGCCCATCACTAGCTAAGCTCCACCCACACATCGTCGTGTTGGGATTGATCGATCTCCAAATGCCTTAGCTATCAATTTCCTGAAAACTATACAGGGAAGCTGTTGAATATTTTGTAACTAATTTGACTGGGTGCTGTTGCTGCCTATGGCAGCAACAGCGCCCAGTCAAATAATATTCAAAATATTCAACAGAATATTTATTAAATAGTGAAAGCAAACAATTTGTACAACAACGCATAGCCGTCTTCAAATATGCGTTCGTGACGTACTTATCGACGTCGTTCATTATGATGTCATTGTACACATCGCGCAGTTCATTGTGACGTCATATGATGGGTGGGTACTCTGGAAAGGTGAATTGGCTTCGAAGCATATATGGATAAATACTAAATTTTCCTACTACACACTACCTTCTAAATAATCCACACCGTTGGGTAAGCAACATGGAGGAAGCTGACTTCCTCAAACAGCTTCCTGAAGTGGCGCATGATACTGGTGGTGGTCAACTGGACACAGCCAACTCGGCGCCAAATGGTGGCAAAGACAATGACGAAGTGGCAATGGAAGAGTTCACCCACGAACAGGTGGCCCAGCAAGTGGTGATCCTGGAGAGCAATCTCCAGAACACACCACAAAGCACCCCTAAGAAGGGTGGTGATACACCAGGCCCCAAAAGGAAGAGGATGGTCGGGGTGTTAGAGGAGGGGGAGGAAGTGGCAGGAAGGGAAGGCACTCCCAGCAAGAGGTCTCGGGCCAAGGGGGGCTCCCCAGCGGGAGGGAGAGACCCAACCACCGCGCAGAGCGGGGGTTCCCCGGGTGGTGCGTCCAGTAGGGAAGGGAGGGAGGTGGGACATAAGGGGGGGGGGGAGGGGGGGGGCAGAGAGATGGTACCCAGAGAAGGAGGGTCAGGGTCAAGGGACTCGCGGGAGATGATTTTGCGGGGTTAACCCGCATGGTAATCTATAGGTTGCTGTATGCCATGGTGGGCATGCTGGCAGGCCTAGACAAAAGGGACGGGGATGTTTTGGTAACCTCCACCAGTGAAGGGCAGTTCCAGAAGCTGCTGAAAATCACAACGATAGGCAGCCACGTGGTGTCTATTGAAGAATACACCACCAAAAACACCAGACTAAGTAAAGCGGTAGGTGTCATATCGGGAGTCCCAAGGGACTTCACGAATGACGACATAAAAGAAGAACTCAACGCCCAGGGGGAACGCAAAGTGGAATGGGTGGGCCGGATTGGCAGAACAGCCAGACCGACTTATGCAGTGAAACTGGTTTTCAACTCAGACGCACTGCCAAGTAAGGTTAAACTGGGATGGATGACCTTCAAAGTCAAAACATACATCCCAGAGCCCGTCAGATGCTTCAGATGCCACCTGCTGGGTCACGTGGCAAAGCACTGCAGAACCAAAGCCAGCGCATGCGTCAACTGTGGAGGGAACCACAAACGCGGGGACTGCCAGCAGACCCCCCCCCCCCACTGTAGAAATTGCAAGGGTAACCACAGTGCTGCATATCGCGGATGCCCGGCTTTGCAAAAAGCCAAGGACATCCTCAAGGTTAAAACAACAGAGCAGGTCTCATACAGGGAGGCCAAGAAGAGGGTTACCCAGCAAATAAGCAGGGGAACTGAACAGCCAGCCGGAATACCAGCACCTGGACCAGCCACACCTCTGGAAAGAACAGCATGGCAGAAAAGGGCTGAATCCGTAAGGAGGAAGCTGGCCACCCCCAAGAGGGACTGCTCAGTGATGAGACACCAGGGAAAAGGGGAGGAGGCTCCTACTGAGCCACCCACAATAGAGACGGCCACGCCCACCCTCCCGCTTTGGAGTCCGGCCAGCAAAACCTGTAAACAGGCCAAAAGGCAAACAAAAACGCCTAAAAAACCCGCCTGCAAAGGGCTGAAAGTCATAAGCAGGAGCAGGGCCCGAAACCAAAGGGCTGAACCAATCGGCCCATTGGAGGTAACTCTAGTGGAAAAACAGGTTATCAAACCTGTGAACCCCACTAGCAGTACTAGCAGCTGCAGTGACCTGCCGGCCGAGATCACCAGAGGGACACCAACGAGCGAGGTAAGACCCACCCCGATTGTTGGAGAGCATAAAATTGTTCTAAATGTCCAAACTTTCAGACTGATCATAGAGACGATCATATCATCAGTTTGCATTGGCAACGAGGCAGCAAGGAACAAGGTCGATGTCGACGGTCTCGTTGCGAAATTCGTAGAACTTTGCTCCTCTCCAAACTATTCATGTGGGTCAAAATTCTTCAATGGAACGTTCGAGGTACCCGGTCTAATACCAACCTTGACGAACTGTGGAACACATTCCACAACGAAAATGACCACCCAGACATTATATGTCTACAGGAAACCCGTCTGAAACCCAACCAGGATTTCAAAAGGTACAACTACAATGTCGAAAAACAAGACCGTACCACAGAATCTGCAACCACCTCTGGGGGTGAAGGCAGTGGCGGCATAGCGACCCTCATAAAAAGTAATCTTTCCTACAAAAGATTGCCACAATGTGAGAGTAGCGTAGAGCACCTTACGATGGAAATAGAAATCAATCACGAAACTATTAATATTGTAAACGTCTATAGTCCCAGGTTGCACTCTTTCTCGGACTACGACAAGCTCCTTGAAGGCCTAGAAGGTGAAACAATACTTCTGGGCGACTTCAACTCCCACCATGCCCTATGGGGGAGCAAAACCACGAACTCCAAAGGCCGAATATTAGAACAGGTTATTGATAACTACAACCTGTGCCTACTAAATGACCAGAGACCCACCAGATATAACTCTAGTGATGGGGAATGGTCGGTCTTGGACCTTTGCCTCATAACACCTGGCTTTCGACCAACCCCCAGCTGGGACATCCAAGACCAGCTCCTCGGCAGCGACCACCTCCCTATCAAAATACAGATAGGAAGCCTACAGAGCAAGAACGAGGCGCCACTGCACAGGAACAATTGGAATCTGAAAAAGGCCAACTGGACCGAATACAAGCACATAATGGCCATGGAGGTGGAGACACCAATCACTAGTACCAGCACCGAGGAATATTATGAGCAATGTATGGGGATTCTCTACAAGGCTGCCAACTCAGCCATCCCCCAATCAAGGCCAGACAGTAACCCCAAACACAAACGCGTGCCTTGGTGGAACAGCGAGTGCCAAGAAGCAGTAAAGCTCAAGAAAACATCCTGGAATAGACTAAAGAGAAACTTCAGCATTGAATGCCTAGTTCAACACAAGAGACTCCAGGCCAAGGTAACAAGAACCATCAAAAAGGCAAAACGCGATCACTGGCGACAATACTGCTCTGAAATCACTCGGTTCACACCCTCAAGCCAAATATGGCGCAAAGCGAAAGCTATAGCCAGCGAAAAAACCAAGTCCAAAAACCCCTTACCCACCCTCATAGCAAATGGGGTAAAGCACGCCAATGACACGGAAAAAGCTGAAGTGCCTGCCACAGTCTTCATTGCAACCAGTAGCAATGATAACCATGACCATGACTTTGTAGCAACCAAAACAAAGGTCGATGAGCATATCAATCACCTGTTCAGCTCAGGGAAATGCGAAGATCTTAACAACCGAGACATCAACAAACCGTTCAACAGAATGGAGCTTGAGCAAGCCCTTGGCAGAGGCAAAAGCTCCTCACCAGGTGAGGACGGCCTGAAATATGACATGCTTCGTAATATGCCAGAGGAGGGTAAACAAATGCTACTCAATCTCTACAACCTTGTATGGAGCTCTGGAAAAATGCCCTCAGTTTGGAAAACTGGGATCGTGGTTCCTATCCCAAAACAAGGGAAGGACAAAACTGACCCAAGATCATACCGGCCAATCTCCCTGACGAGCTGTCTATGCAAAGTCATGGAGAGGATGATAAAAAACCATCTAGAACATGAGTTCGAACATAACGGTCTACTCCACCCTTGGCAGAGCGGCTTCAGAAAGGGCAGACGCACTACGGACCACCTAGTCAGATTGACTGAGGCAGCCAAGAAAGCCCTAGATGCGGGAAGAGGAAACACAACAATAGGAGTTTTCTTAGACGTCGAGAAAGCCTTCGATATGATGTGGCGAAACGGAGTCCTAAAAAAGCTCTATGACTTTGGTTACCGTGGCCGCATCCTATTCTGGATACGAGATTTTCTCGATAACAGAAGGATTAGCGTCCGCGTTAATGGGCAAATGTCTAGGGAACAAACACTGGAAAACGGCACCCCGCAGGGTGGGGTAATAAGTCCCCTACTGTTCAATATCATGATGAGTGATCTACCCAAAGACATTGAAAAAGACCATGCACTGGGTCCCGACGCAATAGGCGGGTCTATTTTTGCTGATGACACAGCACTGTGGAACAAATATGCGAAGATAGACCGTGCACGTAAGACCATGCAGAAAGTTCTGGACATAGTCTCACGGTGGTGCAAAAAAAATGGTTTCAAACTGTCTGCGGAAAAAACAGTTCAAATCAACTTTACCAATGTTAAATACATAGGCCATGATGCAAATCTGTACCTCAATGGACAGAAAGTCAAGACATGTGCTGAAGCCAAATTCCTGGGACTAACATTTGACGGAAAGCTCACATGGAACCCCCACATCAAGAGTCTGAGGGAGAGATGCTTCAAGCAATTAAATCTCCTTCGCTCATTAACAAAGTACACCTGGGGTGCAGACCTGCCGAGCATGCTTATGCTATACCACGGCCTAATCCTGTCAAGGATAGACTATGGATGCGAAGCATACGCCATGGCGAGAAAGTCACTGTTAGAAACCGTTGACACCCTCCAAACAAAATGCCTGCGCATTTGCTGTGGTGCCTCACAGAGTAGCCCTCGAGACGCAATCAACGTAGAGTGTGGGGAAATCCCATTAGATCTGCGAAGAGAGGAATGGCTTCTCAAATTCTGGACATACCTACAAAGCTCTGCACCCACACACCCTACCAGGGAGGTATGTCTACCATGCAAGGAGCACCTAAGACACAAGGTACTGCCCAAAATGACCAAAAAGACCAAACCACCAGGCCTGTTAATGACAGAGCTCACCAGTGCCACTGAACTGGTAAACGTCGAAATAGAAAGCTCAAGGCCGGCTCCTGACCCGCCATGGCTATTTCCGCAGTTCAAGGCGCATGGCAGCCTATCCTCACAGATAAGCAAGAAAGATCCACCAGCGCTAATCAAGAGCTATGCTCTGGAAAACATTGACAACAGATGGAAGGAGCACAGAAAAATCTATACCGACGCCTCCAAAATGCCCAACTCCGGCGAATGCGGAGCAGGAGTAGTCATAGGCGACCAGGAAGAAGTCCTCAAGTACAAGCTCCCGAATCACCTGCCAATATTCACAGCCGAACTGTTGGCAATTAAAAAGGCTCTAGAATGGATTAAAACAGCAAATCCAGGCAAATACGTTATACTCACAGACTCACTAAGCTCGGTGAAGAGCTTCAAATCTAGCAGCAGCAAGAGCAGGGACAGCCTAATCAAGGAAATCCGGCAGCTGTATGCAACTGTGGTGACTGACAACACAACCGTGGACATCGACTGGGTCCCAAGCCATGTTGACATTAAGGCAATGAACAGGCGGACGAGGCAGCCAAGCAAGCGCTCAAAGATGGAACTATGACCAGCATAGGACTCTCAAAGTCCGAAGCAAACGCCCTGGTCAAAAGGCACATCAACAGCAAATGGCAAAGACAATGGGACGAAAGCAGCACCGGCAGATCCCTGTACAGAGTCGTCCCTGGAGTCAAACGCAAATACCAAAACCACATCCCAGGACGCCAAGGCGACATTGTATTACGCCACATCAGAATGGGTCAGATCAGCGTTAACCAGATACGAAAAAAACTCAACCTGTCAGACACAGACCAATGTGAGGCCTGCAAGGAGACTGAAACTCTAGACCACTTCTTCCTACGGTGCACTGAATATACAGACATTAGAAAGGAACTCATCAATACGCTGAGAAAGGGAAACCTCAATCTTGACCCTGTAGAAGACATTATAGTGATGCATGACCGACAGATCAACCACGAATTAATCAAGTTCGTGCTTGCATCGGACAAACACATCACGTAATCAGAACACATTTTGATTAGCCCAAGACACCGACCGAAACAACAACTGAGACAACCTTCATGAGGTGTCAGGTCCGAAACGCAAATCACTTCCCCTAGGCGCATGAGGTGTCAGGTCCGCGGGGAATCGCATCACACTATTTCCCCTAGGCGCATGAGGTCTCAGGTCCGAGGGGAAATACGTGTAAGCGAATGATTTGCTGTGTGCATGGCCTATACAGTATGTTATCTGTGATGTCAAAAAAGCAAACACATGAGATGGCGCAAGAAGCACTCTTCTGCGGCCTCTACGACCCCGGTCTGTCCTGCGGCATTTACTGCCTTCCAATCCCGGCCTCTCCTGCGGCATTTAGTGCCTTCCCACCATCGACCGCTACGGCCATTGCAGCATCTACTGCCACCCCACCACCGACCCCTATGGTCACTGCAGCATTTACTGCCTCACCACCCTCGTGAGGTGTCAGGTCCGAGGAGAAACGCAAATCACTTCCCCTAGGCGCATGAGGTGTCAGGTCCGAGGGGAATCGCATCACACTTTTTCCCCTAGGCACATGAGGTGTCAGGTCCGAGGTGAAATATGTGTAAGCGAATAATTTGCTGTGTGCATGGCCTATATAGTATGTTATTTGTGATGTCAAAAAAAGCAAACACGTGAGACGGCGCAAGAAGCACTCTTCTGCAGCCTCTACGACCCAGGCCTGTCCTGCGGCACTTACTGCCTTCCAATCCCCGGCCTCACCTGCGGCATTTACTGCCTTCCCACCATCGACCTCTCGGCCATTGCGGCATTTACTGCCACCCCACCACCGACCCCCATGGTCACTGCAACATTTACTGCCTCACCACCCTCGTGAGGTGTCAGGTCCGAGGAGTAACGCAAATCACTTCCCCTAGGCGCATGAGGTGTCAGGTCCGAGGGGAATCGCATCACACTTTTTCCCCTAGGCGCATGAGGTGTCAGGTCCGAGGGGAAATACGTGTAAGCGAATGATTTGCTGTATGCATGGCCTATATAGTATGTTACTTGTGATGTCATTCTATGAATTGTTATTAAATTCTTGAAAACTTTCTATCTGGCTTGACTTTTCCACTTAAGGATCGTGAGCTTGTCATGAATGATGACCCAGAGTATGTGAGTACATGCCCCAAAACACCTGTCCACAATGTCTGTCTTCTCCTTCTTTTTCTTTCAGCATTGTTCCCCTCCTTTTCTTTCAGATCCAGAGCTGGAGCTGGAGCTAAAATGCAGCAACGAACACAACAATGACAGACGGTCAGAAAGACAGATGGAAGACTGGAATGGACAACAGAACAACAGATGGGCCTGCCTGCTGGCGGACCGCGAGGAAAATGGACGTGTGTCCATCTCATTCGCGGCCCATAGGCAGGTATGCTTGTCTGTCGAACGGACTGACAAACCAAACAACAAATGGACAGACTGACGGACAACTCTGGGCACAGCAAGCTGCTGGAGTACGCTTAAGCAATGTACTTGGCCCCACTTGCTCAGTCTTCTCGGATGGGACTTTAAATTGACGTCCCGTCATACAGTGCCCATCACTGTGCGAACGTGAGCTAGGGTTAGGTAGGCCAAAAAAATCTCGGCATAATCAAAGTAAACCGGATGCTGAATGGATTCGTCCTCGGATGGAACCACGCAACATACGGATTACAAAAACAAAACAAAATTGTTAGGATTAGAATCTTTCGGACTTTTCGATGGGACTATGGAGGGATGTAACCCGGATGACTGATCGAGTTCGTCCTCGGACGGACACAGTCACCATACGGGCTACCCAACCAATCAAAATCAAACAAGTGCGCGCTGGTGCCTGCTCGGATGATGGCCAGAAGAGCAAATGGGTCCCAGGACCCGAAAGACCCCACAACCCAACCTCCCCACTCCCCCCAAAGGGGCCGGTGAGGTCTCTGACCTAAAGCCCCCCCCCCCCCCGGGTACATCAGGTCATAAGACCGTACGCACCTACTCCCCCCCCCCCCGACCCAGCACCTACCCCATCCCTTCCCCACCCCAGTTAGGTCCAGGTTAGGCCATCGCCATCACCCACGCCCAAGCATGAGGAGCAACCGAAAAGCCATGGACAAGAACAGCAACATGAGACAAAATCGAGAGACAACGATCAACACACACACACACACACACACACACACACACACACACACACACACCACACACACACACACACACACACACACACACACACACACACACACACACACACACACCGACGTCACAAGAATTCACCAGAAACCATAAAGGCCAGGCGTGAGTCTAGACCCTAGCATTGGGAACTAGCATATAAACGCCTTAAATATTACAACACACACACACACACACACACATATATGGATAATGTCAAGCTATGGCCGCCACGTACAATTGTATAGCCATTAATGATCTTATGTATGCTCAAACACAATAGTTCCTTACTGGTGTAATAACTATCCTGTTGACTAGCTTTACCTGTATGGCTGCTCTTACTCCACATTGTCAAACTGGATCGTGCTTTAAATATTATTGAGCATATACTAAACACATGGCCGACTTTTTCCCCGCATTTGTTGAAAATTGAAGCATGGTAGTTTTCAAGGCATGGAGAAATGTATCGATAATAAACTATTAAAATCATATTGTTTGTTCTGTAGGTATGAGCCGAAGCGCATCATTGTACGTCAAGGTAATCAGCCAGCAGCATTCTACTTCATCCTATCTGGGACAGGTGTGAGCTCACTGCATACAACTAGACAAACATTATGCAACTACGTAAACTTCCATGCCTTATACTGATGTAATCTTTGCACACAGATTGGTTATTATATTACTTGATACCATATTGTTAATTGATATAATACCCATTGCAAAGTGGCAACTAAGTTAGTGAAACGTCCCAGAATACGTAAAAATTGCTACCGTTTCGACTATAGTAGCATATATATCTGTCGAAAGCTAACACTTCACCAAGTGATCCATTTACGCTGAATAAGGTATTATGTCAAAGACACTAATATTCTTTCACATACTGCTGTGTATTTCTTCGTGTTCATATGCAGTGTCTTTCATTTGTGAACCAAATTCATATGTGTTACATACTTTGACAAAATATCTACATGTAACAATGATGTTTTCCTTTTGTATGCTGCTAATATACCTTTCCAGAGTAATGACGTCATATGACGTCATAATCAGCTAAGAGACGTGTAGGATGACGACATAATCATTACGCCATAAATGATTCTATTTGGCCCGTGTTTAACTCTTAATAGTCCGACACGTTGTGCGAATTGTATGTCTCTACTAGTTAATAAACATGCTGTTGGATATTTTGAAACTAATTTGACTGGGAACTGTTGCTGCCTATAGAACCAAGTCAAATTAGTTTCAAAATATTCAACAGCTTACCTGTATAGTTTTCTGGAAATTGATAGTCAGGAAAGCCAGAAACATTTATATATATGTTAATGAGTGCCTCTGCTAGATCAGGCCGTGTACTTGAAGTGCTACCCTCAATAAATAACGATTATTATTATTATTATTATTATTATTATTATTATTATTATTATTATTATTATTATAAGTTCAGAGATCGATCGATTCCAACACGTGCGAGGTTGGTTTCAAAATATTAAACAGATTACGTGTATATTTTCTGGAAATTGAGATTCGGAGAGTGCAGGGATCGATCGATCACAAAACGGACAACGGATGGGTGGAGCTTAGCTAGGGATGGGTATGTTAGGGATAGGGATGGCCATAGCTAAAAATGGAAATGTCCATTAATCCAGGGACTGAATTTTCTTCTTGTAGAAATAGAAATCGATATCTCAAGCACACACCCCTAATCATTTATGCTGGACCATAACACTGGTGTGGACCAAACGATGGTCATTCCTGATGTGATATTCCTAGCCTGTTCTCACTCTAGCTCTGATAGTTATACGGTTATTTGGGCAGACTTGGAGGGCCTTCCTGCGTTCTGTCTGACCCGTCTGACCCGTCATACCTGTCCAGAAAACCTCTATTCAACTGCTTGAGCTTGACTCTCGAATCCCTAATTTTGAGCGATTTATAGAGAGAACATTATTTGACCCTAATATTGCTAACTTGTTAGACTAGATATTGTCCACCACTAACATGGTTAACTTATGCCTGTTTGTGTGTGTTTCAGTTCTTGTTCTGGTGATCGATGATGAATTATCCATAGCCAGACCAGTTACGCATCTACATCGTGGGCAGATGTTTGGTGTGAGTTGTCCTGTGATTGATTGTTTGTATTTCAGTCAAAAGCTTTAATATATTGATACTATTGTAGCACGATAGATGACTAGTATTGTGGATTGCAATGTGCATAAAGACCCTCTGCATTTTGGGGATACAAATATTGTGTTTCTTTAAACTGTAAGGCATTTTGGATGCTAAAGAATAATTATGCGCACGAACGGCACTTTGAATAGAAATGACATAATATGACGCACTCATACTGTTTAGAAATTTAGACTAACATTTGATCGCACTGTTTTGTAACGGCACGCTGAACTCCAAGAAGCAATCGAGAATAATCGAACACTTCTTTGCTTAAGTCCTTACTGCGCACCAAGACGTAATCACTAAATACAAATAGTTCTATCTACACGTTACTGGTCATAGGACAGGCGATTAGGGACCACAAAGTGGCGGTTCTTTAAATCAGGTGGTCTCTAGGACAGATTCAACTGTACATTTGTAACAACGCATGACGGTATTACCATTTTTTCCCCCAGGAACTGTCAATTATCAACCATTCCGCGCGGCAGTCTACAGTGGTAGTGACCGAAACTGCAGAACTTCTATCCGTGTCTTCTGAGGTAAGGTAGTAATGGATGAATCCAGTTTTAACTATGCCCCGCCCATCTTTAGCTAATCCCCACCTACACCTTGCCTGTGTTGGTATCAACCTTACCATATCACGAAGCACTGAGTATATGGCACGTTAGGACATTAAACCACAAATTGTACATAGAATCATAGAGATGGCTGGGCATTGACCGCTCATGAACGACGACTATGCACCCTCTGTAACTGTCTAGATGATGAGATTCATCTCCTTTTCACATGCCTGAAATATAATAATCAAAGACAGAAATACAAACCTGCATATTTGTACAAAATAACAATATAGAGAAAACCAGAGGATTATTTGTAATATGCAATAAGCCACTCCTTACCAGACTGTCAAAATTTCTAGCGCAATCAAAGAAAATCCATGCCCAGATGTACAAGCTTGCTAAGATGCAATAATCATTATAGTGATAACTGTAATAATAATATTAATCATAAATAATAATGACGACCCTGTGATTCGAATAGAATATTCTTTCACTCCCTGCAACTACGAAGAGTTCGATACCAGATTATGTTGCGCGCAGCAAATGTAGCGCCGGTCACACCGGTCCTCATCCGCCACCAACTTGTAATTGAGTCACGCCCTATCTAATGTTTATTCACATCTGATGTGATTCGCATAGCGATATATAATAATTGGTATTTCCGTTTCAAGTGTAGCCTTCCTATGTTAAAAAAAATAGTTCCCGATAGCGGTTTCCATAATTTCGGGATGCAGATCCGTGAATAAACCTTTTGCGGATTGCAAAATGTGCGCTATCCAATGCTGATGTTGATAGACACGACATTCTTGATTCTGAGATGATCGTTTTGAAGATAATTAATACAATATGGATTGCACGTCACATAGAGGTCATGACCGTGACCTTTCAGACTTGACCTTGGTATTATGGAGATAAACTGATGCATTTATTTCGGCGTAACTTGATCTGATCTACCACGCAATAAGGCTAATCCAAGAAAATAGCGCCAAACTCAGTTTTATTGGCAAATTATTGTACTTTCTGGAAACACTTAGACCTTGGCCGTTATTGCGTGATATTGACCTTCGATGATGACGAAACTCTTCAATTGATCGGGCACACCAAAGACTCATAATGTATGCCCATTGGATTTAACCTATAGGCCCTATCAGCGCTGACCATTCTGGATTTATGATGCTTAGGGGCTGGGGTGGATGGGGGTGGGGGGGGGGGGGGGGGCTCGATAGAATGTTGTATATTTTGAAACTAATTTGACTGGGATTTGGCAAAAGCTCCCATTCAAATTAGTTTTAAAACATTCAATGGCTTACCTGCATAATTACCTTGCTATTGATATTTTGGAAATACAGCGTTTACGGGTTTAAAATAGATTGAAACGCGCGTGCAAAGTGGCCGAAGCCTATGTAGAAAAGGAGTTTAACGTTTAATAGTCCGACGCGTTGTACGAATTGTATGTGTTTAATGCATATTCTGTTGAATAGTTTGAAACTAATTTGACTGGATGCTGTTGCTGCCATTGGCAGCAACAGCGCTCAATGCAGCCCAGTCAAATTAGTTTCAAAATATTTAACAGCTTACCTGTATAGTTTTCTGGAAATTGATAAGTCAGGGAGTTCAGAGATCGCTCAATCCAAACACGGAAGAGGTGTGGGTGGGGCTTAGATAGAGATGGGCGGACCATAGCTAAAACTAGAAAGGTGACTTGCTCTCTCCCTCTATTTGTTTGGGGGTGGGGTGGCGTGGAAACGATTTATGTCATAAACTTTAGATGCCAAGTAGGATCCATGTTTCGAAAAACACTGTTCCTGAGATCTGTTGGAACTTTCATCCAAGAGATAACTGAATATTCACGCGTTGAGTAAACATACTTTGCCATGGAAACTTGAGAGCGGGATAGAGCAGAGCCTGGGAAATTAACCATGACGTGCCACCAGCTAGCTTTGCGTAAATTTGTTAATTAAGAGCAACCCATCCGTCCGTCTGTCTGTGTGTCTCTCAAAAACCACTGATCCAATTTGGATCACATGAAAGATTTCCAACGTGATCCGGGTAAATCCGAATAAAAGAACCCGGATTCCTATCTGATCAAATTCAGCATCTATGGCTATCTCAGAAATTACTGGTCCGATTTGGCTCAGATTATAGCACAATAATTGATGGGGCAGTACACGCTTGGCATGATCCAAATAAGATCCGCAAAATCCGGGAAATCCGCAAAAATTTTACGATGTGACAAAACCGGGAGTGTAAGAATTTGCTATCCCTGCTTGCTTTTGTATCATATTGTACCAGGAACGTAGCAGCTACCAGCCGTTTATTATTTTCCGGGTGTATTTGTTTCTCAGGATTTTCGACACATCTTCATGGCTGGAGGCGTGACCAGCTTTACAGATCCTGAATATAACTGTTTTCTCAGGTAGGCAAATGGCACCGCCGACTGGTGAAGTGTTACCTATAGTAGACTATTTGCTAGTTGATTTGATTCACATACTGTTCAACAGCGTACCTGTATAATTATCTTGAAATTGGGATTCTGGGAATTCGGTGTTCGATGTTGAATATTTTGCAACTAATTTTGCCGCTGCTGTATATGACAGCAACAGCTCACAGTAAAATAAGTTGCAAAATAGTCAACATAATTCTTATTAAATGGTAAAATCACCAAAGAGATACAATTCGCACACATGACGGACTTTTCAAACTTTATGACGGAGATAAAATACGTCATAATGATTGTCACGTCAGTCTACACGTGACTTAATTGATTATGACGTCATATAGTCGAGTGACAGATCAGATCCCTCCATTGCCTGGATTGGTATGATAAGCCTGTTCCGACAATAGATCAACCGAGCATGGTATCGACAAACAGCTAACTAAAATCTCGTCTCTTTTCCTAAATCAATTGCTGAGAACTTTATATATATATATATATATATATATATATATATATATATATATAATATATATATATATATATATATATATATATATATATATATATTTATATATATATATATATGCGCATGATTGTGACGTATGCCAAAGTTGCTTCCGTGTGATGCGTTTGAAATATAATTACACCTACTCGGGAGATATAGGTTAGATGCTCTAACTGACGCCTCTTTATGTTTAATTTTCTAATAAATACATATGTTTATTTACTTTTTCCAGTGCGTTAAGTTTCTTAAAGGACTGGCCGATCGATTTGCTTGTCGATAACCCAACAAAGTGTCTGTTTAATTTTTTCAAGTAAGATATTCATTGTGCTACTACCACAGTACTGTTGCTACTGCCGCCTCTACTACTGTCGCCGCTGCTGGTTCTGCTGAGCACTGCTGCTACTGCTACTGCTGCTACTACTGCTACTACTACTACTACTACTACTACTACTACTACTACTACTACTACTACTACTACTACTACTACTGCTACTACTACTACTACTACTACTACTGCTACTGCTACTGCTACGGCTACGGCTACGGCTATGGCTACTACTACTACTACTACTACTACTACTACTACTACTACTACTACTACTACTACTGCTGCTGCTGCTGCTGCTGTTGCAGTATTATTATTATTATTATTATTATTATTATTATTATTATTATTATTATTATTATTACAGGCGAGGTGAATTGATTGTGAAGAATAGTCGCTGCTTTCACTGGCTTATCGTGATCAAATCGGTAAGACAGCGTACAATATATGGTTACTCTTCCATATCACAATCAATATATATATATATATAAATATATCAGTACGTAACTCGGATTTCTAAAGGCCTTTTTGTTTAATATTAAATCATAATATGAAGACACCTGTGCAAATTTGAAAAACATGTTTATCAGATAAAGTTATGTTTTACTGCATTTTAATTTAATTCGACGAATTATTTCTAGTTATGGGTTTAGTAGACCTACTGAATGTATGACTAACACACGTATATGGTGCATGCAGCAATGGCCGACTTCTGGAAACGCTGTAGCAGTGTCCTGGAAAACATGACTGTTTTGGATGGCCTGTTTCTACATAAGGAACTATGGCATACATTATACTGGGCTGATATCTATGGGCCTGGTATACAAACGTAGAGCATATGACATTGGTGGTTATATTCTAAGTGGATCACAGATTTTATAAACAACCGGCAAATGAGTGTCCATATTCGAGGAATAAATTCCGACTTGTTAAGTAGTGATAGTGGAGTACCACAGGGCCATGTCTTAGGCCCATTTCTATTCTTAGTTTCCGTCAATGATATTCTAGACATTATAAATACCAACATCAAAATATTTGCAGACGACTCCAAAATTTGGACGAGCCTTACTGACCAATCGTATATCATTCCACTGCATAAAGATCTAGATATCCTTGATACGTGGACCTTATCGATGTATAGCATCAAGTTATCTTCGCCTTAGACTAGCTCCCGCTACCTGCCTGTCAGACCTATCGACTATAGAAGCCCATTAGCAGTGAATGTTGAAATTCAATGTGGGCAAATACAAGACAATGCACCTCGGTTACAAAAATCAGAGAAATGAATATACCATGAACGAAGGAAGCCATCTCATATTTTGCAAACAATAAACCAAGAAAAGAATCTAGGGGTATGGATCAGCGGCGACCTAAAACCAGATTAGAATATAAAAGCCGCAAACAAAGCCATGGTTGTTGGGAGGTCAATCAAAAGAGCATTCAATCATTTTGACAAAGAATCATTCAAAATTGTATATAAAACCTATGTTAGGCCACATTTGGAATACTGCGTGCAAACCTGGGCACCTTTTTTAATTAAAAACATAAGTCACCCAAAGCAAGTGCGAAAACGATGTACTAAATTAGTAACTGGCCTAAGAAACTTACCTTATGAGGAGTGCCTAAACACATTGGATCTACTATTCCTCGTACAACGCAGATTAAGAGGAGACCTCGTCGAAACATGCAAAATGAAAAATTTTAGCTGGAAAGGAAAGCTTCAAAGCAGACACTTTTTCCCCTAGCAGACAATACCCGGCGACAAGGTCACAAGTTTAGACGTATTAAGAACCAGTACAGAACACTAGTTAGACAAAACCTTTTCAGCTATAGGCTAGTGGACATGTGAAACAGCCTACCCAAAAGTGTTATCAAAGCGAAAACTGTCAACACATTTAAGAATGCACTAGACAGACATTGGAAACAAATTAAATACTCTATCCTCATATAATATACTCATGGACAAATAATTGTGCAAATGCCTAACGTCGTCTATTACGCTAACTCTAATGTTAAGTCCTGGTACTGCAGGACATATCTTGTCATTGTGCCTAATTCTCAACTATAGAAGCCAATGGACCGTTCCAGTTTATCCATTCATCATCTGACGTCATATGACGTCATAATCACCTAAGTGGCCTGTAGGATGATGTCATAATTAATTATGGCAAAAATGACTCGACTTAGTCCGTCTTTAACGCTTAATAGTACGACACGTTGTACCAATTGTATGGCTTTACCATTTAATAAACATTCTGTTGAATATTTTAAAACTAACTTAACTGGGCGCTGTTGCTGCCATAGCAACAGCGCCCGGTCAAATTAGTTTTAAAATGTTTAACAGCTACCTGGATATTTTTCTGGAAATTGAGAGTCAATGAGTTCAGGGATCGATCGATCCCAACACGAGCGAGATGTGGGTGGAGCTTAGCTAGAGACGTGCGGGACTTAGCTAAAACTGAAACTGTCCATTAGCTGTTAAATTTCTATATGACAGCAGTCAGAAGTATTCTTACTCATTTTCTAGGGAAGCGTCCGAGTGATAAAGAAATTGAGGAAGGCATTGCCATTACAAAGAAGAGGTGAGGCGGCAGATAATCTCTATAATTAAATCACGTAATAAATAGAAAATTTCAGGCAAATTATTTGCGCTTTCCATTATTTAGGAAAATATATAATAAATAAGTATTGGTTATCACTTGTACAAAAATACATAACCTCACGTTATCTTCTCCATAGACTATTTCTCGCTGCCTTCTTGCATGCCGATCGACCGACCCAACGACCCACCGACCGACGACCCACCGACCGACGACCCACCGGCTAAATGAACTGACCGACCGACCGACTGATGGATCGAGCGATCAACCGACTGTTGATTATAATGTGTATAATTGTACGTGCGTGCGCGGGTGGTGTGTATGTGCGCGCGCGCGCGTGTGTGTATGCGTGCGCGCACGGGTATGTCACGTGATATGGCAGTATTCAAAATTTCATATGGCCAGAGTGTGCTAGTCAAATATTTCATGTGATGAGTTACCCGCACACCATTTATACGAAACTACGCTTATGGGCCTCTGCCTCGAGAACTCGTAGGATGTTACTAAGTCTCTTTATGGAAGCAACGTGTGTTGCATGAGGTAAATATATATTTATTATTTTATTTTATTCCCCAGGAAACGGAAGACAAACAGAGCAAAGCAAGTTTGGATTTTCTAATGTTACTTGGCTGGACAATATTGCCAGAACACCTGCTGAAAATAGTATTCATGGTAATCGGAATCAGTTTGATGACGTACGAGTTCCCGAATTGCCAGGTATAGACCATGCGATTGAATATACAAGTTTAAAGGACTTTAAACATTGCAGAATGTTGGATCTTATAAGTGAACTCAAAACGAGGCGGTGCAGACGGAAAACCTTAGCAAGAAAGCGTCATTGTGGCCCGAAACGCTTAGAGACTTCTGAGAGTGATGCGAACAAAATATGTGAAGCTAGCGCAACTAAACAACAATCAAAAGTGAACGATAAGCGCGTGACTTTCAACTTATCTACAGGTAACAAACCTGCCATATAAACTACCTGGATATTTAGTCTAGTAGCCAATCTGGAAAAAGGGCATAGAATTGAGTTCGTGGTCCGGTACCGTGAGGAAACGTTTTTTCACGTATAAACTTGAAAGTAGATCTCCTCGGAATATTATTTTTGTTGAATGCCAAGAACAAAATGTTTGATTAAGTCGTATACAGCATTTTTGTTGCGCGTGATAGCGACCTGAAATTTTCATTTTTTAGTTATCTGCTTTGTCCTATGCTGCTTTATTTTAATATCATAAATGTCAGTTTCTTTATATCACAATATGACTAAGAATGGCATTTTTAAACTCCCACCACCACTGCAGGTGGGAATTGTGGGAGTTATGGAAATAAGGCCATCCATCCATCCATTTGTCCATGCGTCTGTCTGCACATCTGATTTGAGTGTGAAGTCGCTAGTCAGGCAGCCAAATGTTTTTTTACTGAACCTGAAAATTGCGTATATAGTTTTTCTTTTGATTGATTTGTATAACCCATTGTGTCTTCTATCAAAATCTGCCGCCCTCGAGTCTAGATATAGATGCTATGCGTTAAGAAATTCATGAAACCATTCATAAGGTCATTCCAAGATTACATCATAGGAAATCCAATATGGTTGCCATTTCACGATGGCTGCCATTTATGCGATAAGCTATGCTGATTTTGGTATCCATAGCAATGGATTGCTGTGGTTCCGGAACCTCTAACTTTTTCATAACTACTGACTGGGGAAAGGCTTCCACAGAACGTTCGGACATTACGTATGCTTGCGGAGGAAATACTCTGAAGTGTTCTTTATGACTATTTGCTCGAGTTAAAAGGAGATTTGGTGACGGTTCTAGAAGAACTAATTAAAAGTAATCAAACTTGCTTCCATAATCATGATGTTTGTGAGGGCGGAACGAGAGGGTGGCTGGCCGGTGCAAGTATTTCACAAAATCATTGCGTGCATCTTTGAGGCTGGTCACATGCACTATGCGAGATATAGTATGTGTTACCTACAGTCCAAAGAGGCAGCTCTAAGAGGTTCTTTCCTGGTTCATGAAGGGAGAGCATGTCATGAGACACCAGCCTTGTAGAATGGAATTTGGAGTGACGTGTTTGTCCTAGTGACATTCATGCTAAGGTCATGCTCCCGCTGGGATAATTGGTATACTGATGAAGCCTGAGACGCTAAAAGTGTACGCATAGAATATCCATGTTTGCCGCCGTCTGGATGCGGACTAGACGGCGTGATTGAAAATACATATGCGTATGTTGACAAACGCAAGGCGAGACAAAATAGGAATTCTTGATGACAAAAGGAGCAAAGAAGCCATCAGGGCAAAATAAGGTTCGAGTAATACATCAATCCTATCGATCTGGAGAATCACCCATATGCTACGCTTAACATGGAACCTCTGCAGCCAATTTCGCGGATGCGGTGGGTATGTGGCTCTATCAAATGAATGAATTCTGTCAGAAATTCCCAGTCGGCTTACATGACATCATTCAGAAAACGTGCCTACCATTGTAATAACGAACAGGTTAATACCGGAAACGATAAAATGTATGCCACAAACGCACTTTACTCGAGAGTCATCTGCCTAGTGGTCGCGAAGGTCACCAAGGATGTCTTTTCATGTGAACTATTCCCAGTGCCAATGTCAATGTCCAAATTGACAATAGGAATGAGAGCAGTCACATCGAAATAATCCTTAAAAGACAGTTTTCGATATACGCGAGGACATCAAGTAACATTGTCGTCTCCATCATAGATGGCTCTGTACAAATCTGGGTAATCCCTTGACCCATGGATGTCACAGTCCGGGACAATGCAACGAACATGAAGAGATTGAAAATGGGGGACAACCTAGTATTTGATCGGTACTATGCTTATAGTACGAAGAGCGTCACGAGAAGTGTCTACTGTAGTAAGTCCACCAGCTACACTTGAACATCAAGTTAGTTACCACCATAGAAAATGGGCTTGCAGGTCTGAAAATAAGAAGCAGGTAATAGGCCTTGTTGTCAACCTAACCGAGTATAAGGCAATCCATGCACACGCACGCACGTACGCACGCACATCCATAGATTGGTACTCAATGGAGATTGGTACTCAATTGGTACTCAGAACAGATCGGCAATATGGATGTAGTAGTAACACGAACAGATCTGACAACACCATACGAAGAATCAGACAATATCCTTGTTCAGAAGGTAGGGTATAATGATGTATGTCCGAACCAATGAGCAAAATGAGATAACGGGGGTCTCGGATGACACGGATGATTTCTTTGCACTTGGTGTGCATTATTACCACAAGGCAAATATGAAAAATCATGTTACTATGGAATCACCACTCAAGGATAGACCGGTCATTGGCATTGAAGAACCATGCCTGTATAGTTAAAATAAACATAGGAACAGGGGTGGGTGGGGTGCTAGCGGGGGTCGATAGTCCCAGGTTTTCCTCTCCAATAGTGTATCTCCATAGCGCTCCTAGGTTTTGGCCTCACTCATGCTTCAGCACCCCACACCCATGCCCAAGTACGTTCCTACACCACTGTTAAAGAAATGCTGTCAGCCCCTGCGCTTACTCGGTGTAACACTGTTGTCCATTGACATGGCCCTTGAAAGCTATATCTAGACAGCAAAATTATCATCCTATATTTAATGTCAATGAAGTAATAGCCAAAAACAAGAAATGGCGGTCATCTTGGCTGTAATCTTGAATTCCTGAAAACACCCAAGGTCCACCTGACAGATTCCGAAAGAGGACAGGCGTAGCTATACAAATAAATAAAAAATTAAACTATGTACACAATGTCCAGGTTCAGCCAAACCTTTACTTAAAAGTAGGCGATTAAAAAATGATATCTGACTAATTGAATCGTTATTTTCTTGGCTTCCACCACAAATCATAGAGCTATTCCCTGCACTTCGTGATTCGAATGTCAAACAAAAATTGCCAGAAGCAGACCACTAATCGATCAAATGGATTTGGCTACTAGACTAATTATGATCAGGCTGTGGTGGTTCTCGAAGAGGCCATCATATTGTAGAAATTTCCTTCAGGAACCGATTTCTGGCATCTTTTCTCCGTACTGCATTTATAATCGAGATACGTTTAATGGAACTGTGTCCAGTTACACGTGCATATCTAGGGTGGTGTGCGCTTATTGATTTTCTTTTATTTTCTGGACTATATATACTTTTATTCGGTCTGGTATGCTCATTCGTTCGTCCATTCGTTCATTCGACCGACCAGCTGCCCTACCGACTGACTCACAGACCCACCAACAGAATGATTTGTAGTCAGAATCATTTGGTGAATCAGTCATTTAATTTTGTTAATTCGTTCGGTTCAAACTGAGTGTTTCATGCTTTTTAAACGCTTTCCGTTCACGCATCCAGCTAAGTGCCCATGATATGCCAAGTTATGGCCCGCCGCCCCCTCTGCATGCCCACCCCTGATGCATCTACTCGTCGCACGATATGTGTATCCATTAGTTTATTCCCATATTCAATGTGGTATCCACCAGCAATGCACCAATCTCTCAAATACATTCATCCATCAATCAATCTATCCATCCGGTTATAATTTATTTATGTGCATAATTATTTATTTCTCCGTCTCGCCCACTCAACACTTACTCACACACCATGGCCATCCAGCAATCGACTGTAGAAGCCTCTCTCCAGCATTCACTTAAATTGACTCAACTACAATTGACATCGCTCTCTCCTCCCGATCTCTAATTGTCTCATTCACTCACTCACACATACCTTGTCAAGCTCCCTCCCTCTAACACGCTCACACTCCACCCCCAAGCATACACGCACGCATACGCTCACTCACTCACTCACTCACTCACTCACTCACTCACTCACTCACTCACTCACTCACTCACTCACTCACTCACTCACTCACCAACCCACCCACCCACCCACCCACCCACCCACCCACCCACCCACTCACTCACTCACTCACTCACTCACTCCCTCACTCATACCTTGTCAACTCCCTCCCTCTAAGACTACCACACTCCATCACCCACGCAGACACGCACGCATACGCTCGCTCGCTCGCTCACACACCGACTCACTATTCTTTTCATTCAATCAGGTGAATTATTGATTACGGGTAGTGCTGGGACTGGCTCGCGAGTACCTATTGAACGCAACGTGAATTTTCAGCCGAACATCCGTACGATTGCCAAAGATTTGGCCTCATCGTCAAACATGAAGGTATCAAATAATCTTGTCTTTGTATTAGTCTATACTGTGCTTATCTGTATGCTACGTTGTTGGGCCAATAGTGGCATAAACACAGCGGGTGAGAGAGTGTGCTAAGACGAATTTATACAAAAGTTCTGCTGCTGATGATAGATTTAAAATCATCAGCAGTTGGAACCTGGACACAGTTCTCGTCCAGGTGGTTCTAGTCTATCACAGTTCACAGGAAGAAGGATTGTTTGAAAGGTTCTGTTTTAGATGCATGGTGGAACACAGAAACACTTTGAATTGATGGTGACTTTGTTCTCCATAATGGTTGATGTTACACAGTCTTCGTATTTCCGTGCTCGAATGCCTCTCCTTTGTCCTTTTGCTGTTAAGAATTCATATGGAGGGAATGGCTGGAATTGACTCCTCAACCACCTTCAAAAGGAGTATGAGGCGAGCTGTTTGCGTCTGTCATGCAGAGATGTGAGGTTGTGGCAGTGTAGCATCTGGGTGACATATTCTAGGGTTCTAGTTTTGTAGTCGGCGGTGATGAATCTGACTGCTTGGCGTTGTATTCTCTCTAGCTTGTTGATGTCGTATTTATATATGGGTCCCTGATAGCCGGGTCATATTCGAGTTGTGATCTGACGAGAGTTAGGTATGCCGTTATTTTGCAGGACACGGGACAGTTTTTTAAATTCCTGCGGAGGAAGCCTAGTGTGGCACTGGCTTTTGCAGTGATGGTGTTAATGCCGGTTGTCCATTTGAGGTCAACATGAATTGGAGGCCGAGATATGGGTTGCTATAGTGACTTGCTTTAAGATGGTGCTGCTGAGACTGTAGTAGTGATGTGGCTTGTTCAGGACACGGAGGGTGTAGCACTTCTTTATGTTGATCTGCATACCACAATCTGAAACCAACGCTTCCAAGGAGTTGAGATCTTGTTGCAGGATAGACTGGTCACGAGGTGATTTGATTTGGCGATGAAATAGGCAGTCATCAGCAAAGAGGCGAACTTGGGATTTGACTCTGTCCGCTAGGTCGTTGATGTAACATAGCAATTGTTCAGGAAAATTTCACTTTTCTCGTAGAAAATGCCTACTTGCAGACCAAGAGAAGACAATTTTTGACAATGTACCACTGTAATGACTGGCTCTGTTATCGAGCCAGTTATTCAAGTGGTAAATTTTAAAAAAACAGTCTCCTCTTGGTCTGCAAATAGACATTTCCCAAAAGCCGTTTTTGGTAGATATATTCTTTGACGTAGCAAACCGTAGACGAGCACGCATTAAAAGACCGGATATCATTTAGCACACAACTAGTTGGATTGGAACACCATAATTCTCTATAATGATCTTTCCTTATGATATAGTCTTTAGGCTTGCACTCTAGCCACTAGTTGACGAAACCATGTTGTTCCAGGAACATTCGGCGTCCTCTTTAAGTATATGTATGCTAACATGCGAGAAACTGGGACTTAGGCCTACTATGTTTTTATGGGATAAACGTACGCAAACGACCCAGAGAGAAGCCGACCATATTAATGTACATACACCGCAATGGTACAGGTCACAAGTTCGTCAGCATACTACGCGGCTCTGACTCTCCTTGGAAGGAAGAAGTTATCAGTTTGATTGGCGTCTATCGAGTCCCTGATCCCAGGTGTCATTCACGCCATATCTAGGCTGGTTTATATTTCAGTCTATTATTGGCAACTTGCGCAGTTTTACACTGGTACCATTATACTCCTGGGTGGAGAGAGGCGACGAGGAGTGAAGGAGATTGCCTATGCTTCCACCAATGGCTCCTCCGTCACATAATCACCTGACAGTTGAGCTGAATTTGAACCCCGTCAGACTGATTACCAGTCAATCATGACAACATCACGGCCAATCGTCTCCTCCTCTCCTTGGAAGGGTCCGTCATCAGGTAATTTATGGAAATTGTGACGGGATGACAGAGACTCCGTCAACCCTATGTACAGCATGTTTCAGAGGGACTTTCTTGTTACTAGTCTGAATGGGCTCATTTAGTAAATTTACTCATATTGGGACGAGTATCCAGTTGTAATCACACCTCACACACACACAGCCCCCCCCCCCCCCCCCCCCCCTGTGTCAATGCCAAAGAACGTTATGCGGTATGTGCATGTCAAAGCAGATAGTGATGCTACGCTTTGGCTGGAACCCGTCCTTAATACACTCTGTCAGATAAGTCCTTTAATCATCTGAAGATCGCCATATTCTGATACGATTTTGGAGTGTTGCTTTCCATATGTCGGAGAAGCATTCGGTTGAGGATCCTCTCCATAATTTCGTTCTTTCTTTGCTTCAGTAGACTAATCATGAAGGCTTCTTCCTAACATCTGGGATCGTCCCATGTGACCTAACTGCGATAGAGAACTCTATAGCAGCTTGGACGTGACATTGGTATTCAATGTCCTAATAATATCATTTGTTATTCCATCTGTTCCAGGTAATATTCTGGTTTAGCGTATCCTCGCGTGTATCTTTGTTTAATTTGCCGATAGTCGGTGGCGCCTCCATTCCAGGGTCATGTGTTTCTGTCGCTCTCCTGGCCGCTAGAGACGTCATGCAAGCCTTGCCATACTCTCATGTTTTAACCCAGCTTGTGCCAAAAGCGACCAAAATGTTACTCGTACCAATTAACAGTTTAGTGGTCAAAATTTGTCAAGAAATTAGAAATATTTCCTCTAGAAATGTCCATTTGCACGCCAAGAGAATGCTCTTTAGTAAATTTACCATTGGAATTAACTTTTTTTTTTAAACTTTCTGTTGTCCGGCAAATGGATATTTTTCAAGACTCACGACTACTATAGGGACTGTTTTGGCTGGCTTGATCATTAACAGTTTGTTGGTCAAGAAAATGCACACTTTGCTTAACCAGTGACCATTTGTAGGCCAAGAGAAGGATATTGTTTGAAAATCTGCCGTTGAGACAGACATTCCAATGATAAATTGTCAAGTACACGCTTCTGTTGTCCTGTAAATGGACATACTTCAAGACGACTGCAAATGCCATTTTTTATGGTTTGCATATTATATGATTAGGTTCATCCAGGAGGGGTTAAGTTCACCGTTTCTAAGTGGCATTATCATCCCTCTGCCCCTTATACTATTGGAGTCCCATGTGTTTGTTATCCGGAGGCACGTATTCATCAAACCCCCGGTTTGTTTTATTCAATTTATCCTTTTGGGACTGATGCCGGTAATGTTTGCATGTTTTCCTGGCCAGCCTAAGAATACATTGATTGCATTCTGAAGCAGCTGAGAGTAGGACAGCGCTGCGGTATTCTACAACTTCGTTGAGGATTGTCATGCCGTCTCTATTCCCAATCTACCTCCTTTCTGTTCCATCGTCATCCTAATGTCGGACAATCTCATCATCCTAATTTACAGTGAGGAAAACAGCGTGGAGATCACTGAGTCTGTGGTGTTCTCCAACAGTACATAATTAACGTCGTAATGCATAGTTACGTAAAGATATATCAGAAGTATAATTGAGGTAGGCCACCGTCTTGAGCACAACGAAGGTGGATGTGTGCCTCATTCAATGGAATAGACCTTCCTAGTTTATCCATCAATCATATGACGTCATAACCAACCACGTAATGCGTAATATGATGTCATAATCAATTACGTCATGAATGACGTAGCTAAGTTCGTCCCGAACGCTTATTTGATGACGAACTAAGCGTTGGTGTACGAAGTGTGTGTCTTTACTATTTAATAAACATAGCTAAAACTCAATTCTTCCGTTGTCTGCTGTCAAATCATATAATTGTCAACGTCCTCGCCCGTGCTATCCGTGGATGCATAGTGAAATAATTGAGAATGCCTGTTGAAGTTGTCAATAATGACAGATGAAGCTTGGATTTTTCTTAGGCTTATCGGTTGAATATTAGGGCACATGGCAATGGTGATAAAGCGTTTCTCCTTAAAACCTTGAATGTGAGAATGTTGGAACCTCTGATGTCCCCCTGAACGTCAACGGTAGGCTTAATCAGTATATTCTGGACCACTGTGATAAGTTGGCCCATACTCTTGCCATTCCTGTCGTATCCTAAGCATTGCACTGCTCGTATTCAGGCGAGTGCCGGGTCAACGGCCTTGTCGTTGAAGATTTAGCGAAGTTCTGTACTATTTTTAGCAACTCATTCACACACTCTATCGCATGATAGTAATGTATTTGCCTATTCCTTGACTTTCATTGTACGGAACAATACTACCAGTAGTAGACGTGGACGCATTGGAGAAACGGGAGGGTGGTGGGTGCGGTGCTGCATATGTATGGCTGGAGTGGTATTACTAACTATTATGAGAAACAAGGGGTGTAATGCTATCCGTCGATATTTAATTAACTAACTTGCGTTGCTGGCGGCCAATAAAATAGCAAACTGTTTAACCCTTTCAAGACGAAGCCAGCCAAAACCTGCCTCCGCCGTGGTCTTGAGAAATATCCCTATGCAGGCCAAGAGAAGGAAAACTTTTAAAATTTACCACAGAAATGACTGGCTCGGTAACCGAGCCAGTCATTCCAGTAGTAAATTGTCAAAAATAGTCTTCTCTTGACCTGCAAATTAACGTTCAATAAGGAAATGTTTTGATTTTCTTTACAAAATTTAGACATTAAAGGGTTAAACAAGTAATAATTAGTCCTTCTTGACCGCTGCATTCCCACAATTGAGTATTTTGAAGTTGAGTGTCAAAGCCTACGGCAGTAACAGGTCCCAGTCAAATTAGCTTCAAAATATATAACAAAATTGTTCCTGCATTGTAAATTATTGTTCGTATCTGAGCTTTTGTGTTCCAGAGTTAATTAATAATTGACAAGTGCTAAATAATGTGTCCATTTATATGTTACAGAACACTGAAGAAGCCGAGGGTGAAATGCAGTCAGCCTTTGTGCACATACAGACACTCACTAAGGGACAGATATTTGTAAGTATGCAGACTTAGGCCTATATAAGACAAACATGCGTGAATTGGGAAATTCATTTACGATTTTGGTTAACATTTTGTTGAAGATTTTCATATTAATTTGACTGGAAGCTGTTGCAGCGACATGTTTCTGTCAAATTAAATTCGAAAATATTTAACAGCTTACCTTATTGTTACCTTGAAAGCAAGATTTTGGATATTCAGGTTTCAAGATGTTAAAGGATAACTAACCTCATCTCTTGATAGCTATTTAGGTGATCCAATATGCTAGTCATAAACTGTGCATGCAATTTTAAGCTTGTTATCATGCCGCTAAAGACAGATATCCCGGCCTTAGTACCTATATGTTGGTATATCGCTACACCCTATGTTGGCGGCCATGATTTATTTTTAACCAATCAGATTAAACCTAGTGCGTTACATAATAAAGAATGTAGTGTATTGGCACTTACATGACATCAAACACTATCGCTTGAGGAGACAAAATGGCGGCGATTACTGTTCAACATTTACGCGATATTAAAGAGCAGATAATTGTGATACAGACAAGGGAATGTGATAGGATAAGAATGATACGCCATCTATATACCATAGCCCTAATACAAGAGTTGAGATGAGATTAGCATCCCTTTAATATGTATTCGATATACGCGAGAAATCATCGCATAATGATTACATACAAATGTCACAACAGCTTCATATGAAATTAGTTTTCAATATACCCAACTAATATAAAATAATATTTCCAGTATAATTGTCGATATTCGATATGTAAATATAATATATAATAATATATAATATATGTAAATATAATTTCGATGATTACCGTTTGTAGGGACTATATATACTATTTTCAACTTGGTGGTGATAACATTTTTAATTGAATGAGTTGATTGCCAAGTTTGTTAATATCGTACAAACTTGTACATCCTGATGAAGAATTGCGTAACTAATAGTATTCGTGCTCTAGCGTCCGGTTTAAATAGAGGTATCAATTTTGACTATGCCCCGCCCATCTCTAGCTAAGCCCCGCCCATGCTTTGTACATGTCGGAATCGATTTATATACGTTAAATCCTGAATTCCAATAATCCCAATTTAATGGCAACTATTCAGCTAACTTGCTGAATATTATTAAACTAATTTGACTGGGTGTTGTTGCCGCATAAGATATGGCATCAACAGCGCCCAGTTAAGTTAGTTTCAAAATATTGAGCAGAATGCTTATTAACTAGCAAAAACATACAATTCGTACACCTGACTGACGATTAATGACGGACCTATTTGCTTAATTCATTACGTATTTTGATTGTGACGTCAGCCTACATAATTAATCGTGACGTCGTATACTTGAGTGGCAGATATGATCTCTCCATTATTGTGTACATACCTAAATAATATGCTTTACACATTTCTTGGCAGGGTCTAAGTGACGCCCTGCACTTTGACCAGCCTAGCTTATCCGTGATTAGCAACGGCGCGGAATGTGTCCTCATAGACAAAGCCTTCTACCTGAATCATGCAACTAGTGATATGTTATATCAACTCAGGCAAGAGGTATGTCACGTGGTTACTAATCACACGTCACATGTCTGCGTTTTGAAAGCGGACTAATTTGAATAATAAGCCCCATAGTATGCCGACTGAGGAATTACCCTCACACCGAAGGGGCCTAGGTGCATGGTTGCCTGCCTGCCTATGTGTCTATCGGTCTGTCGGTCGGTCTGCCAGCCATCTGGCCGGCTGGAACTGTATCTCTGAAACTACTGATCTGATTTGGCTCAAATTACTAATCCGATTTTAACACAAGAAATGTTATGGGTCGTATACTAGGATTCCACAACGTTGATCGTAATCCGAAGAGAAAAATAAGAAAATTTAATAAAGAAAATAATAGAACGAAATGTCACAAAACGAGAGGGAGAAGGTCTGCAATCTGTGCTTGTTTTAAATGGCGGATTCCTGTTTTTGCTATGCCCCGCCCATCTTTAGCTAAGCTCTACCCACTCTTCGCACGTGTTGGAATCGATCAATCAATCCCTGAAATATCCAAATCTTGCAGAATCCTGTTTTAGCTATGCCCTGCTCATCTTTAGCAAAGCCCCACCCACACTTCGCACGTGTTGTGATCGATTAATTCCTGAAATCCCTGAGAATCAATTTCCAGAAAACTACATAGGTAAGCTGTTGAATATTTTGTGGGTGGATGGATGGATGGATGGACAGCCGGACGGACGGGCGGACGGATGCATGGGTGCGTGGGTACGTGCGTGGATGGATGGATAGATTGATGGGTGGGTTCGTTGGTGGGTGGGTGGGTGGTTGGGTGAGTGGATGGATGCATGGATGGATGGGCGGTTTGGCGGGTGTGTGGATAAGTGGTGTGTGGATGGATGGATTGGTGGATGGATGGATGGGTGGGTGGGTGGGTGGGTGGGTGGGTGGGTGGGTGGGTGGGTGGATGGATGGATGGATGGATGGGTGGATGGGTTGGTGGATGGATGGATACACGTTCAGCTAATCTGTCTTCAGGTATCCCCGTATCCATCCGAAGAGTCGCTTCAGATCCACCTACAGACCAATGTTGATTGGCGGTCATATAGACAGCGTGTTCTCAACAATACAGTACTACAACGGAGAGCCAGGAAGCAAGCGCAATCGTCGCCTTTTGGCGCTTGACACAGTTGCCATGCACGCGTACGCAAGCACTCATGCACGCACTCACTCACTCACTCACGCACGCACGCACGCAGGCACGCGCGCACGGACGCACGGTATTTAATATCGCATTCCAATTTACAAAAATTGTCTTATCGTATCAATATAATTGATGTAAATAAATGTGTCATGTCTTGCCCGGGAGTTTCTAGAACAACCGTTTAAAGCGTTATTCTTCTCTTTTTGTAGCCGCGATAATGCAGGCTTCCCTAGGCTACTACCGAGTAAAAGAAACATTATTGAGGTTGCGAAATCTGTCCCTTAGTCAGTCATTTAATCCTTTGACACATAAAATTCTAGTTTCTCAATTTCAAGACAATTATACGCCTACACGAAAGTAACTGGATATTTTGAAAATAATTGGGGTAATAAATAACCACAAATCTAGCGGTAGACATAAAAATCTTCATTCTAAAATAAATAGTTAATAACTTATAGTCGTTTTAACGTCTTGATAGCCGTTTCTGACGCCGTGTTAAGTTTCTCAAATACCTGATAACACCCATGACATTTAACTGGTATTAATGGGTCGCTAGGTCCCCAAAAGCTATGAGTAGACATGAAATCACCAACTTAGTATGAATGGCTAATGTCAACTTAATGACTTATGGATATTTTGGTGGTTTTGGCGACCATCCTGGATGCCATGCTAAATTTCTCAAATATCTATTAATCACAGTCGTTAGGCTCCGAAGACATGGGAGTAGACACCAAAGTCGCCGTCTCATTTTAATAGTTAACGACTTCTGGTAATTTTAGGAGTTTGTTGCTAACTTGGACCTAGATAATCATACCTTTTCGACGGTCAGATTGTGACAGACGTTTAGTTTGATCTTCAGTACAGCAAACACTATGATAAAGTTGAAAAACCTTTTGTAACACACTTTTGGGGTCAACCCATATTTTGGCCTGACAATAATACCGGAAATACATTCTTGGTACACCAAGTGTGTATACTGTCACGGCCCTGTTCTACGCGTTAGCCCATGCCGCCCAATGGACGGATGCTATGTGCCACATAAATATATATGACGTCATAATCAATTTCGGCAAATGTAGGCCAACGTCACAATCATAATTGTCAGTGAAATCTCGGCCATGGAGCTAGGAATCTCCGTCAAGTGTACGAATTGCATGACTTTGATGGATTTACTATTCGATAAACATTCTGTTGATTATTTAGCAAATTTTTTTCAAAATCTTCAAAAAATGTATGTATCCTACACTTTCTAAAGACATGTACAATTACCTTGAACATATGGGATTTAGAGAATCTAGGGTTCAAAGTATAAAAATCGATTTCAACACGCGCAAAACGTTAGTGGATCTTAGCTAGAAATGGGAGGGGTATAGCTAGAAATGGGCGGGGCATTGCTAGAAATGGATGCCTCAATTAAATTAGTCAAAATGCACAGATGGCATAACCGCAATCCATTCCTGTAAGTAGGGGATAATCGCTGAACTTCCTTAAAGAGTGGTATGGTATCACACGAGTGATCTCCCCTGAACCGATATAGCTTAATTGACCATTCATGTCGTCAGCTTTGTAACGGATGGTGTCAGATACGACATGCACGCCGAAACACGTGATTATCATGAGTCCACCCCCCCCCCCCCCCCACACCACTCTATCATCATCAACCTCTTCATCGCTGTCGTCGTCGTTATCGTCGATGATGATGATGATGATGATGATGTCGACATCATCGCCATCACCGTTGCTACCGCTGCCCATTGACGACTAAGTTTGGTATTGGCTTACGTGAATAAAATACGGCTAGGACAGTTTAAAACCTTTCAATTGCATTATAGTCGTATTACATCAAAGCCAATGCACCAAGCTATGAATATATGTAGTACTTCCTCGAATAAAATGCAATATTTTTAAGAAGTCGAAGTTTAAACAGGCAAACATAACTTATTTTGTAGCGTGGCCAGCTGTTGAATATTTTGAAAATAATTTGACTGGCTGCTACTACGGCAGCAACAGCTCCCAGAGTTAAATTAGTTTCAAAATATTGAACATGTTTATTAAATAGTAACTCCATTAAAGACATACGATTCGTACGGTTGCCGAACGTTCCAGCTTCATGACAGAGTATTCGCTGTCAATTATAATTGACGTCAGCCTAGATGTGAGTTAAATGACGTCATCGATGTATATTTCACCACATCTGAACAATATTGATCTGTCGTCGTTCGACGTGACAATATTGTCAAATACGCAACTAATACAATAGGCATTGATTTGTATTCCCCATCGTAAAAAAACAATGCTATAACTGCCCTATATTGGTGAGAAACATATAATATAAAGTGACAGTCATACAGTGAACCCCTTATGAGATCATAATGGACCTTTCCAAGTTTATCCATCCATCATATGACGTAATATGACATCATAATCGGCTAAGTGACGCGTGTGATGACGTTATAATCATGACATCATGAATGACTCGATATAGTCCGTCTTTAACGCTTAATAGTCCGACACTTTGTACAAAATGTATGTCTTTACCATTTAATAAATATTTGCTCCCAGGCAAATTAGTTACAAAATATTCAGCAACTTACATGTATAGTTTTCAGGAAATTGATAGTCAGGGCATTCGAGGATTGATCGATCCTAACACGGCGAAGTGTGGGTGGAGCTTAGCTAGAGGTGGGTGGGGCATAGCTAAAATTGGAAAGGTTCAGAGGTGATATCAACAATTTTAGAAATACTCTTGTGACGTCACTCACCGATCAGCGACACCAATGGAGAATACTAAATAAGTGTCCATGGAAAAGGGAACAGGAAGCTACGTTTACAGCGCTTCCGCGCGGGTTAGGGGAGACCGGGGATAGTTCGCCATAGGGGCAAGTCCGCCCATGTGTTCTCATACTAAGCCATTCCTATTTATAGCATCTTACGCTGTGTGTACATATCCCGATGACACACTTGCCAGATAGGGTGGACCGCATCATCGTCTGTTGTCTACCGTGAATAATCGATGAAAGCAAATTTCAGGAAGAAGTTGGTAATATTTTTATCACAGTACGTTTTGTGTCATAGGAAATCATGTAACGGTCAAAGGTAGATGCGTTCAAACATTAGCCCCCCCCCCTACATGCCCATTACAATTTGTTTCTTTTAAATAAACTATTAAGAAGAATTTACCTTTTAGATTCTTTAAATATTGAAATCATTCTATAGACGAGCTTGCCCCATGTGGTCTAACTTACCCAACATGCTTATCGAACTTGTCCCCAGTAACGGGGTATGTTCGTCCACCCCACCACGTCTTCTTCCTTGATTTTCAAAAGACTATCCAAGATCTAAAGCTTGTTGTTTACTTATTTTAACCTTGGGGCCATTGCGGGCAATTTAAATGCAAGTTTCCATCGATAAATTTGTTAAGAAATATGCACTGCCTAAAACATGTGAAAATGGCCGAACTACGGTCTCCCCTACCTTACTGCCAATTAGGTTTGAACAGCTTTGCATGTCTCCTTTAACCCGGGCATTGCGTGAGGCAGAGGCCGATGTTCACGGGGTCGATGCCACGTGACTAATCAGCTACAGGCTGGCGTACTATGGGTCATAATAAATTTATTGATGAGCGACAATTAGTAGTGTCATGTGACGGTAATTAATGTACTCAACCTTATGAGGCGCGTGTGCAACAATCGCTTACCGCGCATGGTCTTGCGCATTATGAAGAACAGATCAAGTAACGCAAACCTGTCTTAAGTGACCACCTTATAGAGTACATACAATAGAGGGATCAGATACCTGATGTCATAATCAATTACATCAAATGGAGGCTGACTTCACAATACATAGTGAATTATCTAGCTCCGACATGTACATTGAAAAGTCCGTTAAGTGCACGAATTGTATGTCTTTGGTGGACTTATTCCTTCATAAACATGCTGTTGAATATTTTGAAACTAATTTGACTGGGCAACAGCTGCCATAGGCAGCAACAGCACCCAGTCAAATTAGTTAAAAAAATATCCATCGGTTTACCTACAGGTATAGTTACCTTGAAATTGCATAAGTATATACATTGATTCCAGCACTACTAAAGAGGGTGCGGAGCTTAGCTATAAATGAGCGGAGCTTAGCTATAAATGAGCGGAGCTTAGCTATAAATGAGCGGAGCTTAGCTAGAAATGAGCGGAGCTTAACTAGAAATGAGCGGAGCTTAGCTAGAAATGAGCGGAGCTTAGCTAGAAATGAGCGGAGCTTAGCTAGAAATGAGCGGAGCTTAGCTAGAAATGAGCGGAGCTTAGCTAGAAATGAGCGGAACTTAGATAGAAATGAGCGGAGCTTAGCTAGAAATGAGCGGAGCTTAGCTACAAATGAGCGGAGCTTAGCTAGAAATGAGCGGAGCTTAGCTAGAAATGAGCGGAGCTTAGCTAGAAATGAACGGAGCTTAGCTAGAAATGAGCTGAGCTTAGCTAGAAATGAGCGGAGCGTAGCTAGAAATGAGCGGAGCGTAGCTAGAAATGAGCGGAGCTTAGCTAGAAATGAGCGGAGCTTAGCTAGAAATGAGCGGAGCTTAGCTAGAAATGAGCGGAGCTTAGCTAGAAATGAGCGGGGCCTAGCTAGAAATGAGCGGGGCATAGCTAGAAATGAGCGGGGCATAGCTAGAAATGAGCGGGGCCCTGCTAGAAATGAGCGGGGCATAGCTAGAAATGGATGGGGCATAGCTAGAAATGAGCGGAGCTTAGCTAGAAATGAGCGGGGCATAGCTAGAAATGGATGGGGCATAGCTAGAAATGAGCGGGGCATAGCTAGAAATGGATGGGGCCTAGCTAGAAATGAGCGGGGCATAGCTAGAAATGGATGCCGCCTAGCTAGCAATGGGCGGGACATAATTAAAATCGACCCTCTATTAGTTACTATAAAACAGGTGGGCGGGCATCGGCGGGCGGGTGAGTGATGGATGGACGGACAGACGGACGGACGGACGAACGAATGGGGTGGGGGTGCAGGTGGGCGGGCGGGCGGATGGACGGACGGAGGAATGGATGAAGGGGCGGACGGACAGATGGATTGGCAGATGGATGGATGTACGGATGGATAGACCCGATTGCAATACACGCTTCTACTTACATGTTGAGATAAAAATTAACTATTTTTGAACCCTAAAGTAATACTTAGCTACTTAGCGATACTTAGCGATGTTTTCTGGTTCAGGTCCTCTTCGCCAGACTCCATTTTCTTCTCCCAAAGTTGTGTTTAGTTGCAACTTCCGATTTGCGCCCTGTAATTATCATAGATAATATCTTGTATGTTCCAGAATATGTCTAGGGGATTCGTGAACGCGTTTACTGATGGTGCAGATACAACCTCCTCTGGTAGGTCATTTCAATTTTTCACTACTCTCAGTGAGAAGTAGTTTTGCCTTCGTGATGATGTGGTAGGCTGTAGATATAGCCTCTTGCAATTTCCTATTGTATTCTGTCTCTCGACTACCCGACACCGTAATTTAATAAAAATTAAATTCAAGTTTCTTCATCATGCATGCCATTGGTGAGTTTGTACAGCTCTATTCTGTGAATTTGGCTTTAGAATACCCATGCCTAGCCACAATGCTAAATACTATCGCCATCACGGAGCATGATGACAAACCCAGCAACAACCTCCAACCAAATTACCATCTATTTAGCTACTACTATCCTCGCAGATACTGTTTCCATAAATTCACAAATTACAAACTCGTCCTTAAATTTGCCAATCATTTTACCACTCTAGTTAAACTGATATATGTCTGTATTTAAGCAATGTCCAGAGTCCACCATTATGAAGCAATCTCCTTTGACATCTAATAAAGGGCATACAGACTAGGCTATAGTCCAACAGATGGGTGCTAATATAGGGCCGAATCGTGCATTTATGATAAAAGCATGAAACATTGCACACAATTCACCTTTCCAGAGTATCATCTGACGTCATATGACATCATAATCAGCTAAGCCTAAGCGGTGTGTAGGATGACGTCATAATCATTACGTTATAAATTATTCTATTTGGTCCGTCTTTAACTCTTAATTGCCCGACACGTTGTACGAATTGTATGTCCTGTGTAGGCAACAACAGCGCCCAGTCAAAATAGTTCCAAAATATTCAAAAGCTTACCTGTATAGTTTTCTGGATATTGATAGTCAGGGAGTTCAGAGCTCGATCGATCCCAACACAGACGTGGTGTGGATGGAGCCTAGATTGAGATGGCGGGGCATAGCTAAGGATGGAAAGATCCATCGCTAGACACCATGAGAAACATCTTCAAGCTTAGAGGCATTCTAATATGACCTCTGTTGACCTTGGCGAACATTTTAAAATAGTTGCCATACAGCTTGTTGTTATGTGTGGTCATGGCCTGACAGGATCATTATATGATTCTGGCGCTTTCATCTCATGATAAGTATGCACGCGTCTATTGAGGGGATGTTCCGTAGGGTAGTCTCATGGTCACTGAACATTCTCACCCGTCAGATTTATATGTTAAAAAGTAGTTAGCGTACATTGCCAATTGCGGCTAAAACTAGACTTGGACCCAACAACTAAAAAGATAGGGTAGCAATTAGCAGAAGGCCCGCATAAATAAAAGTGGCATGTACTAACACAGAATCTTGAAACTTACATAAGATGGTGGTGTTGAATTCTGCGGAAATCATCCACCCCACCTTCACGTAAAACAGCGTGCATCACAACAACTATATAGCTTCACTAGGTTGACTCATTTACATAATTTGCTCTTAACAAGAGAGAGGCCCTTTTTTGCCATCTCTCTTCCTCCACTTCGGCGTTGGAGGCATTTTCCTGTGATGGAGGCCCGCGCGAGACACTTTTCTCTTGCAACAAAATAATGTTCCGTAGGGGTTAATTTGGTTTATATTAAACTAGATAAGTAGCCGCGCTAGGCCCCTCCTTTGCGGGGATTCCTCACAGATCCTACTCTGTGAGGTAACTCAAGTGAGGACCACGATGACGAGTCGTCAACCGGGCCCCATGTACTAGGCCTCCTCCAGGTAGCAGCAAACGAGTACGAGTGTTTGACTGTTATCTCAATAATTATTGTATGTATTTTTAGTTACTATATCCCGGCCGTAAAATGGAGGTGTGGAACTGTCACACCGGTGACACCAACAGCGTGAACGAAACAGTGGGGTTCAACTTTGGTGGCGATGGTCGCATGGCCCCACTGGAACATGAATGTTCCACCGGCTCTAGAAGTCGGTTTCTGTACGATCCGGCAGTGCGCAGCACCGGATCCACAACCCCGAGATCCACATCTAACCAGCTGTCCCGCCCCGCCTTGCAGCGTACATGCAGTGCCGCGGAGCAGGAACATCCAGTGGACCAGCATGCACGCCCGGAGGCTACAGTCACTACTAAGTTGCGTATTATAAAATTACTTTACGGTGGAGTTTTCAAAAATCGATATTTTATTGGTGTATTCTTATATCTATCTGACATTTTGGGCCCAACCCAGACAGTAGGCTACCGAAAACCGTGGATCTGCCAAAACTTGTGCAGATTTTTGCCATGGAACTGTGTACTACGAAATTACTTCATGGTAGACATTTTTAAGCTTCATACTTTATTAGCGTATTCATATACCGATCTGACAATATGTATGAATTTAGAACCGAATAGGGGCCTAACCAATTGCAGACAGTATGGTACTGAAAATCTCTGATCTGTCAAGATTTAAGCCAATTTTCGGTATGGAATTATGGACTACGGAACTATTTCATTGTAGAATTTGATTCAATTATGAATATAGCTAGCAATGATATGCTATCATATTGTTTACAGCTGAGAGGAAATTTAGGCTAAATTATACTTTTTAGTTAGATTGCTTTTTAAACAGATGGGTCACAGCGATTCCAAAAAGCAAAGATCTGGGTCGTATTATATACAGTCATAATTTTTCATACTGTATGGAGTGCAAGTTAGTGTAGGTTTTAGTCTGGTCAAACGAATAGACTGGTGTTGTTCAACCCCCTGCCTAATTGTGATAATATATATCCGTAGCATTGTATGTGGTATAATATAGACTGGTGTGATTCCACACAGAATTGACTTGGTACAATACAGACCATGGTGGCTTTCAGCACATCTATTTGTAATGCAATATATACATATATTACTATTTTGGGTACAGCACAGATCTGTGTGATTTCACACACATTCTATTATGTATGATTACTGTATTATGTGGCTGTAGTAGTAGAAACATCCTACAGCTACAATCAGTCCTTCACGTTTGCCCTCTGTGTCTTGTCCTCAGCCGAAGTCTTTAGCTTCCTCAAGTCCATTTTTGACTTGGGTTTACCGAGTCCTGCTTTCTTGAGGTCACCTCGTAGCACGCTTAGCAGATTTATGCAGTGACGTCCTCTTCTAGCTTTGTATTTGCTGGCTCCGAATAGGGCAAACTCAATGCTCTCTGTGCTCGTGTCTCTTCTGGCATCCATAGCACATAGCCAAATATGGACCATTTTTGCTGGATATGGACCATTTTTGCTGGGCGACTTTTAAAGACAGAGGTGACGTATTCCACATCTTGTATAGTGCATCATTGGAAATTATGATGTCTGGCCATCGGTGTCCAGTGATGGTGCGTAGGTGTTTGCGGTGCCAAGCATCGAGTTTGTCTAGAGCTGCCTTTGGAGCTGGCCAGCTGTTACAGTTATATCAAGGATTCGCAGGCTGCATTGTATAAATGTAGCCTTTTAATCAAGGGCATATTTGATCTACGATCTAGTAATGCATAGTACAATACAGATACCTGATAATACTAATATTCACCCACAATCTATTTGTAGTGCACTATATACATGGTAATACTTTTGGTAAGTATAGACTGGTGTGATCTCACACACAATCTATTTGTAGTGCAGTCTATTTGAATTTTAGCGAATGCTATACCTTTTCACCACACCAGGCAAATGGTTATTGAGTCCGTTCTTTGTCAAGTCTTGCTTTGATACTATGTAGTGAATTTTGGGACCGAACATATTAAAGAGAGTAGGGCGTGTGGAACTGTTAATCAGCCAAGATTTGACCAGATTTTTTAGATTAAAGTGTGTACTACGAAATTACTTCATGATATAAATCTTTTAAACTCAATACTTCATTAACGTATTCATATATATATATATATAATTCACCCGTGTCATCAGTAGGTGGCTCATGGCTGGATGATCATGTACCAAATCCTTTGTCTTCCCCTGTAAATGTAACACCTTATTTTCAGAATACAGGACGACGAGAAGCGGAGGAATCAGTACCTCCCTTCCAACGATACATCGGTCATCCAACTTGTCACACACATCACGTCCGTCAGCCTTCAGCACTGCCACCATACGAGGAATGCGCACCTCCTCAATCTGAATAACGTTCACGTCGTCTTCACAGCACACATCCGCCAGTCTATAGACCTACACCAATCGGGACTGAGTTCAGTTGAATCAAATACGCGTCATCATCCAAGAGAGTAACATTCTCGGACACAGCATCCTCAGCATCGCCGCCGGGAAACACCACCACCACCACCACCACCAACACGTCGACCAGCTTCTGCATTCACGTCAGTCTCCTGCATACTCCCACCACCAGGATTCACACCATCACTTCGCACCGTGGACCAGGTCGGGTCATTCTCCCCCCAGAATTTAGTGGGGAAGATGACTGGGCAAATTACAAGGTCCAGTTCGAGATCATCAGTCGAACTAACCGGTGGACAAATCAACAAATGGGGGAATACTTAGCCGCGAAACTCTCAGGCAAAGCGCTACAGGTTCTCGCGGATCTCGTAGCTGTCTATGCGCCCACCTACTCAGACCTGGAAAGTGCACTCTCAGAACAGTTTGGCGACACAGCACTCAGGGAAACGAGTCGCATACAGTTGAAGAACCTCAGACGACGTGCGGGAGAAACACTGCCGGAGTTGGCTAGTCAGATCCGGAGACTAGTCACATGTGCGTATCCCAGCACAAGCCTCGAGGGCATCACCCATCTTCATTTCAACACATTTATTGATGCATTAAGCGGAGAACCAGCTCTGAAGGAGAAGTTATTTCTCGCAGATCACGAGGGGGCGTGGCCACCGAGGAGGTCACAACTGAGCCCCAGGATGTGGGAACCAGCAAAATAACGGCACTAGACCAAACGTACATGAACAGATAGACGAGATAGATAAACAGATCTCAGCACTCATTAATCTACATTGAGCACGACAATTGCAACATCAAACACTAGGACAGCATCCACGACCAACACAGCACGGCCATCGAACACATGTTTTGGATGTGGCCAGCCAGGCCACGGGAGGGAACGCTGTCCCAATCGCACTCTGTCAACAACTCAGACCACTGACCACCAAACCCCGCAAGCCGGACAAACAGTCAAACCCATAAGTGCACTGATCGAAGCGACACCTCGGTGTCCATTCTCACAACTCGGCTCAACTGTGGCCTGTGTACAACAACGTCCGATGGCCTACAACAATCGTCAATCATCTTCAATCCCGCATACATATGCATGTTTTGGCTTCATATATGTTGGTGCCTACGATGCCTCCCCCATCCACAACACCGCCATGCCCTTCTAAACGGAAAAGTTACCCCACTATTCCACAGTTACACAACCTTCTTTCCTATGTAAAGCGGCAGTAGTAGGTTCTGGCACCTCCCCTGTTACAAGATTTTTGCAAGCACCACATCCCGCCACGAAGACACTGGATTCTCTGTGTCCCTTGGTGGTATGCAACACACCACCCTGTATAGCAGTGATTTAGAAGAAACTGTACAATCCGCGTCATGGATTCGTAAGCGAAGGCGCTGCCGTAGATACGAACGAATTCCTCGGCGACAATTTCTTCTGTGCATCAACCAAACACCCAATGATGCATTGCAAGAAGTGGCTCACCCAAGTGGCGCTTATCCGTGATCGTCAGAATCCTGTCTGCACTGTTGTCTACACTAACACCGCATACGCAGATTCAGCAACATCTTCAACGCCACTGCTACCACCAGCTCCGTCATCACCAAAGCACTCGCAACAGCAGCGACGATGGGCTGGCCCTTTCCTCACTCAGCCATCACCCGTACTACAGGAAGCTATGCGGAAACAAGCCGACTATGTACAGAATGATGCTGTTCCAAAACCTCTCTCTCAGACGGCATCATTGGAAACTCTTCCGCAGGTACATAGTAAGGTTATTTACAAATGTGCCTCTCTGTTTAGTGGTGTTTCCACCAGTGCCACCATTGACACTGAAGCTTCCATCACCGTTTTCAACAAGCGCTTCTATGAGAGCATCCCACCTCATAAGAAGCCATCCCTTAGGTCTACAAACATCTTTTTGCAAACAGATATGGGAGCCGATGTACCCATGCACTTACTCATCCTCTCCCTCCTCAGCATGGGTCTACTCGATCTGGGAAGTCGTATCTGAAGATTTCTCATTTGTTTTGTCCAAGTAGGTGGATGGAAAAGTTGTTCCACCGGCCTCTCCCCACTCCCACCCACTTCATGCTACACCCCCACCCCCCATTATAGAGTTGCCACAAGCGGAGGCTGAGGCTGACTAAAGCTATGCATCCTGTGGGATGGAACATGTAATGAATAGCATGGTAGTGAAGAGGCCAGACGAGGCCTTGGTGTTTTTAGAACAGAAGAACCATACAACAAGGTGTACCCGACCATGCCCCGAAATCACGAGACCATACACCATCCAAGTGACACTATCTCCCGTAGTCACACCAACGCCCCAGATCCAACTCGCGTCCCTCAGCTACACACCAAGTTCGGACATCATCGGCCCAGTCCATTTCACACTCCACTCGTCGTCTGTGTTGACAATCAATCTTCAGATATGAGAGAGACTGCTGTTACAGAGGAGGTGGCATCCCGCACCACTCAGACCAACCATACACCCTGTGGTGGGCAGGGAAGCAGCCTGTTCAGCAGACTCTCGGCTGGAATTTTCCTGGTGTCTAAAAATTATGACAAGGTACCAACCGTCGTGTAATGGGAGATGACCACCCTCCCACAGCCAAGGCCCACCCCCTCCAAACGGGCCACCCATCACCCCACCCCTGTGAGCAGTCAGGACATCACACCACAGACATAATGCCAGTCGCATACAGAATACACTTGCTCGCAAGACTGGATACGTCGTCAATTCATCACATACATCCTCAGTTACGCTAAGGATAAACAAAGACATACATCATCGACAACAACAGTGCATAGCAGCACCTAGCATTTTTAATTCGAAAAAGTTAGAGACATAATTTCCCCTTTACATTCCATCCGCACAAGATGTGGGATGATTAATACCTCCCGCAAAACCGACTCCCCACGATAACAACAGACTCGGCTTTCATCAGCGTGGAAACCTGGAGTATTCCCATCTCACATTACAACAGCACCATACAGCAGTCCGAATCTCGCGACAACAAGACACGATCATCAACAACACCAGCCAACATTCTCTCGCAATCACCGCTTGTCCAGTGCGGAGAGACTGATTATACGGATAAGAGGAGTACATGCAGCCATCTACAGTACGCTCTACGAGGGACACTCCACAACCAACCCACCAACCCCCCCCCCTCGCGTCGTACAGAAACAGCTAATAACAGTCAACATTATTAAGAGAGCAAGATGCCCGCAATGTCGTTAGTCACAAGTAGGAATTTGCTACCGAACCGTTGAATTCGATAATGGATTGATCAAAGTTATGACAGCATCCTTCAGGTCATCCGCACTCTGTGGAAAGACATACCGGTGACACAAATAGCTGGGATGACACCAAGCAGTTCAATCTTAGCGGCAATGGGCGCACGGCCCCACCGGAATGATTGAGTTCCACCAGCCTTAGGAGCCAGTCTATGTATTTCGCGGAGCGATGTCTCACGGGATCCGGAAACAACGAGACTCGGAGCTAGCCAGCCCCCTCGTTAGTTGTGCACGTGTGGCACGACGGGCGAGTACTATGTACCAGAATGACCTGGCGATAGCCCACAAGCTACATTAGCACATACATACCCTTTCCGTTGATCTCTGTAGCTAAACCACCCGCTACAATGTTATTGACAACCGTTTTGACTAGAAATTCAGAACATCAGTTGTCTATCCATAGTGCTAAATAATTCCATGCATGGCTCTTTTCCCAGTGAAGGATTAAGGACAATAAATTACTAAGGAAAATTACACATACATTATTTTAAGCTAAATTTGTCTACTTTTTCATGCTCTACAAAGATATTAAAATCTTTGCCCCGACGTTCTACGAGACATAACAATGGAAGTTTATGCACTATCTCGAATGTTCAGCCTAGTGTTTTATGGCATAATACATAATGGAAAATTGAAACAGACACAGTACCTGGTATTATCGTCATAATATATTAAACCGCTACTGTCTAAATTTAGTAAGGATTGCTTGAATTGTTAGATATTGAATGTCTTTTTGCAGACCAAGAGAAGGCTGTTTTTGCAGATTTGTCACTGGAATCTAGAATGACTGCCTCGAGAGTCATTCCAGTGGTAAATTATCAAAAACTGTCCCATCATGGCATGCAAATTGACATTGCTCAAGATCACTGTAGACCAGCTATGCCATGAGGCGGTTAAAATACAATAAGATATGATGATAGGCTATATTCATAGCCGTCGTCATTGTGATTTATATACTTTCAACCGTGACTTCCCAGAATCCCATTTCCAAGGTAACTATAGAGTTGAGCTGTTGAACATTTAAAAAACTAATTTGACTAGTGTAGATGCTGTCGCTGCTTATAGCAGCAGCACAGTTAAATTAGTTTCAAAATATTCAACAGAATTTTTATTAAATAGTAACGACATACAATTCGCACAGCTTAAGGACTTTTCAACGTTCCTGATAGCCATAGCTACGTGATTCATTACGTATTTTGACTGTGACGTCAGCCTACCTGTGACATACTTGATTATAACATCAACACTTGAGTGACAGGTTGGATAACGTATACGCTCGTTCCATAAGAGAATGTGTGCATTGTGATTGGGTCTACATGTGTCCGGGAGGGCAAAGCTAACTATCTGAATGCTCTTGCTAAAATATGTGGTCACTTATTACAAGTGGTCCATGTTTGGTGGACCACACATTACCAAGTGGGATTGGCTGTTTAATGACCAAATTTGTTCATGATAATTTCAAAGGTGGGATCCATATCTAGCTAAGATCGGTCCGTTCTTTCGGCGTGTTGGAATCAATTTATATACTTTGATTCACCACTTCCCAGAACCCCAATTTTAAGGTAACTACTTAGGTAATGTGCTGAATATTGTGAAACTAATTTGACTGGGTGCTTTTGCTGCCGATGGCTGTGACAGTGCCCGGTCAAATTAACTTCAAAATTATTCAACAGAATGTTGATTAAAAAGTAAAAACATAAAATCCGTACACTTGAAGGATTATTCAATGTTCCTGAAGAAGCTATTTACATCATTCACTACGTATTTTGATTGTGAAGTCATACGACATATGACGTAAATGATTATGACGTCATATTATTGAATGACAGATCAGATCCATCTATTATCATAGAGAATTTCCTATGCCAATTTGCAGACCAAGAAACCGTTGTTTTTACACTTTACCATTGTAATGATAGGGTCAGTTTTCGAGGTAGTCATTCCAGTGGTAGATTAAAAAAAATGTCTACCTATTAGATGTAAATGGTAGTTTCCAAAGATTACTACAGAAGCGATTTTGGCCAGTTTGATCGAGACGAGTGTTGAAGTAGAGATTAAGATATACACGTGGGCACAGTGGGACAGATCACAATACCATTAAATTTGCGTCTGATCAAGTTCTCTTTCAATTTTCAAAAGAGAAGAATAAATCACTTTTGGAGGCTGTATATGAATCTGATCGTCTACGTCAGTCAGTCAGAAATTAGCTCAGGTCACCAGTGGTAGGTACAACTATTCCCAGTGTTGGGATCGATCGATCCTCGAATGCATAACCTATCAATTTCCTGAAATCTTTACAGGTAAGCCGTTGAATACTTTGTAACTAACAGTGGCAAGTCAAATTTGTTTCAAAATATTCAACAGACTATGCATTAGATAGTAGACATGCAATTCTTCCCAACAACGCATAGTCCGTCTTCAATGGACCTTTCCAAGTTTATCCATCGATTATATAACGTCATATGATGTCATAACCACCTAAGCGACGTGCATGCTGACATCATAATCATTACGGCATAAATGATTCTATTTGGTCCGTCTTTAACTCTTAATAGTCCAACATGGTGTAAGAATTGTATGTCTTTGCTATTTAATAAACATGCTGTTTAATATTTTGAAACTAATTTGACTGGTCGCTGTTCCTGTCGTAAGCAGCAACAGCACCCAGTCAAATTAGTTTCAAAATATTTATCAGCTTACCTACAATATTTGACCGCTCTTGCTAAAATATGTGCACACTTATTACAAGTGATTCGACTGCTGAGGCTACGTTATACAGCTCATAAATAAGTTAATGTGCCCACAAAACATAAACAGAAATTCTGTCTTGTTTTTCAAACGTGTTAATTTATTTTTTTGATTTTCTATACCATCGAGTCGGCGGTTTTACAATACAGCTCATAGATTTAAATTTATATACTTACTATATTAACAAAGAAAAACAGAAATTCTACCTTGTTTTGAAAACGGACTAATTTGTTTTTGAGGTCTTCTATACCAAACGCTGTCAGGTTTTGCGGAAACTGGGATAATAAAAACCTCGCTTTAACCGTTATCTTGCTGGTTTCAAAGGCCTAGTTGTTTCACGGTCAGTACAAGAAAAGTTTGTGTGGATTATATAAACAATAATGCTGAAAGTTGTCTACATGTGTGCAGCAACGGCTTACGGCAGCAATTTCCAACATGAATAGAAGTTATCATATATTTATATGTACAGAAATGTTTGGAATTTCAGCAATGTATGAGTCATGTTTTAACGCATTTCAGTAATTCCTAACGCCTCTACAATAAAAGATTTACTTACTTTTGAAGGCTATATACAGAGCTGATCGTCAGCGTCAGATGGCAGTCAGTCAGTTAGCCAGTCAGTGAAAATCCAGTGGTCGGGACAGCTAGCCCCCATAGAGAGCGTATGCGAATGAGCGATCTAGCCAATATCTATCCTAAATCTATGGTAACAATCTAAAAATAAAGATGCCTTATATCTCTTTCACTCTCTAGTTAGCGGTTAGAGACCACAATCGCTTGCGCAAAATGGCCGCGCCTATGGGCAATTCTAGACACAACCACATATATGCGTGGCCGTCAAGCGGCGACGCAATGACAGTCCGTAAGATCGCCCTACTCTATGAGAGGTAAGCAAACATTGATGCATTAGCCTATGGAGACTGGTAGCTTATGTATATAGTTACTCATATTATGGCGATCCCATAATATGGGGCTGTTCTCCATGATTTCGGTATGTATTAATACCAGAATTGAATGGAGAATTTAAAACTCTGGACAGAAATAAAATCGGTTCAGATCTGGCGAAGATACGGTAAAATTAAACCGGACTATTTGGAGCTCGAAATAAAGCGTAGACATCGCCAGAGCGCGTACAAGATCAGGTGAGAGCCAGGCACGATTTCTCTAGCTAACTTGCCTCATACGCAACACGGGCTCTGATGGGCTGAACCCGCTGACGCAGCCTCCCACCGAGTATTAAAAAGCGCTCTCAAAGTCTCTCGAAGAGAGGTAAACGAACATTGATGTGTTAGCCTATGGAGACTGGTAGCTTATGTATATAGTTACTCATATTATGGCGATTCCATAATATGGGACGGTTCTCCATGATTTCGATATGTATTAATACCAGAATTGAATGGAGAATTTAAAACTCTGAACGGAAATAAAATCGGCTCAGATCTGACGAAGATACGGTAAAATTAAAACGGACTATTTGGAGCTCCAACTAAAGCACAGACAAAGATCATGTGAGAGCCAGGCACGATTGCTCTAGCAAACTTGCCTCATACACAACACATGCTCTGATTGGCTGAGCACGGTGGCACAGCCTCTCACCGAGTATAAAAGGCGCTCTCAAAGTCAGACTCAGAAGGGAAGCGGTATCCGTCCGATTGGGAACAAGTTCCTTATCTGCAATCTACACCAACGCAGCTTATTACAGTCAAGTTCCCTCTCAGGACACCTGTGTTCCGCAACACACTAAGTTTTTGGATGCTCCTGGTAGATCAACAGGGGCAAAATTCTAAATTAAAAGAAGGTTCCTTATTTCACCACCCTCACCAGTGGTACCTTCATTGTGGTGTAAGACTTTTTTACTATTACCAGCCAAATTAGTATGTAAGAACGGTGGTGTTTTTAATGTCTCGCCAGACTTGCTGTACCATGACAGAAACGGTGGTAGTAAACAATGGGCGGATCAAGCTTCATTGAATTTATGTCTTGACCTTAGTCCAGACAAGGACATTACTTTATGCACCACAAGAGCTAAACGGCCTGGATCGTCTTGTGCCGAGAAAATAATCAAATATAATATGTACTTACCATCTCTATACAATGGAGACATCTGTCACTCTTAAAGCACAAACAGCACAACAGTAATACAGTGAACTATACATTATGTGCTATGTATCATAAACTGTTGGCCACCAGTAATTCTTCACTGTTCTTGAGTATGAAACATACCGGCCAGCATCCTGCAGTAATTCTCCAGGTGGCAGCTACACCGTGCATCAACTCAGACTTCAAGAAAGAGGTGCAAAGACTACATGTGACATTTAAATTGCACTGATGACCAATATGTGCACTACATAGGGACATATCTTAGTTATGTTATACCGTTATTAATAAATAAAATACTGCATTAAGTGGTACTGCAACGTCGGATGCGACCTCTGTTTTAAGATGATATTGTACTATGCATTGTAAACAGCGCCAGCAATTAAACGAAACGATAGGCCAAATAGGCATTATATTCCAATGAATATACAAATGTAATTAGGCATTCTCCCCATATTGTTAGTTAGCAGTAAAAACTGCAAAACATATTTGGACCACAGTACACCTATGTCACACTAGACATCAACAACAAATGCATCACCATGTTTTCTCCCCATGGCAACAATTTTACATTACGGTCGCTGCTAAACCTAGAACTATGATTGCTCGATAGGATAGGTTTTTCAGCTAGCCAAGGGCAATTATTCTAACAGCGGAGAATTGTTATTAAAAACTCTTCTTTATGGTCAATAAGACCGTATTATAAATGGTACTACTGATTTTTGTAGTTGGCCATTTATGTTAAGGCCTCATAAATTAAAGCAATGAGTAACTGCCTTTGACTATGCTTCTGTAGCCGGTGCCTTGAAGTCCTGAGTTTAAAATTTTCTACCAGAAAGCAATTTCATAGTACACATTTCTGTATCGAAAATTGGCATAAATTTTGGCGGTTTCACAGTTTTCGGTGCCCTGATGTATGTAATATATTCGGTTGTTAGCTAAGGCCTATATTGCGAATTTAAAAAAGAACCTACTCTGAAGTAATTTCATAGTACGTAATTACATACTGAAAACTGGCTCAAATGTGTTCAGATTCATGGTTTCAGTACGCTATTGTCTGCAATAGATTCTATTCCAGAATTCGACTGATCTGGTTAGATAGGTATATGAATGCACTTTTAAAATGGCGAGCTTAAAATTAGTCTACCATAAAGTAATCTCGCAATATGCAATTTATTTGCGTCCAACAGTTATCAGATGTCAAAAAATTACTATTTTAAGTACCACAATGGTACCAACAATGGAATACGGAGCCTGAACTACCTGTAATTAACCAGCAACTGGCCTATACTCATTGCACCAATTACCCACATCTCTCTCCCAGTATCCCTCAATACAGGGAACGTCTGATAGCACATCCCACAGACCCTACAAAGCAAATGGAGCAGATACCATTAGGAAATCCTAGACCACTGGGTCACCCCGCAGAAAATACGATGAACGGTGCTGTATGCAAAGAAATCCATCATTAGAACTCCAAGCACCTTTGCATATATGGTACCACTCAGAATTACTGCCTAGAAAACATCAGTATCAGCCACATAACTATGATTCATGTCCTTCTTCAGCTTTTACTCCAATCATGCCTGCACCACCACCAGGGTTTGCGCCTAGCACTCCCTATCATGGCACCAGCCGAGTTATATATTGAATTCAGTGGGGAAGGTGACTGGGCCAAGTATAAGTGCCAATTTGAGATAATAAGCAGAACGAATGGATAGTCAGACCATCAAATGGGAGAATACCTAGCAGCAAAATTATCAGGAAAAGCATTGCAGATATTAGCAGATATGGGGTCCGAATTAACACCAACTTGTAGTTAATTAGAAAATGCTTTATCAGAATGGTTAGGTGATATGACCCTCAGAGAGACTGTTAAAGAACTTACGATGGCATGTGAATGAAACTCTCCCTAAGCTGGCCAGCCACATTAGACCATTGGTCACACATGCTTATCACAATATCAACACAGAGGGAGTTACTCATTTACAATTGGATACTTTTATTGATGCCCTGAGTTGCGAACCATCTCTGAAAGAGAAACATTTTCTGTTAGACCACCGAAACCTACGGCCGTTCGAGTAGAAAACTTCCTAGAACGGGAAAAGGATACCAGACGTCAATTACATCCTATCAATGAGTTAGCTGACACCAGTACAAATAATACTGCGGACGCCACACCTGCTTCATGTACAGTAACCGAAGCAGACTCTGTATGAGATACACAGCCTCGATATAATAATACACCAAGAGGCAGAGGCCATGACCAGTCCCACCGTGGAGGTCACAATAACACCCCAGGTAGGGGTAACCAACATAACAATTTCAATAGGTCCAATATCAATGAACGGTTAGAGGAAATCACTAAACAAATTGGCTCTCTAACCAATCTTTTGACCACCTTAACCACAACAGTAGCCCAGAATACAAATAGGCCCTCTATAAACCATCCTACACCAACAACCACACCGCCAAACACTTGTTTTGGATGCGGTCAATTAGAACACTGGAGGGAACAGTGTCCAACCCATCCTCCCTCCACTACACTGCAGCTAGAGCAAAATAAACAACCAACAGAAAATCAGGCAAACTAACAAGGCACTGAAGGAAGAGTCCATTCAGTGGCCGCCTCTTAAAAAACTGAGTCAATAATCAATATCACCCAACCACCAAAAGTATCTCAAATTAGCCATGCATTGCCCCCTTTAGCTGAACCTATAAAAGATTGTGATCCATAAAAACGGGCCTGCAATCAATGATACCATGGACATGCATGATGTATGCGGTACCAAAAACAACTCTCCCTACAATGGATGGCACTCCAGTCCCAGCTGTTCCCAACCAAACTCCTTTTTTTAATGCAGAACGGCCCTAGTAGGTAATAATAATACAACAGAAACAAGTTTTATGCAAGCTACTAGACCAGCCACTATGTCATCACATGAACGGTGTCGTCTAGTGGTGTGTAATAACTGGTCTTCTCCACCGGCACGAATGGTCTCGCCTCACAGCGAGACTGACAAGTCACATCATTCGTCACCGTGGATTCAGAAAAAGACCAAACGTAGATACTTGAGTAAGCCACAAATCAGGACTTGCTTCTTCTGTGCTTCTACTAATTATATTATGAGGCATTGCCATAAATGAGCCGCTCAAGTGGTGCTTTACTACCGTGCCACCAGCCCTACAGCTTCCAATGCGATGGTGCACCCTGATCCCATAAAGCCCATACAGTCCCTACCTATGGCACTGTCACTGCCAAAACCAATCAGGGAGCAGAAACGTGGAGTAGCTCCGTTTTTCACTCAGCCTCCAACAGCACGTGCCAAAGTTATTAGTAAGCAGACTGTGTATATACAAGACTATGCCGTACCACCAGAGGATAGCCAGGAAGCTAGGCTAGAGAAACTTTCTCCAGTACCGGATAAAGTAATATACAAATGTGCCTGTTTATTTGGTGGTATGCCTACAAATGCTACCATAGATACAGGTGCCTCTATCATGGTATTTAATGAGCAATTATACTCTTGCATTCCCACTTATATGGAGCCCCCCTGTTAAACCGTCCAGCATTCAGCTACAAACCACCACTGCCACTAATATCCCAGTAGCAGGGATTATAAGGGTAGGGATACAAATAGAAGAATTAAAATATATTCAGCAGGTGGCAGTTGTTTCTATTTAAAATGATGCACTACCAGGATCCGACTTTCTTAGCACCACTGAAGCAGTAATACGCTGCAAACAACAAGAATTAGAAATACATGGCTGCCGTATACCGCTGGGGCCAGAATCATCATTATATCATACTTGTGCTTTAATACTGGCCTCCCCAGCCACCATTAAACCAGGCCATGAAGAAATTTTGTGGGCTACCACACCCACAACCACTACAATAGCTCACATTGATATACCTGAGCATCTACATGAGCTGTGTTTACATGCTACAGTTGGATTAACCCATGCACAGAAAAGTGTCATAATCCATCTATTATATAAATACAAAGATAGTTTTTCAGCAAGTGATATGGACCTAGGCTATAGGAGAAACTCACCTGGTCCACCACTCCATTGATACCAGTAACAGCAGACCGGCGAGACAGCCGGTACGCCGTCTCCCTATTCATAAAAAAGTAGAAGCACACCAGCAAGTAAATGATATGTTGAGAACAGGAATTATAGGGCCTTCTGCATTGCCATGAGCCAATCCCATAGTCCTAGCCGGCAAGAAAGAAGTGCCACTGCGGTTTTGTATTGACTACTGCTGCTTGAATGATTTAAGCGCAAAGGATGCCTAACCTCTCCTAATGACTGATCAGGCATTGGATTCGTTGAGCGGAACCAAATGGTTCTGTACACTTGATCTTGCCAGCGGCCATTGGCAGGTAGCCATGGATGAACAGGATCGTGAAACGACTGCATTTGTTTGCAGGGATGGTCTGTTTCAATTTCGCAAAATGCCCTATGGCCTATGCAACGCACCTTTGAGTGGCTGATTGAACAGGTACTTACCACACTGCAGTGGGAAGTCTGTTTATGTTACATAGATGACGTCATTGTCTTTGGCCCCTCGTTTGAACAAACCTTGGCCAACATGGACAATGTGCTGGTACGGTTTCAAACCATCAATCTGAAACTTAAACCAGAGAAATGTCATCTCTTTAGAAAAAGTGTTGAGTTTTTGGGCCATGTAATATCTGCTGATGGAGTGGCCACTCAGCTCACTAAAACTCGAGCAGTAGCCGAATGGAAGACGCCTACCTCAGTGACTAACACTCGGAGCTTCCTAGGGCTGTGCCAGTATTATAGACGGTACATTCCTTCAGTGAGATAGTGGCACCGTTATTCCAAATCACTGAAAAAGATAGGCCATTTGAAAGGACAACGGAGTGTGATGTCTCCTTTAAGGTGTTAAAGGAGCATTTGACATCCGCCCCCATATTAGCTCATCCAAACCCTAGCCTTGATTTCATCCTGGATACTGATGCATCTGCTTATGCTATAGGCCCTGTTCTATCTCAGATCTCAGAAGATGGAACAGAACAAGTGCTAGGGTATGGTTCTCGTACACTGACCAAAGCTGAAAAATGGTACGCTACCACTAAGAGAGCTATTGGTAGTGGTACATTTTGTCAAATATTATAAACATTTTCTGTACAGATGCCCTTTTGCATTATGTACGGATCATGCCTTGCTGTGGTGGCTCAGGAATCTAAAGAATCCTGATGGCCAAGTGGCGAGATGGCAGGAATCCCTGAGGGCCTATAACTTCAATGTGGTTCATAGACCTGGTAAACTGCATGGAAATGCCGATGCCTTGAGTAAGATAGGACTCAAGGATGAACCAGAAGTGGCCAGTATAGTAACACAAGACACATCACCATTCCCCACATTCCCTGAGCTGCGATTCAAGGACTGTGTTGCGGTGAAACTCGCTAAAGAGCCAGCTGCAGAATCATACATGTTGATGTCATACGGATAGAACAAGCCCATGAGCTAGTAAGAGAAACACTCTCCACCATACACAGATGCCAGAAAATCTGGCATGGCCGTCGTGTACATGGCAATCCATATGAGGCAGGAAAATGGTGTGGATTCGCGACACACGATGTTCACCAAATGTGCCAAGTAAACTGAGTTACCGTGGAAAGGCCCCTATGTGGTAGTAGGTAAGAAATCAGACGTGACCTACCAAATCCGTGCCTCAGATGGCCTGACCTCAGTCATCCACTTCGATTGGTTAAAAGATTGTGTTGTTGATGACTCGGTGACAGAGCATGGACTGAGCAAAACACACAGCTCCGGTACCCAGACCGAATTCTCTACAGAGACAAGTACTCCCACCATTAGCCAGGCGCACCATTGTGCTAGTTCGACTCCCCTCCTACCAAGCCATGAGTGGAGCGAACAAGGAACTAATGCAGAGGATGATGACGAGATATGTACTCGCCCTCTCCACCCCCTGCACAGGACCAGCAGGTCTGGTAAACTGTATCTGAAGTCATTTTCGTTCGTATTGTCGAAGGGGAAGAATGGAAATGTTGGTCCCCTTCCTCTTCCCATTCCCATCCACTTCATGCTATTACCCCCATTATAGAGGTGCCACAAGCAGAGAATGAAGCGATCCCAAGACGGAATGACTCCTGCACGGTGGAACATATAATAAGTAGCATGAGTGTGAATAGGTTTCATGATACCTTGGCCTGTTCTAGACAACTGGAAAACCACACAACTCGGTGCATCTCCAGACCATACCCTCAAAGTACGGGACCAATCTTTCCCTGCACAGCATCCCTTGTGTCAAACACGGATCCATTCCCTCTCCCAGCAGCCACAATTAAATTGGCTGCACCGGCTCCATTCCACAAACCACCCATCACTCGATGGCGGTGCCACAGCCCCCATATGTGGCACCCATCCACATTGCTGTACACCGTCCAATTCAACCTGTACCCCAAAAAGTGACACCAAGTTCGGACATCACCACTCCTGCCATCCTCCCACTCCCCCGTCTTCCAAGGACCGTCATGCCTCAGACGAGAAACTCTGCTGTTACAGGAAGAGTGGCCCCAGTGTGCTAGTAACCATAATCATGAGGGCAGCCTGACCCGCCGATTTTTGGCTCATTTATTCCCTGGGCGCAAGAAAAGAAATGACTAAGCGCCAGACCGTTGTGTAATGGGAGATTACTCCTCCTTCCCTATAACTGTTCCCTTTTTCCTATTCCACTTCCCAGATCCCTGTGATCAATCAGAACAGGCACTAAACAAAGGACGCCAAATTCACCATCACCACTCGGCACTAGGCTATGAAACTAAAAATCCGTAACGCGCTAGTAACATCACACTCCCACCGTATTTGCCACATACGGTTAGGGCAGGCAACAGACACGCCTCATCCTTCACCACGAAAATATGGTGAGCCTATCACTCACTGTACTCACCAGAAACAACTATGCATCAGATTGGCATGACCAGCGTGGAAAACTGATGATAGCTCGTAGCACGACACAATCAACATAAACGCTCATACAAACTTCCCCTGCAGCAAACACCATGCCTTATAAGAACCACACCAACAGATATCGCCCTATATCTCCCTTTCACCAAAAGCATGCAGTAACCTTCACGTTGGTGAAAGTTAACTAAATGAACAAGCACCACTACGTGCCCCTTGGAACATCCCTCCATAGGGAGTGACATGAAAATCAAATAATGGTAAACAGCCTCACAAATATGTAATCTCAGACCGCTTTGATAAGAGGGCAGGACGCACCACAGTCTTCCATCAGTAACGAGTAGGAATTTGCTACTTAAAGCGAAATTCGATAATGGATTGATTCAATTATGGCAGCTATCCGAATAGTCATCCCCGCCCTAAGTATCTCCATCCCGCCTTCTATACAGCTCGGCCATTACGGAGCGAAAACTATCAAAGTCCGTCAAAGTTGTCACCGCTAGCACCGCAACAATACATCCCTGTTGCAATAAAAATAATACCACACTACTGCGCTAGAGTAATAGAAAATAACCAGCCAAGCATATTAAAACACCCATCAACACGTCAGGAAATATGGATACTCAGGATGATTGAACCACATAATCTCCAAACAATGGTAAATATATTGTAATATTGTAACTGTGGCATGTTTAATGTGAGCTGTATTGGACCGCTTGCAATCATGTCTAGGTATGGTGGGACTGGTCCCTCTTATGGAAGAGGGATGCTTGGCAGTCCACCCGCCTGGTAAATGCAATCATACTTAACACAGTCAGTAACTTGACGCTTGTAAGACATGAATTTGCTTAAACTGAATCAGACAAGAGGATACATTCAGCTACACTGTTAAAATTTTGATTAAGAACTAAGTTCTACCGCACTTATTATGCATGAAAACCGCGAAAAAGGCAGCATCAAAATTCAAACAGTCAAAATACGAGATAATTTCAAATATTCTCTTACACACAAAGTGACAAATTCCGCATCCAAGTCATTGAAAGCAGGAGTAAATACTGTACATTTATGACCGGCGTGAGAAATAATAGCATGCAGATAGGGTGCCTGGTGGAAAACAGATACGCTCTTATTATTATCATAAATGTATTCTTTTCTTATTATTATTGTAGCATAGCTATATGCAATATAGCTCTGTCTCAGATATTTCTTCTTACTTTGTATATCCCACCAAACATACTATGCGGTACACTGATATGGCCCACCTTAAAATGGAAGTAACTTGGTCATAACATCCAAGCAGAGAGCTGGGGCTGCCTGACAATATTTCCACTTATTATTATCATACTATTTTTGTATCATTTTTCTTCATGCATAGCAGGATGGATCGAAAGAGTTGCGAAAGCTGCTCGTGTGGGCTCTTACGAAAGAGCCACACTCAAATTGTGTACATACAAAGAGATACCGTTTTTGCATGTTTTATTTTAAATATATTTTTCATATATTATATAACAAAAACGAAAAAAAGAAAAGGCCTAGACAAATAAAAACCAGGCCAAAAATCAAACAAAAACTATGCCTCGCTCCCTGACTCTTTCGCATGTCTCTGTGCCTACTTCTCATGAATACGCGACTCACGCGCCACTCTTTCTCCTCTTGGCTATGTGCCTATCTGAGAAGTCTATAATTCTCGCCCAGCGTACGCCCTGTGATCGGCGATCCCTGATGCGGTATCGTTTAGCACAGATCCCGAACTGGGAGGGGTGGTGTAGCGTGGACTGCCCTGTCGGGTACGTACCAGCCCAGCTTGGCTGGGTACGAAACGGCCGATAGGGGATACTCCACGCTCACGTCTCCACTGGCCACACGAGGCCCGTGCATATATAAGCCATTCAGAAGGAGAACAGAATGACAAAGACCGTGAAATTGCCCTACGTGCATGCGCAGCCATGAGAGGTAAACAAATATTGATGCGTTAGCCTATGGAGACTGGCAGCTTATGTATATAGTTACTCATGACGATTCCATAATATGGGGCTGTTCTCCATGATTTCAATATGTATTAATACCAGAATTGAATGGAGAATTGAAAACTGTGAACAGAAATAAAATCGGCTCAGATCTGGCAAAGATACGGTAAAATTAAAATGGACTATTTGGAGCTCCAACTAAAGCATAGACATGGCCAGAGCTCAATACATGATCGGGTGAGAGCCAGCCACGATTGCTCTAGCTAGCATGCCTCATACACAACACACGCTCTGATTGGCTCTCTCACCAAGTATAAAAGGCACTCTCAAAGTCAGACTCAGTTAGAAGGGAGGTGGTTTCCGTCCGATTGGGAACAAGTTCATTATCTGCCTACTGCGTAGAGCTCACATTCTGCAATCTACACTAACGCAGCATATTACAGCCAGGTTCCCTCTCAGGACACCTGCACTCTGCACCGTGCTACGTTTTTGGACACTCCTGGTAGATCAACAGGGGCAAAATTCTAAATTGAAAGAAGGTTCCTTATTTCACTACTGTCACCAGTGGTACCTTCATTGTGGTGTAAGACTTTTTGACTATTACCAGCCAAATTAGTATGTAAGAACGGTGGTGTTTTTAATGTCTCGCCAGACTTGCCATACCACGACAGAAACGGTGGTAGTAAACAATGAACGCATCCAGCATTATTGAATTTATGTTTTGACCATAAACCCCAGACAAGGATATTGCTTTACGAACTGCAAGAGCTAAGCGGCCTGGATCGTCTTGTGCCAAGAAAATGATAAAAAATAATATGTACTTACCATCTCTACCCAATGGAGACATCTGTCACTCTTAAAGCACAAACAGCATAATGGTAATACGGTGAACTATTCATTATGTGCTATGTTTCATAAACTGTTGGTCACCAGTAATGGGTTTATTCTTCACTGTTCTTGAGCATGAAACATAGAGGCCAGCATCCTGCAGTAATTCTCCAGGTGGCAGCTACACCGTGCATCAACTCACACCACAAGAAAGCGGTGCAAAGACTACATGTGACGTTTAAATTGCACTGATGACCAATAGGTGCACTACAAAGGGACATATCTTAGTTATGTTATGCCATTATTAATTCAATAAAGTACCGCATTAAGTGGTACCGTAAGGTAGGATGCGACCTCCGCTTTAAGCTAAGGTGATACTGTACATAATATTATGCATTGTAAACGGAGCCAGCAATTAAATGGCACCATAGGCCAAATAGGCCTTATATTCGAATGAATGTGTAAATGTAATTAGGCATTCTGCCCATATTGTTAGTTAGCAGTAAAAACTACAAACAGTATTTGGACCACAGTACATCTAGGTTGCACTATACATCAACAACAAATGCATCACCATGTTTTCTCCCCATGGCAGCAATTTTACATTAAGGTCACTGCTCATGCTCTCATCAGAGAACATGACATGCAGCCGCTTACGCTAGCCAAGGACGATTACTCTAAAAGTCGAGATTGGTATTAAAAACTCTTCTTTACGGTAAATAAGACCGTATTATAAACGGTACAACTGATTTTTATAGTTGGCCATTTATGTTAAGGCCTCCAAAATTAAAGCAATGACCCTTTGACTATGCTTCTCTGGCCGTCTGGCCGAAATAATTGTTTGAATTCCCACCGTCAGGATTTTTAGGACCGAATCAAGAAACTACAGCAGGTTTCTTGGCGGCCAGAATCTATTTGTCGATCGCCTACATCTCCCGTGTATCTTCGGATACCTATTAAGCAAGCCTTTTTATGCCAAAGTAAGAAACACTGCGAAAATATAAATAATGCAATTTATTGTCGTTCGAGAAGTGTTCTTTGGGCAACTAATTCCAAACCTTAAGTAGCTAAACGGTAACACCAGGGTACGGATCTCATACGGTCCGTACTCGAAGCATCAGGTGACGGATAAAGATACCGATCACCATCTAACTCATAACAGTGACTGGGTGAAGCCTTAGAACTCACCACGCCCTATGGGAAAGCCACCATAGATGGAAATATGAAGCTAAAGACTGCTTTCTAACCATGCTTCCGTTAATGTGAATTGGTTGTGCTGCGGTATATGGAGGGATCGCCCTGCGACTCTGAAGCTACCACCAGACAACATGCTGCACGCTGTCGGTCTGATAAGAGATGCTCCATGGGGTATCGGCAACGGTACCAATCATCCTCGCCAGGAGACGTATTCATTAAAGACAATTGGTGCTACGCCATGTGCGGCCTAAAATATGTGTTTGGACTTCAAACTCAAATGTTAGTCTAGGCCCTTGTAAGGTCCGCAAAGATTAGAATGGTACCAACTAAAATATTTCTTTAACTCACACGAGATGACGGTGCTGAATTCCATAAGAATCAGTCACCCCATCTTTATGTACAAACCGCACGCACCAAGATTAAAATGACTACATTGGGATAAAAACACATGATAATCTTTTTCAACTTTGTAAGATAGAATGGCGGCCATTTTTACCGCTCTCCTCCTCCGCTTCGGCGCTGAAGGTATTTTTCTTTGATGGAGGCCCACGTGAGGCACTTTCATCTCGCAAAATTAT